>OX411307.1:124788330-125275538 GCA_948150685.1 Rhaphigaster nebulosa
CCCCCAATATTGATAATTATATCGCAGCAGAGCTCTACAAACATGGTGGCCCACAACTCATAAAGCTCCTGCAGAAAATGTTCCTTGGCATATCGAATGACGAAGAGCTCCCAAGCCACTGGAAAAAATCCATTATATGCCCAATTAAAAAAAAAAGGCATGCCTTTCAATCTAACAATTACAAGGGGATATGTATTCTGCCCACTGCCTATAAAATCTTCTCAAGAATTCTTTGTAGAAGAATAATATCCTACGCTGATGCTGAAATGGGAAAAGTACTATGCTCGATTCATTATGGGTAAATCAACCATTGATCAAATATTCACCTTGTGAACCCTTCTGGAAAAGTCTAAAGAATACCAAATTTCCACACACCACATTTTCATTGACTTCAATTAAGCATATGATTCTATCCACCGTGGAGGGGGGGGGAGCATAAAAAGATGATATTTTGCGGTAGTACATGAATTATTTACAGTCTTGGTAGAGTTAGCAAAAATCGCTCTCTTTATTTACACTCCTGAGACAAAATACAAAGCCATCTTGTTTAGGAAGGGAACACCAATTTTTGTTAGAACAGCATGGAATTGAAAGGGTTGACCAGTTCAACAACTTCATTCATATTATTGTCATTTTTATAGATATGTGTGAGCAATGAATATGACATACAAAAATGCATTAGAATCAAAAGAACTAATCAAACATATCAATATAGGAAATGGCAAATAGTAAATAATAAATAATAAACAATAAATAGTAAATTATAAATAGAAATAAGTAGTTTTGATATTAAATTCTTACTTACTAACATACTGAATAATATGATTTGGAAAATATACCATATCAGTAGTAGAAAATATACCTCAAAAATGAAATGGTAAATAAATATTAAAACCAAAAATTGGCAGTAGTACTTTTTACAACTCATGCTACTAATAATGTGAGCAATGCATAAATTAAACAATCAAATAAAAACATCTGGATATATGTGTGTGTGTGTGTGTATATATATATATATATATATATATATATATATATATATATATATATATATATATATATATATATATATATATATGCACACACACACATATCATTGTATATAATATGTTCTGTAATTATATTATTAAAGCTAAGACTTCTCATTTTTTTGTACCAGTAAGGAAGAATAACCATATTATAAAAGCTACTGTAAATAATCAAATGGTATTTTATGATAATGATGAAGTTTATAGAGATTTCTAGTTTTTGGTTTTGTTCACCCAGCACTAATGTAAGTTATTTCAGAAAATCTATAGTAAGAGTTCATCAAGTA
This sequence comes from Rhaphigaster nebulosa, assembly GCA_948150685.1. Classification (NCBI taxonomy): domain Eukaryota; kingdom Metazoa; phylum Arthropoda; class Insecta; order Hemiptera; family Pentatomidae; genus Rhaphigaster; species Rhaphigaster nebulosa. The sequence continues at coordinate 124,789,646 of OX411307.1, forward strand.
AATAATGAATTTTAATTTGAAGTCTAAAGAGAGGCAAATAAAAAAAAAAAATATATATATATTTTATATACATATATACATACAATCACCCTATGGGAGTATAAAATATACAAAATGATTTATATCTCTCACTTTTGATATCACCAATTATCATGATTATTAGATCAATTAGTCTAAAATAAAATACCATTATCCTAAATTGGAATCTTGTCTATTTCAATCTAAATTATTTTTTCAAGATATAAAAATAAACCTTACACTAACATGAAACATGCTATTCTACAAGTAAATGAAGGAGAAAATAAATTGTTAGTTACAACCTTTTCTTCCAGGTTGCGCTGCTATTGAATGTGAAAATTTGTTGTAATTATTGAAATAAATAAAAAGAAGTTAATAATACCATGATCTATTAGAAACGCATTGAAATCAAAGTAATATTTTATTTCTGATTTAAAACTATATATATCTTTCAACAACACAAAGAATAAATGTTCTTCTTATTTTATTGATGTATATAACTCTTGTAAGCATTCTGCAATATGGTTAATTGAATTCCCTAACTTATTTTCTTGGCTTACATCCATGACAGAAGGATGCATTTGTAATGAAAATTACAACTGAGCGTTCATACCTCAGATATTAGCATGTTGTGATTTATTAAATTACAAATGGATCCTTACCACAGCAGGAAAGCCTATACATCCAAATTTTTGAAATGTGCTTTACTTTTGTAATGCACACGCAATTGAAAATCATTAAATTAGTTGATTTATATCCTTGTCATTTACTGTCAAGTGTAATTTTGTGTTAGTTTTTTTTATGGCCATTATGGCCTATCAGTAGTTTTGTGTTATTATAATATATCTCTGAATTAACAAATGCTTCAATTTAAATGATAGAGGATAGAATAAATTTTGATAGTAATTTAAAATACTAAGGCACCATTTGCATAAACTGGTATTAAATGTCAGATAGCTTGTGTCCTTGAGATAAGTTTTAATTTATTATAAAGGCATAAGTTTAAATAATAGGTTTCCTGTTTCCAAAGTGATCTTGGATTATCTGGTTCAGATTACAGGAACAATTGTGTCGTAAATATAGGCATATATTTAGTTTTTGTGTTTGGAAGTTTTTTTAAAATATTTATAGCAAAATCGAATTCCTAATACTGATCACTACATTTTAATGTAACTTTTAATAAATTAAAAATTCCTACTTTAAGTGATGAAATATTTGAAAGTCTTAATACAGATCATCAAGACAATTTTAATTTAAATAGGTGTTTATTAATATTAACAATTGGAGGGAGTTTTTGTTGACCGTAGATGCATATCTTAAGGGAGAAGTTGGTCGGGGGGTGCGGTCAAAGAGTTACACTTTTATAAGTAAACTTATATATTTTGCGCCGACGTTTCGGCCTAAGTTTTAGGCTATCTTCAGGGCTAAAAGGAAAACAAAATAACAACAATGAAAAACGACAGAGGCAGTACCAGTAACAGTAAAAAATGATAAAAAAAGAAATTACAAGTAAGATAAAAAAGTATGAAGTATAAAAAGAAAAAGATAACACTAAATCACATAATACAAGTGACAAATGAAAAAGTAAAATAAAATAAAATAACAATGTAAAAATTAATTGAAATTAAAATAAAGCTTTATTTACACAGGGAATAGTAAAATATATGAAACCTATTAATTAAAAACACAAATAGTATGAAGGTTTGGTAATATGTAAAGCATACAGAGAAAGTTGTAATGTGACAAGTTATGCAAAAGATGACAATGATGCTAAAGAAGTTGACATTGTTGTAATTAAATAATTATGAAGGAGTAAAATATAAAGTAATGTAAGCCCCAAAACAAAATTAGGTCAAAATCCTATTTGGTGAATAAAAAAGAAGGATAGAAACAAGGAGGAAGAGGAAATGTAAAGAAAACGTTAGTATTCTTTGCCTAAAAAATCATGTAATTGATACACCAAAACCCAAAGAAGAATTTTTATTGGAGCCAATATCTTCAAATATTGTTCATCCTCTTCTTCTCACACGGAACTCGAGCACTCCAGAAGCTAGAATTTATGGAAACCAACCACAGATTAATCACTACACTCAGCATTTTTCTCCTAACTCTGCATAAATACACCTCCCTTTCCCACTTATCAGATACTTAGTCTTAGATAGTCAGTTAGGTATAATCGATCAGCGTGGTAGTTCTGTAGTATTAATAGTTCAATATATGCTCATTGTAACCATTTTTATAAACAAACTTTTTTTTTAAGTTCAATTTATTTAATTGAGGACAGTGATGAACCAGAATACATTGTTATTAGGATAATGGAGGTAGGAAATAGAAAAAATAGTCCAAGTTAAGCAAAATTAGTTAATATGTTCAAATCATCAATTTAAACTACCTGTGTTTTTCCTTATCAACACTTTTTGGGCGCTGGACATGCCATTCTTTAATGAGATAGTTCATCGTCGAGGGGTGTTTTATTAGTGAAAACAAAACATATTTTTGGGGGGATCTGAACAGCGTAGATCTGTATTAAAGATATCCATAATATGCATTATTCACTAAATAAAATACAAAAGTAAAAAAACAATATCTTTTGGCAAATTAACAAATTAATTTTAATTTATGCATAATGACGTAGATGGTAGCGATGCCTGGTAGCGGGAGATCTAACTAGCTTCATCACGTCGTTGATGACGCTGGCGGCGGCCGCTAGAACTAACCGCCTCACCTAATTCTTTTATTTCTAGTAACCGAGCCGCACTTAACTCAACGAAGAGCCGTTTTCCCCAGTCAGTGGCGTAGCCAGAGGGAGAGGAGGTCCGCCGGTCCGATCGCCCCTCCCGAAATTACAAAATACCTTTACTTACTCTTATCTGTAAACAAAAATTGTACAAACCTCTTTGAATGTTATTTCATAAATAATATATCTAGGCATATAAAATATTATATTTAGAGAGGACTCCCTTACATACCCGGTTGGGGTAGGTTTCTTTAAAGTAGATCCTTGGATGACCCCCCCCCCCCACCAAAATGAAATTCTGGCTACGCCACTGCCCGCAGTTGATTTTTGGTCGATTCCTTACAGATATATAATTTAAAAAAATAACAGCAATCGATAATTTTTTTCGATCGATTCGCACTAATGTTCCTGAACCATCGTCACATTCACATTTTTCCTTTGGAGGTAATTATTTCAAACAGATTGTGGGCCTTCGTAGCAGTGAACATTCAGGTAGTTACTTTATGATAGAAACCATTAACCCAAGATTAAATCAGGCGCGGAAGCGGTAATTTCTCAGTCGAATTACATATGGCACTAGTCACTTTATAAAAGTTTATTGTCTTACAGCCGGGGCCGGAACTAAGGATGGGCCAAGTAAACTTGTTTAGACCTTAATTCAGCCAATAAATGAGATAATATTATGAGATCATGATATTTATTTCGAAATAAATTGCCTAACATACTGTTATAAAACCGTTTACTTTTATTAGAGAAGAGGGGAGTGAAAGGAAGGGTGGAAAAATTAAGCTTGCTCCCGCTGGCAAAAATCCTAGCTCCAACCCTTCCAGTTGTTATGCCTATCACATCTTTTAGTTATCATGAATGAAACAAATATATAAGTATTTCCATTTCAATCATTCTTGTCAAAAACTTAACAACTCACAGGATAAAAGTAATTTTGAATCAGTATTATATTATAATGACATACAAACACAACAATAGCATTAAAACGTTTATATTCTCTGAACCGAAATAAAACAAAGAAAAAGAATTTGTCCATAGTATAGCAAATAATTGCTGAGGGAATATAGAGATTAAGCAATTGCTTAGTTTTGATCCTTTTAAAGAATCTAAAGCTGAAGATAGATATTTTAGACCCTGAGACTCCATCATTGGAGCTCATCATAATCATATCACTAGTGCCACTTTCACTGTTGATGAGTGCTAATCATAAATTTTTGTTAAACTATAATACATACTTAAATTTGGTACTGTTTTGAGATCTGTATCTGTTACAACCTTTTATTCTAGGTTGCGCTGCTATTGATATGGGCAGCATTATAGGAGTTTTTAATTTGTTGGCTTTATCTATAGTTATAATAGTATTAGAATGATTTCAGCATAATTTTTTCATAGAATTACATGTACACAAAAACAAAAAATGTGTAATCATCCCATAAGAGTATATAATATATATATATATATATATATATATATATATATATATATATATACATATATATATATATATAATAATTTTTATTTATAATTTTTGATATCACTGATGATGCATAAGTAATGAATAAATTAAAACATTAATTAATTTGTATAACAATTATTATCATCATGTTAAAATCATGTTATTTATTAGATCAACTAGTCTAAAATAAAAGGCTATTATACCACAAAGGAAGCTTGCCTGTTTTAATATAAATTATTTTTCCAAGAAAAATATAAAAGATAAAAAAAAAAAAAAAATAAAAGGTGGCCTTACACAAACAGGAAAAAGAAAACTTTTTTATTCAGAAAACGGATATTATTTTATTTAAAATTCTAATGATATCGGTCTTTTTTTATTTACTAATAAATAATTTTAAAGTGAATGAATACTTTTTAATACCAGAAGAAACGTTTAAGTGTTTCAAGTATAAAGAAACTGATGGAAACCGAAATGCAGACAAGTTTTTTCACTGTACAAAAGAATCATTCTGGTCTATATAGCGTGAAAATTTCTCCACAAACCAGTTCTTTAAATCATGAAAAGACTTAAGTAAATATTTGATAAAATAAAAAGAAAAGAAAAAAAGAAGCCAAAGAAGACTTAAGAAGCCATAGAAAAGCAAAAAAATGATAGACCCCCAATGTTGATAATTATATCGCAGCAGAGCTCTACAAACATGGTGGCCCACAACTCATAAAGCTCCTGCAGGAAATGTTCCTTGGCATATCGAATGACGAAGAGCTCCCAAGCCACTGGAAAAAAAATCCATTATATGCCCAATTCAAAAAAAAGGGCATGCCTTTCAATCTAACAATTACAAGGGGATATGCATTCTGCCCACTGCCTATAAAATCTTCTCAAGAATTCTTTGTAGAAGAATAATATCCTACGCTAGGGCTAAAATAGGAAAAGTACTATGCTCGATTCATTATGGGTAAATCAACCATTGATCAAATATTCACCTTGTGAACCCTTCTGGAAAAGTCTAAAGAATACCAAATTTCCACACACCACATTTTCATTGACTTCAAATAAGCATATGATTCTATCCACCGGGGAGGGGAGAGGGAGCATACAAAGAAGATATTTTGCGGTAGTACATGAATTATTTACAGTCTTGGAAGAGTTAGCAAAAATCGCTCTCTTTATTGACACTCCTGAGACAAAATACAAAGCCCTCTTGTTTCGGAAGGGAACACCAATTTTTGTTAGAACAGTATGGAATTGAAAGGGTTGACCAGTTCAACAACTTCATTCATATTATTGTCATTTTTATAGATATGTGTGAGCAATGAATATGACATACAAAAATGCATTAGAATCAAAAGAACTAATCAAACATATCAATATAGGAAATGGCAAATAGTAAATAATAAATAATAAACAATAAATAGTAAAAGATAAATAGAAATAAGTAGTTTTGATATTAAATCCTTACTTACTAACATACCGAATAATATGATTTGGAAAATACACCATCTCAGTAGTAGAAAATATATCTCAAAAATTAAATGTTGAAACCAAATATTAAATATTAAAACCAAAAATTGACCATAGTACTTTTTACAAGTCAGCCTACTAATAATGTGAGCAATGCATAAATTAAATAATCAAATAAAAACATCTAGATATGTATATATATATATATATATATATATATATATATACATACAATCACCCTATAAGAGTATAAAATATACAAAATGATTTCTATCTCTCACTTTTGATATCACCGATATTGCATAAGTAATAAATAAATGTAAAAATTAATTTATTTCTAAAAAAATTATTATGTTATTTATTAGATCGACCAGTCTAAAATAAAATATCATTATACTAAATCGGAAACTTGTTTGTTTCAATCTAAATTATTTTTCCAAGATATAAAAGTAATCCTTGCATTACTATGAAACATGCTATTCTACAAGTATATCACAGAATATTGTTGTCAAAAGGTTGCTTATTACCAACATCTTTTTCAAAACTTTAGGTGTTTCATTTATAAAGAAATTTATGGAGACAAAAGTACCAAAAAGGTTTCTCACTGTACAAAAAAATCATTATGGTCTTAGAAACATTAAAAATTTCCTTAAGTACCAATTCATTGAATAATTAAGAGACTTGAGTAAAAATTTGATGAAATAAAAAGAAAAGAAAAAAATAAGGATATATATATATATATATATACACACACATACACACACACACACACACACACACACACACACACACACACACACACACACACACATACCAATGTATATAATATGTTCTGTAATTATATTATTCAAGCTAAGATTTTTAATACTTTGTATTTTTTTGTACAAGTAAGGAAGAATAATCATATTAAAAATGCTATTGTAAATAATCGAATGGTATTTTATGATAATGATAAAGTGTATAGAGATTACTAGTTTTTGGTTTTGTTCGTCCAGCACCACTGTTTCGTCAGTGCCAATGTATGCTATTTCAGAAAATCTATAGTAAGAGTTCATCAACTAAACAATGACTTTTAATTTGAATTCTAAAGAGAGGCAAATAAAAAATATATATATATATATATATATATATATATATATATATATATATATATATATATACATACAATCACCCTATAAGAGTATAAAATATACAAAATGATTTCTATCTCTCACTTTTGATATCACCGATATTGCATAAGTAATAAATAAATGTAAAAATCAATTTATTTCTAAAGAAATTATTATGTTATTTATTAGATCGACCAGTCTAAAATAAAATATCATTATACTAAATCGGAAACTTGTTTGTTTCAATCTAAATTATTTTTCCAAGATATAAAAGTAATCCTTGCATTACTATGAAACATGCTATTCTACAAGTATATCACAGAATATTGTTGTCAAAAGGTTGATTATTACCAACATCTTTTTCAAAATTTTAGGTGTTTCATTTATAAAGAAATTTATGGAGACAAAAGTACCAAAAAGCTTTCTCACTGTACAAAAAAATCATTATGGTCTTAGAAGCGTTAAAAATTTCTCTAAGAACCAATTCTTTGAATCATTAAGAGACTTGAGTAAAAATTTGATGAAATAAAAAGAAAAGAAAAAATGAAAGAGGAATATCTAATGACCAAATTGCTGGAGAAATGAATTGATATTCTACAAGTAAATGAAGTAGGAAATAAATTGTCAGTTACAAACTTTTCTTGCAGGCTGCGCTACTATTGAATATGAAAATTTGTTGTTGCAATTATTGAAAAAAATAAAAAGAAGTTAATCATACCATGATCTATTAGAAACGCATTAAAATCAAAGTAATATTTTATTTCTGATTTAAAACTATATATATCTTTCAACAACACAAAGAATAAATGTTCTTCTTATTTTATTGATGTATATAACTCTTGTAAGCATTCTGCAATATGGTTAATTGAACTCAATAACTTATTTTCTTGGATTACATCAATGACAGAAGGATGCATTTGTAATGAAAATTACAACTGAGCGTTCATACCTCAGATATTAGCATGTTGTGATTTATTAAATTACAAATGGATCCTTACCACAGCAGGAAAGCCTATACATCCCAATTTTTGAAATGTGCATTACTTTTGTAATGCACACGCAATTGAAAATCATTAAGTTAGTTGATTGATATTAGTACCGTTATATTATATAGATATACATAGGTGTATATATATGTATATATATATATATATATATATATATATATATATATATATATATATATATATATATATATATTCACATATATAAATGTATATGTGTAAGAAAAGAAAACAAGAAGGATATATATATATATACACACACACATATCACTGTATATAATATGTTCTGTAATTATATTATTCAAGCTAAGACTTTTAATGCTTTGTATTTTTTTGTACCAGTAAGGAAGAATAATCATATTAAGAAAGCTATTGTAAATAATCGAATGGGATTTTATGATAATGATAAAGTGTATAGAGATTTCTAGTTATTGGTTTTGTTCGCCCAGCACCACTGTTTCGTCAGTGGCAATGTAAGTTATTTCAGAAAATCTATAGTAAGAGTTCATCAACTAAACAATGACTTTTAATTTGAATTCTAAAGAGAGGCAAATAAAAAATATATATATACATACAATCACCCTATAAGAGTATAAAATATACAAAATGATTTCTATCTCTCACTTTTGATATCACCGATATTGCATAAGTAATAAATAAATGTAAAAATTAATTTATTTCTAAAAAATTTATTATGTTATTTATTAGATCGACCAGTCTAAAATAAAATATCATTATACTAAATCGGAAACTTTTCTATTTCAATCTAAATTATTTTTCCAAGATATAAAAGTAAACCTTGCATTAACATAAACATGCTATTCTACAAGTACATTACAGAAAATTGTTGTCAAAAGGTTGTTTAATACCAACATGATTTTTCAATATTTTAGATGTTTCATTTATAAAGAAATTTATGGAGACAAAAGTGCCAAAAAGCTTTTTCATTGTACAAAAAAAATCATTCAGGTCTTAGAAGCATTAAAAATTTCCTTAAGAACCAATTCTTTGAATAATTAAGAGACATGAGTAAAAATTTGATGAAATAAAAAGAAAAGAATAAAATAAGGATATATATATATATATATATATATATATATATATATATATATATATATATATATATATATATATATATATATATACACACACACACACACATATCAATGTATATAATATGTTCTGTAATTATATTATTCAAGCTAAGACTTTTAATACTTTGTATTTTTTTGTACCAGTAAGGAAGAATAACCATATTACAAAAGCTATTGTAAATAATCAAATAGTATTTTATGATAATGATGAAGTGTATAGAGATTTCCTAGTTTTTGTTTTTGTTCGCCCAGCACCACTGTTTCTTCACTGCCAATATAAGTTATTTCAGAAAATCTATAGTAAGAGTTCAATGACTAATGCAAGTAAACAATGACTTTTAATTTGAATTCTAAAGAGAGGCAAATAAAAAAAAAAAAATATATATATATATATATATATATGTATGTGTGTGTATACATACAATCACCCTATAGGAGTATAAAGTATACAAAATGATTTCTATCTCTCACTTTTGATATCACCGATATTGCATTAGTAATAAATAAATGTAAAAATTAATTTATTTCTAAAAAAATTAATATGTTATTTATTAGATCGACCAGTCTAAAATAAAATATCATTATACTAAATCGGAGACTTGTCTGTTTCAATCTAAATTATTTTTCCAAGATATAAAAGTAAACCTTACATAACATGAAACATGCTATTCTACCTATGCTATTCACAAACCAGTTCTTTAAATCATGAAAAGACTTAAGTAAATATTTGATGGAATATAAAAAGAAAAAGAAAGGGGGGGATGGATATTTAATGATCATATTGTAAGTAGAATGATTTGCTCATTCTATTAGCTTATGAAGTTGGAAATAAATCGTCAGTTACAACCTTTTCTTCCAGGTTGCGCTGCTATTGAATGATAATTTGTTGCTGCAGTCCATTATTCAGAAAAAACACAATATAATCAATTTAACACATTAATTAAACACATTATAATCAAAGTAATATTTTATTTATAATTTAAAACTATATATACTTTTTCAATATAACAAAGAAAAAATGTTTATCTTATTTTATTGATGAATACTGCTCTTATATATTTCAATATGATTATTTGAGTTACCTGACTTCTTTATACCATTTTAATTCCATTTCAGAAGAATGAATTTGAAAAACAATCCCAACTGAGGTTTCATACCTCAGGTAAACTCATATATATATATATATATACACACCTGAGCTATGAACCTCAGTTGTGATTTTTATTACAATTGCATACTTCTGGAGTAGTATAAAGAAGTTAGGGAACTCAAATAATCATATATATATATATATATATATATATATATATATATATATATATATATATATATATATATATATATATAGATATATCTTTTTTATATGCAAGGGGTTTTATATATGAATGAATTATATATATGGATGAACTGTATTTAGTAGAGGAGTATTAAAAAGATTTTATTTTTTTAATTATCTATGATTTTAATTTATTTTTTTAATATTATAAAACTTGTTTTAAGAGCTCTGATAGGTAGATGCAAAAGATAGGAAACAATAATGTGTATAAATAATAGAAAAATAAACAGGTCATGGCAACTGACTCTGGCTGATGGTCATAGTGACCAATGCACTGATAATGGTTTTGATATGAACATTCAGATTATATTATACAATCATGATAATAAAGCATTATATTACTATAACTACTATTAATATATGCATATATTAATGCCACAATTGCCCCTTTAATCTGGACCAGACAGTCAAAGATCCCTTTGGAAGCAGGGAACTAATATTTTCAACTAAAATCTTTTAAATTAATCAAAACATACATCAAGAACCCATACTGTCTGACATTTGATTTTATTTGATTAGAGTTTGACATCTGACATACGAGTTTATGCAAATGGTGCCTTAGTACGTTAAATTATTAACATAATTTATTCTATTCTATATCATTTTAAATTGAAGGTTTTGTGTTAATTTAGAAATATATTTAAGTAGCAGAAAACTACACTTGGCAGTAAATGACAAGGATAGAAGTGATCTAATCTAGTAAGTGAGTTTCTATTGCGTGTGCCATACAAAAGTATGACACATTTCAAAAATTACAGTTTGGCCTTATAACTGGTATGGCAAGGATCCATTTGTAATTTATTAAATTACAATATTCTAAAATCTGAGGTATGAACCCTCAGTTGTAATTTTTATTACAAATGCATCCTTTTGGAATGGAGCTAAAATGGTATAAAGAAGTCAGGTAACTCAAATAATCATATTGAAGAATATATACAAGAGCTTTATTCATCAATAATATAAGATAAACATTTTTTTCTTTGTTATATTGAAAAAGCATATCTAGTTTTAATTTATAAATAAAATATTACTTTGATTATAATGCATTTTAATAGATCATGGTATTATCAACTTTTTTTTCTGTATAATGGACTGCAGCAACAAATTCTCATTCAATAGCAGCGCAACCTGGAAGAAAAGGTTGTAACTGACGATTTATTTCCTACTTCATATGCTTATAGAATGAGCAAATAATTCTTCATATATATATATAACTGAATCAAATATATACTTCAATATTCAATATAAATTCACAAACATTCATGACTACGAACAATATCAAATATTATCGATCTAGTTATTAATTTATTATTTAGCTCAATCAATGCATCAGTTAGTTAAATTCTCTTACTAACCGATCTTTATAATTCCAGGGTAATTTACAGTATTTTATCAATGCAGAATAGTTTTTATCATTTAATTGTTCAAATAATTTTTGTTGGATAATCTTTCTTTATGAATTGAGTAAATTGAAATAATATTGGACGGACTCCAATGAGATGAAAATTATTTTCTACTTCGTTTCTATTACATAGTGAAATATTTGTATCTTACCCTTTTTCTATATTCTGCAATTAATAAGGCTAAATAACTCGTGCCTTGCTTTAAAAACCCACCTTATGTCATATATCTTCATTCGTTTGCAACACTAATTCTTATTTAAATCATGGCACAGTTTATTATAGAGCAGAAATTTATTAGTTTGGTTTACTCTGTTGTTTTTATGAATGTTTTGTTCTAATACATCTCTAACTTGACCTAATTTATTTTTTAATTCTGAAATATTTTCAAAATTTATGTCTAAACACATATAATGTTCTTTAAATAATTTTGATTAAATGTCAGTACCAGTATGTTTTATTTGTAATTGATTCCTTAGCAAGAAAATTGGGTAATGTAATCCTACATATTCAATATTTTTATTATTATATATTCATGATGTAGTTTTAATGCAAATAAAAACAGCGATTGGATTTGTGTTTCAAAATAAATCATGTATCCCGGAGTGTGCTGTGATGGATTAAGCAGTTTCTTTATAAAGTAATACAAAATCCTATCTACTTGGCAGTACTGTTTACTTCTCCAACATTGTGCAGCATACATAACAAGCAACCTAATGACTACATTAAATATTTTTATTTTTTGATCATAGGAAAGTTGATATTTGACCACTCTTCATTTTTACCTTTTTTTTCCACCATTTCTAAAAACAACTATTTTGTATTTATCCAAGTTGATTTTTAAATTCTATTTTTTTGCTCAATTCTGAAAAATAATAAATCATTAATTATAAGGATTTGGGGTCCTCTTGGATTAATTCTATATCATCAGAGTTTTTATTTTCTTATTAATAATACGAATTCCACCAGGTAAACCAATTTCTACATTGTTTATGTAACAGAAAAACAAAAATGGACTTAAAGAACAACCCTATCTTAATCCCCTAAATATTTCAAAAAAAGATGTAAACCCCTATCCACAACAAACAACAGCCCCTACATTCTCATATAAATAAATACCTTTAATCTTTTATAATTTTATATGAGATCCCCATTTTGTATAATTTATAGATTAATGCTTTCCTATCCACCCCATCATCTGCACCAGAGAAATCTACAAAACTACTTAAATCTTCTGAGAACAACTATTTTCTATTTATCCAAGTTGATTTTTAAATTTCATTTTTTGCTCTATTCTGAAAAATGGTTCACTTTTTTTTTGGTCTTAAATTTATTATACTCATTAAATTAAAAGTATTATCTACTATTAAATAATTTTTCCTGAAGCCTGCTTGATATTCATTTACTTTGTGATATCTTTCTGCCTCTTCCACTAGCCTTAGCAGAATTAACCCCGTGTATATTTTTGCCACTGAATTTATGCATGTAACCCCTCTATAATTTTTAGGATTATTAATATCACCCTTTTTGTTTAATGGATATATTATTGATTTTTTAAAGGATTCTGTAGAAACTTTTAATTCAAAACTATAATTAAAGGCTCCTATGTAACTCATTTGAAACTTTTCAGTAGCGTTTTTGTAAAATTCCTATGGTATACGGTCTATACCTGGTGCCTTATTATATTTCAATTTATCAAGTACTTTGCATAATTCCTCGTGGCTAAATGGTTGATCGAAAAAATAGCTATGAGTAGCTGGCTCGGTATACAATACCCCTGACTACAGTTGAAGGTTGATTGTGCATATTATAAAAATATATTTTACATTCACCAGGTTTATTGACTTCCTCTGTAACAAAACTTCTATTTTGGAAATTGATTATCAGTTCCCAATAGTCTTTTGCATTAGTTACTGTTTGAAATTCATTCACCACATTATTATAATATTGTATTCTTTTTATCAAACATAATTTTTTTAACTTTTAATTTTGGTTAAAATATGTTATTTTATCCTCCTACAGAGGATGTCCTACTTCCCCAAATTAGACCCCCACTCAGAGCCTCTCTTGCTTATGGGTATATTCCAGAGTCTTGGATAAAATCGTTAATTGCTTTTATTCTTAAGAATAGCAAGGAGGATTATTGTGTCACTAAAGCTTTCCGACCCATAAGTTTATAATTCTTTCTGTTTTAGATCCTGGAGAAGTTGGTTGCAGAATACCTAACAAAAAATGTGCTACCACTCCATCCTCTTCACCCTAATTAGCACACTTATCTCCAGGAAAAATCGTCTGAGACTGCCCTTCACTCTTTGGTAGGAAAAATACAAAAGGCCTTGCTATATAAGGAATCCAGTCAAGGACTATTTTTCGATATTGAAGGGGCATTATACAAAAGTTGGCCTGAGCAGTCTGTAAAGTCTTAAAAAACATTTCTGCCACAACTGTATTAGTCAGGTTTGTGCTATCAAATAGAACAATAGTAGTCTCGGAAGACGGCACCAGACTTCAAGCACATGCAACAATGGGATGACCCCAAGGAAGTTGCATCTCACCACTGCTCTGGTGCCTAATAATGCATGACTTGGTAAGAAGACTTGGGGATGCTGGATTCTATGCTCAGGCATTTGCAGATGATGGCGTTATCCTCATTGTAGGGAAGTTCATAAATACTGTTTTTGAACGTTTGCAAATTAGTCCACACATGCACTGTAATCCACACATGCTGTACTGAAATATGATTATGAGTTAATTCATCAAAGACAGAACTGATTCTTTTTGGTAAAATGTTGGTGAGAAACAGAAGTTGGACGTCTTCAGGACCCCGACTTTTTTTGGTAATCTACTACAATTAAGACAAAATGTCAAATACCTGGGTATAATTATTGACGCCAAACTAAACTTGGGACTTCATTTGGCAGAAATCAAAAGGAAAGCTACAGTCGCCTTCTGGCAGGTACTACGTGCTGTGGATAACACCTTGAGTTTTAACCCAAGAGTTATAAATTAGATATACACAGCAATAATAAGACCTAGAATCCTTGTGGATGATGCTATTCTATGGAATGATGCACACATTCCTATGGAAGCATTATGTGGTGGACGGCTTTGAATAGGACTTTACATGTGCGAACGCTCAGCCGAATCCAAAGAATGGCGTGTATGGGCATAGCCAGTGCAATTCGCACCACACCAACTAAGGCTTTAGAAGTTATCCTCTCACTAATGCCGCTTCACTTATGGCTGAAATGTGAAGTGGTCATGCCTTATTAAAGAATCAAAGACAATAGACAATGGCATGTGGTAGGAGGAATCGCTAGCTACTCTGAAATAGCCAAGTGGTGGATGAGAAACTATCTATTCTACAATACTATTCCCTACCTCGACACCTAAAGACTTGTGGAGTAGTCGGCGACAAAATCTGTCATTTGTAAAGACATGCACCAAAGACTACCCTGCATTATATAACAGATTGCGACCGGTATGCGTCACTAAGGTACAGGCTTCTGGGTTCTGATAAAATCTCAGAAGATAAGGCTTTCTCCATCGAATGGCCGTTCCTTTTGAATTTCATTAGGAAAACCAGAAGGCTCGACACGTAGCAAAAATAGGTTTCCATTGGCCTTATTTGGGTGTGCAAAAAGGAAAAATAGGCTATTCTGCCGGACTCGTTCATGATTATTTTAACTTACGGGATTTCTACGATATTAAGGTCCAACATTTCGTTATCGGAGGCGTAGTTTTAGTAAATACTATCGATTTCAAGATCGCACACTCGTGTAACGATTTATTTTAACTTTTAGGATTACTTCGATACTTAAGTCCATTATTATATTATGGGAGGCGTAGTTTTTCAAAATTCTATCGATTTTAAGATCACGTGCTCGCGTACTTTTTGTATTTTTTCCGGTATAGAGATACACCGTTGGGTTAACGGAGCACGTTATTCCAAAATCCTATCGCAATTAAGATTATTTCTTTGTGAGGGTGGATTGTAGATTTTATCATTCATTAGGTTTTCAAAAAATACTAGTTTTGAATTTTAAATTCTTCTTCTTCTATGGTGCGACAACCCGTTGTCGGGTTTGG
Source organism: Rhaphigaster nebulosa (assembly GCA_948150685.1). Lineage (NCBI taxonomy): Eukaryota > Metazoa > Arthropoda > Insecta > Hemiptera > Pentatomidae > Rhaphigaster > Rhaphigaster nebulosa. The sequence continues at coordinate 124,805,356 of OX411307.1, forward strand.
GCATCCTCCAATAGCCTCCGCCAGTTGGCACGGTCCTAAGCAGCAGTCTTCCAGTGTGGGATATTGAGTTGTGTCCACGAGTCCGCGGTTACGCTGTCCAGCCATCTCACTCTTGGTCTTCCGACTCTTCTTGTTCCAAGGTGCTCTCCATTCATGGTTCTTGCAGGGATTTCATCGGGGTTCATCCTGGCAACGTGGCCGGCCCATCGAAGTCGGCCAATTTTTATATGTTTCACAACGGTTGCGTTGTTTTACAGGACCGACAACTCCTGGTTTTTACGGCGCCTCCAGTGCTCTCCTTCTTTAATAGGCTCATAATTCGGCGGAGCACGTTCTCCTCGAATGCAGCAATTCTTTCTTCTTCAGCCCTAATTTCCCATGCTTCCGAGCAATAAGTAAGCACCGGGCGCACCAGGGTTTTGCACAGGTTCACCTTCGTCTTATTGGACAAGAAGCGCCTCCTAAAGTGCTTAGCCAGGCCTAAATAGCACCTGCTGGTTGCGGTGATCCTCCTCTGGATTTCTTTGAAGACATTGTTCTGGTTGTTGACCTCGGAACCCAAGTATACAAAGCTTGTAGGGGCCAATTCACAGGTGACCTTCCGCTATTCCTCCCTCTATTCTCATATACTTAGTCTCATCTTTGTTGAAACTTAGTCCTAACATCTTCGTAGCAGCTCCCAGGGTGAGGAATGCTTCCTTCAGAGTCCTTTCGGATCTTGCTGCGATGTCGGCATCATCCGCATATCCAAAGAGCTGGACGAGCCTGTCAAACATGGTGTACTTGGTTTGTATGCCTGAATTCATCACAGTTTTTTCTCCTGTCAGGTTGAAGAGGAGGCATGCCGGGGCATCACCTTGCCTCACGCCACTGTTGGCCTCAAATTCCTCGGAGAGATCTGTGCCAACTCTCACTGCGTATTTAGAGACCCTCATCGTCATTTTTACTAAGCGAATTAGCTTCTTGAGAATGCTCAGCTGTTCCAGAGCTTGATGCATTGCTGGTCTCTCCAGGCTGTCGTATGCTGACTTAAAGTCGACGAAGAGGTGATGGGTGATGATTTTGTGTTCCATACACTTTTCCAGGATCATCCTAATTGTAAACAGCTGATCGGTCGTTGACATGCCTTTTCTAAATCCTGCCTGATATGGTCCTAGCTCTCTTTCTGCGTATGGAGAAAGTCTTGCAAACAATACGTTTGAGAGCACTTTGTATGCGTATGACAAATCGACAATTTCTCCTATCATTCCTCTGTTGATCCCTTTTCTTGTGTAATGGGCATATTATGGCCTTGGTCCATTCTTCTGGCATTTTTTCCGTTTCCCAGATTGTCATGATGATATCATGCAGCGCCTTCCTCAAAGCCTCCCCGCCGTACTTCAAGAGGTCAGGCTGAATCCCATGCAGGCCTGGGCCTTATTGTTCTTCAGCTTTAATAGGGCACATTCCACTTCTTCTGCGTCTGGGGGCTCAGCATCATCCTGGATCCGTCGTCTGTGAAATCGTCTCACTGTGTGTTGCTGCGGCCTCGCACCCTGGTCTGTTGAGCATCTCTGAAAAGTGTTTGGCCCACCTTTTGAGAACGTCTTCCTTACAGGAGAGGAGGTTTCCCTGCTCATCGTTGCAGGATGTCACTTTAGGCTTGAACGCTGTTCTGCTTTCGTTCACAATTGGTTCTGCTGTATCTTCCAATTTTTCTTTAATTATTTTGTTGTATTGTAATCTTTAAGCTTGAGAATTTCAAATTCTTATATATTGTTAGAGGTTTCTTCAGTACATGGCTCACACAGTAATTTTTCGAGTGTGATATTTTAGAATTTACATACTCGAATTTACATAATCGTATATTCGAAACCAGATTCACATCGCTATCTATTGTAAATATTACAGTTTTTTTTTGTTTTTTGTTGGCGAACTTGTAATTTATTAGGTTATAGAGGTTGCAGATTAATAATACTGGATTTTCTTTGACAAGCAACTATTAATATTTTAGTAGGCCCACCAAATTCTTCAGTGTGGGCATTGTTTGATTGAATTTTGAGGTTACTTATTAGGAAATTATTGTTGAATGCTAGAATGAGAATTTATTACACATTTTATTATTAGTACTAATTTTATATATCATTAGTTCTTCGTTCAAAAGCTCTTTTCTACCATTTTATGACTATGTATATTTGCATTAAGGAACATTAACAAATCAAAATCCGAATGTGTGATTAAATATCCATTAGTAAAGACAGAATTTGCGTCCTTAAAATTCTGTAAAAGTAATTATTAATATAATTCCTCAGAAATTCAAAATTAGCATAATCGAAACGCTCGATAACCCAATAATCGACTTTAATATCGCAGAATTGAAATTTATAGTACATATTTAAAAAACTTAAAAAAAAAAACTTTCATAACCCAATTATGTATCTAAAATGTAAAAATTGTTGGCACAACAAATGGTTGTGAAAGCTAACAAAAGCTGCCGATAATCACTTAATTAATTATTTTTTTACCATCAAGGTAACGCACGTCAAGTTTCAGAAGTTTTCATTAAGAAATAAGTCTGTGAATACAATTTTTTTTTTTTTTATTATTATTTTTTTTTTATTATAATAGAGCAGAAACATTCACATCATTGAAAACTATAAACTCTGAAGAAACGGGGAGAAATCATGTATCCAAAATATTAAAACATAGGTAACGTACGCCAAATATAATTATGGCATGTGCCATTATTTGGGAGCAAAGATCGTCCGCCAGCTAAACTACACCATTTGGACATCTGGTCAGAACTTACGGGTACGCTCAGACCAAAAACTCAAAACGCCAAAAATCGTCTAGGCAGAAAGTATTCTCATAATAGTCTGGAAATATTAATGTCTGCCACCCTAGATCAGTTCAATCAAATTTTATAGATCAACGAATTCGTCACTTTTTTTTTTCAGATGTAATATGTAATATTACATTACCTGTAATATTAATAGTAATATTACCTGTAAGTTGTATATGTGATATTTTTGAGAATTTGAGACAGCTGCTGAGGTGCGGGACCGTAAACCTCTGCAAAATGTCAAGAAAATGCAAAAATGCGAGAGAAAATCTTAAATAAATGACGACAATGAAGGAATTCGCTGAACTATAAAATTTGATTGCAACCGATCTAGGGTTGCATACATTCATATTTTCAGTCTATTATGAGAATACTTTCGGCCTAGACGATCAAAAAATTTCTTGGAATCATACACGTTTTTTGGCCTGACTCCCGTGCGATTGGTCTGCAAAGGAATTGAATAATTCGATAAATTCTGGACACAACAAAATTCCTGTCTCAATTCCTGAAAATTGTAACTTTTCAATACTAAGAACAAATACATCAAGTTAATACGAATATAATTGAACAAACAAAAAAAAAACGCTGGGTAAACAATATCAAAAATATTCATGATTCTTAAGGAAGTTGAAAATGCTTAACTTGAGCTTAGGTACCTAGCTCTAGGCAGTAACGTACGTCAACATTTTTAACAATTATTTATAATACAAAAATTATAAAGCAACAGAAATTGATATTCCAGGTCCAACATCAACTAACGCCAATGAATCCCACATGCAACTAGAAGAAATTATAAAGTTTATTTTTTTTTTTCTTTTAACCGATTTTCAAAGTGCTCGGACAGTAAATTGTCATTTTATTTGAGAATGACCCAATTACAAAGTTTCAATTATGTAGATAAGGCGGGCGACATATCTTTTTAGTGAGGTAGGTCAAATTCGCAAATACATTCACTATAAAAAAATGGGCCATCCATCTACATTTATAAAAAAACAAAATAACATAATATTGCACAAACAGCATACAAAAAAACTACACCTCTCCCTATTCTAACAGCTTTGTATATTTAGTATATTTTTTTTTTTTTACTTATTGTTTTTAATTAAAATTAGACAAGTTAGCCATTTGTGGCAGTGAATGAATTTGAGCAGAAACATTGTGAACTTTTAGGTTATAAAAAATAAAAACTTTTATTTGCCTGGGACGCTAAAGATTTAAAAATAAATTTTTTTCTTACATATTATTATTAAAACAAGAGGTCACAAAATCAAGAAAAATAAATTTTCCAATGAAACCTGGAAATAGTTTCAGTTAAATTTCTGTTACCAGGTACGCAAATCATGATCATATGTACTTCACCGATCTTCAAATTAAAAATGACACGGTACTACAAAATCAAGTGTATATTTAGTGTATATCAAGTTTTATTTTCTTCTTAATTTTTTTTTTCCTATTTTTACGGGAATGCGCTACATAGAAAAATTAAAAGTGCTTTAGAGGGAATATTTTAGAAAAGTTTCTTCAGAATCGTCAGAGCCGTTTTGATGCTAAAATCTATAGAAAAACATGCTTTTCGACTATTGAGTACAGGTAGCCGATTTGGTACACACGCATCGGGTACAGACACACAATGGCCAAATATTCGTTGAAAACTGCACTTCAAAAATTTGACCCGAATACAATACATTCTTTACCTATACGATAAGGAAAGTAAAAATTCTTGATATAAATGATACTCGTATTAAAGCAATATACAAAATAATTATCTGTAGGTCATTCCATGTTAAATCTTCTCAGAAATCAATGATTTTTTGTACATATGTAGTACTATCAATTAGGATAAATAATACTAAATTTCAAATTTTTCTAATTTTTAGTTTTCGAGTTTTAAAAACATATCTCAAAAAAAAAAACAACTTATTTTTTGTTGTTTCGTTTTTCACACGTTTCGAATCATTTAAAAGTTTATAGCTCCAAAACTATTAGACGTGGAAAGCTCAAAATAGTGTTATTTAATATTGTTACACGGGATTTAATTTGAAATGTATTAAAAATCTTAAAATGTTTTAACATTCTCAAAATGTAATTAAAAAAAAAATACAAATAAAAAGACCTTTAAAACCTTTTTCAAAAAAATTTAATCCTTAAAATTTTATTTTGAAAAACCGAAGAGATTTTTTAAAAACTTAAAACCGGAATTTTGAATTCACAAGTATAAGAATGCACATACATAATTTTATGATGGTATCGCAATGGGATCATGTAAAAAAAAGAAAAAGATTTACGGGAGCTCATTCACCAATTGGCTTAGGTATAATGTCAGGCATGGTAAATAAGTTAGCACTGCAGTTAGTATAACGACTTTTAGCAAAGTAAATTTTATTGTTTAAAATATGACATATACAGTGTATCTCCATTTCAGTTTGAAAAAAAAACTTGGCACATAAATAAAAAGCTTAATTTTTTTTGTTTGTGACCAAAAAAAAAAATTCAAAAAAATTTGACCAAACATTCTTATATGTACATGTAACATAAATTTAAAAATAATAAATAATAATTTGGTTTATTAGTTTTTAAAAAAACTTTTTGGAAACACACAAACACTATTTTGCGAGATTTGGTTATTTGGGCTCAGGTGATCTTGAACCGTATATTTCCGTTGAAAACTCGGATTCTAGATTTTTCACGATCGCAATACTTTCCCTTCATACGTAGGTAAATGGAAGTAAAAAGCGAGAAAAAACATTGGAGTTAAAACTACAAGTGGCAATAATGAATTGAATGCTCAGTTTAAATATGTCTGAGGAATAGAACAGAATGGAGAGAGGGATTCTTTGAAATATATCCAAAAAATATATATATACCTCATTTTTATGAATTTTAAATAATATTAATTAAATACCAAATTATGTTTATGTTTAAAAAAAAAAAAACTGAATGCAAGATACAATTCAATAATGGACCCTGAATACACATATAGGTCATTCCAGGTCAATTAAACCAATGGCCAGGAAATTCTCATAAATCAATGATTTTTTTCGTACATACGTATAACCCAGTCAGATTAGACCAAAAAGAGGCTTTGCCTCAAATAAACACAGATAAAGCTTGAAATGATTTTAATCCACTCTGGGCATGCCAAATAAGAATAGTATAACTTATCGACATTTTCTATAATAGTGCTAAACTTTTACTGAAACTTTAGCTCTTTCCTAAATTAAAGAACATTAAATTCTATGTCGAATGCTCTCCTTTAACATTATAAACTAATTTTACCATTTTGACTGAAAAGTACGTTATCCTCAGCTTCACACGTCTGTAACTTAAAAACGGCTATTCCAAATGAAAAAAGTCGAATTACTAGAAGTTTAGAGCACCAAATTGTAAGTTTATAGAACCCCAATTTTTACGATTTTCTCATTCCTATGCATTGATTCACGCAAAAAAGTAAAAGCAGTCGCAGCGCTGATATTCCACAATGTGGCTATTTACTAGTCTTATCACGTATAACCTCGAAATTATTATTAGTGGTCTAGAAAATTGAATTTTAAAATATTTCGATCGTCCAATTGCGTTCTCAAGATGGCATAGGGTCATTCCACACCAAATCGACCAATAAAAAAATAATTTTAGACTCAATTTTTTTAAAAATGTGTGAAACTTGGTATTTATGTCCTATGCATAAATATAATCGAAAATTCAAAATCTCAGATTTATCTAATTTTTATTATTTGAGCTATGAATTTAAAAAAAAAAATAAGAAACGACTGCTCTTTGACACAATGCTTATAACTCCAAAACTATTTACCCTAAAAAGATCATAACAGTGTAATATTTTTCAAACTTACTTGGACTTTAATTTAATAAGTATCTTGACTTTACCAAACCAACCTTGAAATGTTCAAAAATTTCATTTTTTAAAAAACATGAAAACCAAAATTTTTAATAAAAAAATATATATTTGTTTCATATACATGTTATAAGAATGAATGGGCCCAAATTTCACGATCGCGTTTTTATGGGTTCTATTAAAAAAAAATAAAACCTTGTGTTTTTATGCAATTTTTTTTTTCAAACTGAACTGAAGCACACAGACAGACAGCATATGTGATGTTTAAATTTTTTTTAATAAAAACTTATCTAAAAGACATAATACAAACTGGGCTTTTAAATTATTTACCATAGCCAACATTAATTCATGAACCATTAATTGGTGAATGAGCTTCTACGAAATTTTTTTTTTTTATATGATCCCATTGAGATATCATAGAATTTGGTATCTGCAAACTTATATAAGCATTAAGCATATATTTTTTTTTGTAAACATATAGTTTGGATTGAACAAATTAACCACACAAACACATTAAATATATGAATATATATATATATATATATATATATATATATATATATATATATATATATTTTTTTTTTTTAAATTATTACTTTCGACTTTGAATTGAAAAAAAAAGCTTTGGTTTCTAGTATCTATATAATATATAAAGCTCATGCAATTTTGAAAATAATAACACTATTTTAAGCTCTTTAATAAAAAAAGAAATATATGTTTCATGTACATGTTTTAAGAATGCATTGGGTCAAATTTCATGATCGTGTTTTTATAGGTTCTATTGAAAATAAAACCTTGACTTTTTATGCCAAATTTTTTTTCAAACTGAAATAGTGATATACTGGATATGCCATATTTTAAACAATTAAATATACTTTGCTATTATACAAACTGCAGTTATAAGATATTTACCAAGTCCGACATTATTCCTGAGCCATTAATTGTTGAATAAGATTCCATTAAACTTTTTTTTAACATGATCCCATTGAGATACTATCATAGAATTTTGTATGTCCATTCTTATATCAAGATTGAACATACATATTTTTTAAGATACCAAAGGTTTTTTTTTTAATTTGAAATCGAAATTTTGTAAATCGAAGTTTATGATGGTACCGCAATGGGATCAAAAACTAAAAATAAAGATTTACGAAAAATAGAAATCCATTTCGGTTTGAAAAAAAAAAAAAATGGTATAAAAATACAGGGTTTAATTTTTTTTTTATAATAGAACCCATGAAAACGCAATAATGAAATTTGGGCCATACCTGCTTATAAGCCATTTTTGTCTTAGTTTGAATATAAAAACGTGTTATAACATTTATTGGTTATTTAAAAATTTATAACTCAAAAACTAAAAATAGTAAAAATTTGAAACTTTTAATTTTCAAATATATTCATGCACAGAACATAAATGCCCGGTTACACTCATTTTGAAAAAGTTGGAGGCTAAAATTAACTTTTTATTGGTTGATTTGGAATGGAATGACCCATATTTAATTTTTTTTTTTAAATTATATGATTAAATTGATTATGAATTCGTCTTGAATTATTAAATTAAAATTAAGAATTTCTGTAACATTAATTTCGTATCAGTTCATTGTGAACAAAAACCAAATTACCTAAAGGAAAACGAAAAACAAATATTAATATACAAAATTATATAAAGTGTGCTGGATAATCTGGACTTCGGATAAGGTGGATCGGACTAAGCGGGGATCTACTGTAGGAAATGAAAATATAAATCCTCAAATTTTGGTAAACAGAATAGGCTGATGAATGAATTTTGGTTTCTTAGGTTCCGTCTTTCTACTATCTATTTTATTTGTATTGCCGGTAGTGTGCAATGTAATATTTTATATACTATATAATTCTATAGCATACTATATAGTATTTAATATTATAACATCGCTTTATCCTGAGATATCCGAACAGAATATTAAGCTATAAAAAAGCACAGATTTATATATCTAATGGTGTATTACAAATTCAAAGTACTACTTAAATGAAAAAAAAAAATGATTCGTTAATAAGAGAAAAAAAATATATATTAGTAATTTATTGCTTACTTCCATATTGATTAAGACAAATTATGAAATAAGGATCCAATATTAAGCCATTGATGGAGTTTTATGGGACGCGAGTGGGCGCCTTGACCAGCCAGACGGGCACCTAGATGAACTGGCTGATCTGTCGGCCTTTGGCTTCTGGCCAACAAAGAGCATGCGTACGTCCGCTTCAGCTACTTATGTCACTCTTCTAGATTCTCCAGATGGAATGATCAATTTTTAAAAATGTATTAGCACTATTTATAAATAATAAATATAGGGACATTTCAATCACATTTAAGTCTGTTCATAAATAAGTTTAAAAACACACACACACACACATTATATATATATATATATATATATATATATATATATATATATATATATATATATATACACATATATACACACATATATATAAATGTATATAATATTACGGTACCAATATCAATCAACTAATTTAATGATTTTCTAATATATGAATATATAAATTTATCATCGATCTGAAATATATAATTTTGTCTAAATTGAAATTTATCAAATAATAATTTAATTAAATGGAATATTTCGCATGGAAACCATGGTAAATTTATGGCAGTATAAAATTTTGTAACGAGGCATAAAAAAAAAAGAAAAAATATAATGGCTCATCATAAAAATACCATGGAAGTCAGGAATAACCTCTGAGTTTAGGACACGCTCAGCCAAAAAGTTAATCGATTGATTTTACTTATGTACGCGACGTTACTCTGTTCAAACTGGCTCTATTTATTGTCTTTTTTTTGTTTCTTACTAAAAAAAAAAATTAGGTTAATGACGGTATATATAGTCTTTATTTAAAAAACTGGAGTCAATTCGGCAAATCTGATATTTGTCTCTTATTTAGAAGACTAGAATTGTCCAGATTCGACTCTGAATCCATCGCACTAAAAAGTTTTTCCTTTAAGTTGTTAGCCTATACATGACTGTACAACATATAACTAATATTAGTATTTTTTTTTTTATCCATGTTAAATAATGAAATAAAATAATTTCCGAGGGTATTTCTATATCTGGTTATTTAATAACAATTATTAACAAAGCTCCCTCTACAGCGTATAGTTTTTTTTCTTGCTGTAAGCACTGCCCGATCGTATTGTTAGGAACATGCTGGAGTCTGGAAATGGCACGAGAACGCCTCCAGAAGTCCATCCCCATTGTTAATAACTTTTTTCTTCCTTTTTTGTTATCAACCACGTTTCTGATGCATATAGGCTGGCACTTTCCTCTATGGAATTGAAACAATTTTTGAAAAAAATTGAAAGGTTGAAATGGTATGGCCACTTACAGAGAATACCAGAGGAACGGTGGCTAAAAATGATCTTCCAGTATCGCTTGATAGAGAGGCGTAAAATAGAGCGACCGCAGCAGAGATGGAGGAGGGCATGGTTGCCAGAGGTCTAAGAAAAGGAGACTGGCAAGACCGGAAGATATCATAGGACCTATTAGGAACGATAAAGGACTAAATGTATAATAAAAAAAAAAAAAAGTTTATTTTATTTTCTTTATCACGATACGTAGCCTGACTCAGCAATGGTAGAAAATCACAAAATAATATTATTGCATTCAGTGCTGCTATCCTTTGAATATTATTAATAAAGACGCTGACTAGTCACCAAGTGAAGAAGTAAATATTTGCCCTTCGGAAAGGACTTGGCATGCCGCCTTACGCTGCAGATATTCAAAATATTGAAAAATGGTCGGTGATTGAAAGCATTATTTTATTTATGCTATAATCACTGTAATACTGTATACGTTAAATATTTTTCATTTTATTATGTTATCTAGATTTTAATCGCAAAGCTTTATTTTTTCGTGCTGAGCCTAATCATTATCTAAATTCCAGTTGGGTTCTTAAGATTAGAAAATATCATATTGTAGTTACAAGTTATTACATAACTTAGACTTATCTAAATTAAAAGTTTCTATTAATTCCAATTTCTGATCATTAACCTTTTTGATTTGAAACATAAAGTGGTATTATCAAATCAGACGGTATATTTTTTGTTATTTTTATCATTTTTGTTTTATTTATCGTAGATGCGTTAATTGTATTATTTGAACTTAAGCATATGCGTGTGAATGAAATTCTATAATTAATGCATTATTATTAATTTTTTCATATTACGAGAGAGCATTATTTACTGCTTGCTGACCGACTGAAAAAGAAACTCAGAGAGCATTACTGAAAATTCCGGTTTCTAAAAACTGAAACCTTAGAGGATCACTTCAAAGAGACTAGCCGAATATATTTCTACAGTTTGAGTTGAAATCGATTGCGCTCAGGGTTTCGTTTGATGTTCACTTTATCCTCGATCAATGCGGTATTTGTCTTTTTAAATGTCTTGTATACCCGATTATATTTTTTAATTATTAAATAATTAAATTATGGATACTTTGTGATCTTAAGCACCAACAAATCTTTCGTATTATAGCATACGTTTTTGTTTAAAACTGTTAACTCACATGTTACAATAATTTTTTTTTCAGAGAATATATATTTTTTATATTTTATCTAAACTTATTCTTACAAGATAGAGATACATAGACCTGGGCTGATACGGTACTCGATATACTGTAAAGCATGTAATATTCTGATTCGGTAAAAAACAACAAAAAAACTTAAAGAGTTCGGATTAGGGATGTCGGTTTTTGTGAAAAAAAAAACGGTTTTTGGTAATTTTACTTTTAATTAAAACTGATCGGTTTTAGCCGATGCAAATAACCGGTTTTGGGAAAAAACGGGGAAAAAGTGGTTATGTTGAAAATGAAATAGCTTCCCATCAAAACATTCGTTTGATGACGTCAAACAGTTACTTGTTATAAACAACTTACAAACAGGAACTGTTACAAATAACTGGTCGTCGGCAAGACCTTTAATTTAAGTATATTACACATTGATCTTCAAGAAATAACCTAACTAACCTTTACACAAGTAAACGAATAGCTAAAACCCTGGAAATAACTGATTATTAGAAAAAACCTTACATAGTATTTGGTGTGCCTTGCTAAAATCATTTATATGAGTCGATGAGAGTGATAGTTGTGCCAAGTTTTCTTTTTTTTCTCTAAGAAAATTAATATTTTGTAAATTTGTTTATTAAATATTACACAAGCAACATAAAATGAAATATGTTTCAATTCTAGTCAACAATGCTTTAGAGTTTGAAAAAATAACTTGTGCAAGTTTTAATGTTTATTTAATAACTTGTTTCAATGGACTCAAATCCATTACGCCACTTTCATTCTTAATCACGATAAAAAGCCGGTGAGAATCATAATAGTGAAAGTCAAGTTTTGTAATTTTAAAAAAATTAATGGTTTGCAAATTTTCTTCTAAAGCATTACCCAAGTAAGATAAAATGGAATAATGGCTCTATTCCAGACTCTAAAGCTTTAAACTTTAATAAAATTAGTTGTGCAAGCTCAGTTGTTAACAATTTTTTCACGTTTCGAGTACGGTAATTTTAAGTAAGTAATTTTTTTTTACTTACGCTATTATTATTATTTTTTTTTACTAAATACATGTGCACGGAGAGGGAAGAGAACATGGACCCAACATTAGCGAAGCTGAGTAAAGTAGATCAATTCTGCTACCTGGGATCCATAATATAAAGTAATGGTAGAACGGATGCAGAAATCGAAAAAAATGATAACAAACTAAAAAAAGCAATGGGAATGCTTAATTCTTTACTGTGGAACAACAATGTTCTAATAAAGACAAACAAACTGATCTACAAAGCATTGGTAGAAAGGGTAATGTTATATGGATTATAGACATGGTCTCTCAGTGTGACCCAAGGAAAAAAAATTCCTAGCAGTGGAAATGGATTTTTGGAGGAGAGCAGCAAGGATATTAAGGATCGAACGGGTCAGAAACATCGTTATAAGAGAGAAAATGGAAGTAAGACAGAATTTCCTAGAGGTGATAGAAGAAAGAAGAATCAGATGGTATGGCAACGTGAGACGGATGAATGATAACAGGATACCGAGACTGGTAATGGATTGGGAGGCTGAGAGTGGAAGAAGGAGAGGAAGACCCCCTTAGATGGAAGAATGGAGTGGTGGTTAGTATGGCTGGTAAGGGACTGTCGGAAGAGGACGTGATGGACCGGCAGAGATGGAGGGACCTGCTCAGACAGGAGTTTGTTTGAGGAGATCTTCATATTGCAGACATTTCTGAAAGAAGAAGCTTTTTTTTTGACGAGCCATAATTAAATTGTAAGAAATTTTTTCATGTTTCAAAATCCGTTTATGAGAGATTAAAAAAAAAAATAGCTAAAAAACCTAGCATTCAATTATCAGCAATTCTTTCACGTTTCTAGTAATTTCTAGTAATTTCAAGGGATTGTAAAGAAGTTGACATCCGCATGATGGTATAGAAGCGTCAATCTAATTAGGGATTGATAAATTATTTGCCACTGCTATAAATTAGTTTTATTGAAAACTAGTTTCGAATGTTATACATTCATCTTTAGTTCTAAAAACACACAAAAAATTCAAAAACAAGCAGATCAAAATATAGTTTGGTATTATTATACACATTAAATTAGATGTAATATATAAATTATTACAAATTATAAGTAATTATAAATTATAAAACATTTATGAATTATGAATTTAATTAAGACAAAAAATCAAATGTATGTTGGTACTCACCAAAGTTTAAATAGATTATATCAAACAGAAAAGTTCGTACTGGTTTCTTCTCGCATTGAACTAGCAATGAAAGAAAGGTATGTAGAATGTTTATAGGTAAACGGTTTAAGGGTCGGAATTTTTCCAGTAATGCCGGTGAGTAATTTGTTCTTATGTTATAGATGGGAATAAATTATCTAATAATCAATAATAAATTAGAACTGAAGATGAATGTGTAACATTCAAAACTAGTTTTCAATAAAACAAATTTTTAGAAGTGGCAAATAATTTATCAATCCCTAATTAGATTGTAAAGAAGATAACAGAGCTAGTATTCAATTTTCAGCACTTTTTCTTGTTTCAAGTGCAGTAATTTCGAGGATTTTTTTAAGGCCACAGAACTAGGGATTTTTTTTCACAAAAAGGATGAATTTCGAGTCCTGTGATTTTTTAAGAAACCAATAAGACTTGACTGACTTGAGAAATAATTGAGAATGAGACCGAAAAAAAAAATGAGTAATAATAAACTAAAAAGAAATCTCTAAACCACATAACCGCGACTGCGTTACTGGTGAACTTGAAATAAACAATGAAAATTTAGTTGTAGTTGTAGCCCGTGTAACAGTGTGACTTTACCAAGGAGGTAGGATGTTTATATAGTATTTTTTGCAGAATAGGTGTTTTTTTGTTTTGTTTTTTGCGAAATTTATTTTAGCGCTTTTTGGATTAAAAAAAAAACACAATTATAATAGATTGTGTAAAAAAAGACTCGAAAACAACCGATTATTCGATGCAATAATCCGGTTATCGCTTATAACCGACCGGAAATAGGTATTTCGGATTCTAATTACTCATCCTTTAATAAAAGTAAATTAATTATTAATAATTAAAAAATAGATTTGTTTATCTCAAATAATGAGTAAATCACTTAGAAGTGAACAGTTCAAATTTAAAATGATGATTATTTTAGGATTAATCCCTATGTCCAGTACTAGAGTCGTTTCAATATTTTAAATTAACTAGTTGGCCCTTGCGAATAATTCGCATGGTATATTAGTCAGTAATAAAAGTATACGGTATACGAACTTAAATTATGGTTTTGCGGACTTAAATTGTGGTATTATATAATTTATATTATATAATACTGTGATATCTACAGTAAGCATTTCATGTAAAAATAATAATTATTTTTCGTGGTATGTAACACTTCTCCATTGCTCTTACGCCCCAGCGGTCAAAGCCAGAAAAAAAAGAAGGTTTTCTAAAGCGTTTTTGAGGGATATATTTCATTAAAATAGGATTGTAGAGCGAATCCATACGAATAAATAGCACATTGAAAAATCGCACTAAGGCCATTTTGGGCCTTGTTTAAGCCGATTTTCGAGGACACCAGTTTTTACATTTTCGCGTTGTTGTTATGATTGAAAAAAAGTTATGATTGTTTTTGCATTGAATTTTTACTGCACTTAGGCATTACTAAAAGCAACAATTCAATTCAACAAACATGTTCCTGCGACAATTACAAGGCCTGTGATTAAATGACCTAAAATGCCCATATTTCGAGGTTTTTAACTTTTTTCGTTGCGAAAAGTGAATTAAAACTGAGTTTTCCCGTTGTTTTTTTTAACGATATTACGTCTTATTGTTTTTGTTTTATTCTCAAACAAACATTTTTACATCTTAAAAGTGAAGAACAACTATTCGGCACGTTTATGATTTTTTTTTTCATCAGGTTGCTACACACCGTTTTTTTTCTAAAGCATATTATATTTGTTCCTACTATTTTTCTAATTATCACCTTGATAAAGTCCATTGGAAATTTAAGGTAATCTTCAATTACCTTTCAAATGGTCATATAAAATACACGCGCATATATATATATATATATATATATATATATATATATATATATATATATATATATATATATATATATATATATATATATATATATATATATATATATATATATGAAAATGTACACTTTTCGAGTTATGCGCAAATAAACTTTTCTTTTCGTCATAATTTTTTTCCCTCTATTTTCTCGGAGATACACTATCTGTATAAATAGTTAAAGGGCTGTAAGTATAAGACTTTAGGCAAGTTTTATTTAAATCGTTTGAACCGTTTTGGCGCTATAGAAAAATAATTAAGTTAATGAAAAATAAAAAATATATACAATGACACATGACGAAAATCCAAGGTGATGAACTCGGCAATAATAAAAAGGAATGTGGAGTAATTAATTGATCAAGAAAGTTGTTTGACTGTTTGACATGACAGATGTTGGATAAATTTTCAAAAACATTATTGATAACTATGTATGTATATATAGTGCGAAGTAATAGTGGATAGTGGATTGTTATAGTATAGAATTGTTATAGTAAGAAATTTCCTAATGTATTTAATTAAACATTTTAGAGAAATTAAATCACTTGGAAATGAGTCTATTTATTCCAAAAGCAGAAAGTGTCAAGAAATATTAAGATTTTTTTTTTAATTGAAAGGACTCAAAACGTTCTTTAGGCTATCTGAGGACCCAAAATCTCTTCTGCTTGTTTTAATTTAATTTATAAAACAGCTTCTTTATTCATTTCAAGTTAAGTTAGGGGGAAGGACATGCGTCGAAGGCCTGGTTTTACTCTACAATCTTACCACACTTTTCAATCCTGGGCGAGTCTCCTCCATCCTCTGACTCCCATTCCTCTTAATAATCTTTCCATATTATCTCTCCATTCTAAGAGAGGATGCCCACTAATTTCCCCTCCAGGACTACCTTCCAGCAGCTTCTTGTGTGTCCAACCCGCTGGCATCCGCTCCACAAGTCCTAGCCACCTCAGCTGGTATGAACGACACAAGATCCGGTTCCCCGAACATTTCTTCAAGCTCATCATTCTTTCTGAGACAGGTTCATATATTCTCATAAATACTTTTCTTTTCTATTCCTTTGATATCTTTTCGCTTTCGTTGGAAAGTACCCAAGTCCCACAACCATATGACTCAACCGGTCTAATCATCAGAAAAGTACCTAGTATTCGTAATTAAACGTATGTTTTAACATTATTTGTTAGGTAAAAAAAGTCATTGGTAGCGAATGAAAATGGATGGTTTCATTTCACAATAAATATTAATAAGTTTTCTTTTAACCTTCCAATAAATTTCGTAAAGAAAACCTGGTGTAATTAAAACCTATACTTACAGCATTCCGTTGTGTGGATAGTCCTTCCATTACTAAAATTCTTAAATTTAACTTCTTATAAATACTTAAAGTTAGTTATTTTTGAGTTCAGGATATATAAGTAAAATAATAATAATATATAAGAAATATCAAATTGAATTCAAGCGGTAATATAAATATATTTCAAACCGGACTGGTATGAAAAAAATAAAGTGTGATTCCTTAATATTTAATTATTATGTGTTTAAAATTCACTCACCAGTTCGATGTCGATTGCGCTTCTTGGATCAAACTTGACCTTCTCCTTTGTGGGACCCAGTATAATATTAGTTGACCATCTGAAAATTTTTTTTTTTTTTAAATTTGTTTGTAGGCAGAATGAAATTTAAAACAAACAATTCCGACTTTTAATAATCACTTCTTTTTATTTTTAGAAATAAAAACATTTAAGGTTTATAATGGCCAATATCGAAAGGGATAATTAACTTTAAAATTAAAGTTCTACCCTAATTACTTATTAATAACTTAAGAATTGAAAATTTTAATTGTATTATCACCACCAAAACTGGCATTTAACGTATTATATAGCTAATAGCTTTTGAGAGAGAGATAAACAATACATTTTTTATTGTCAAATATACAATTTGCCACACTGAAGGACAATAGGTATTAAGGCATATGTAACCAATTCATACCATAGTTACACACAAAAGAGAAATAAAATAGAATAAATTAATAAAAAATAATGATAAAATGATAAAAAAAATCTGTTAGGCGCATCACACAACTTTCACTTACCTCCCTAGTTGAAATAAATTTTAAAGGTTTACATTTAGTTTCTATGGAAATTCAATTTAGTTTTTATGGAAACATTTAGTTTCTAATAAATTATATAACGATATAAATTATTATATACAACAATCACTTTAATTTACGGGTTTTCGTCACTCTCCATTACCTTTCACGACTTTATATTTTAGATAATATTTTATCTAAAATCTTTAGCTTTTCAAGTGTATATTATACATATATATTACTTACTATAGTACTCTTATTACCGGAAATTCGTTTTCAACCTGGGAAAATATTTCTGCTATTTTCTTCTTTAGTTAACTATAAAATTCTTTGATCCTTCATATTTATCCATTTTTTATTACTACTAACAATGAGAAATGGTTAATTATTTCAAATTAACAAAATTAAAGGTACTTTAGATAAAGAAATTTTGAAAATTCGGCATTTAAGCCCCCCTCAGACTATTTCAATGAGGATGAGACCTAGCTGATATTAAAGGAAATTTAAGTTTACATTAAACGAGTTTGATCAAACTCGTTGGAGCCGTTTTCGTGAAAATCGTTAAAATGTGTAAAATCGATGATATAAAGAAGCATTTCTGGTAAGTCGATTTTGGCGAAAATGTTGCTGTAACATCACAGGCTTATACTTACCTTAAATAGTTTAGTTTCGTACAACTTTTTGTTTTGGAACTAGACTTACCACACACACACACACACACCCGCACATAGAAACCATTTAGCGAGACTTGGTTATTTGGACATCAGTGATCTTACTCACAACAACTCGGATTCGAAATTTTTCACGATATTAATGCCCCCTTTTCCTTACTAATATTTCAATAATGAAATAAATACATAAGAAATAATAAAAATAAATTATAACAAAGTAAGTAAATAATTAAGATAAAGAAAATTAAGATTAAGTTTAAATAAAATATATCATCTTTAACACATTCATATCTATGCCTAATATTCAAAGCCTAGGGAACACTGAACTAAGCTTTAATCCCCCCTCCCCACCCCTATGGTGAAGAGCAAAGAGACTTAAACTGTGGAGGGACTCCAGGGATCCCCAGTTCTCTCAGCCGCATCACTGGTTTCGAAATCCAATGGAGACAGGGTGAAGGTGCTAGTGCCACATGACAAACAGCTACATATATATGAAATTTAGAAATAGCCTAACTAACATCGGCCCACGCTAATAGCTGTAATATATAACGGAGATGTGACACATTTAAAAAGTAAAGTATAAACAAAGAGAACCATTGGCTAACACAAATTTGTCATTGAATAGTTCAGAATATTAATTGAATACAATGATTAGGTATTATAGAACATTTTTTTTAAAGAAAAAATTCAACTGGTTTATATTTAATTTAATATGATTCAATAAAGTTTTCACTGTATATAGTCGAATCTAAGCCGTTTTCATATTTCCACTTTTTAATTGATAGCCAAAATCCTACCAAAACACCTAAAACAAATAAGTACAAAAGGTACTAGTGATATATCTAACCATTCATACCATATTTACAGACAAAATAAAAGTAAAATTAAATTAAATTAATAAGAAATAACGATAAAAGTAAATAAAACAAAAAAAATCATAACACATAATATATATAAATAAATTTAATGATAGCAAAATAATTGAGATAAAGAAAATGAAAGCCAAAATAAAATAAATTATCTTATACACATTCATACCTACGTACAATATTTACACTAATCCAAGGGAACTCCGAACCAAGCTTTGCCCCATACATGTAGAGGGCAAAGCAGGTCCCAAGAAGATCCCAGCACTTCTCTCTTAGCCACGAAACGCTTTAAGTACCTCTTATTGTTTTCCATATATTTCTTCATACAAATTTGTACTAAAAATTATTTTAAAAATGTATAAAACAGCCTAGATTAGATAAAATGCAGTTATAGTTGTTTACAAGCTGTATACTCGCTAAGATTCTTTTTAATTAAGGTTTTTTGATGTTGAAGACTCAATAAACATTATTAGCGTAAACGGCCGGTTACCATCCATCATTAATAATTGTTTATATTGATAGTTTCGTGAATATTATTTCAATTTAGATCGTAACTGATAAAATGAAAAATCTTAAGTAGGAACATACGTTTCGGGCGATTATTTTATATGTTGGTTTTTATAACATAGTAGTATTCAAACTGTTTTGGCCATTGTAGCCTTAAACAGATAATTTCACAAACAAAACAAACATATATTGTATATATTCACAGATATTTAAAAAGTAAAAAATTATATAAAACTTCTATTTTCCTTTGAAGTACTATAATACCCGTATTTCCTATCTTTTGTACATACATCAATAGAATTCATAAATCCTTAAATCACTCCAATCATCTCTACGCTGACGAATGACTCCCCCACTTTCTTAGATCTGATCTAGAATCTTCCTAGTATAATATGTATATATATATATATATATATATATATATATATATATATATATATATATATATATATATATATATATACATATATAAATATAATAAGATCTATATGAAATAAATTTATGGGCTCCCAATATAAATTGAGCATAAACATTAGTATTTAAAGGGCTATGTTGTTTGGTTCTAGCTCTCTTCCCCGCTAATTCCTAATTTAAAAATTAGCCAACATACTATTTAATTTATAGCAACTGTTAAAAATCACGGTATCACCCTAGATCACGCTTGTAAAACTCAATACCGCAGCACATTTAGAAATTTTCTTAAAATGATAATTTGAAGTGAGTGTTCAGGAATATGGATAATGCATTAAAACATATTATGTAACTAAGTCAATTTGGGATAATAATCGGTAGCATCGCTTTATATTGTTTTTATTTCAGAACATAGTGGGCCACAAAAAATCAACTCGGGAGGGGGGGGGGGAGGGGGCGCATGTTTGACATACCCGCCCTAAATAAATCTCACATATTTCCCAAATCTCCAGTCTATGTTTTACCTCCCTTATTTATCAATTTATCAATAATTTCAGAATTTCTTCTTTATGAGAAAGGCTAAACATAATAATTTAGAGTGAAATTGAATTATCCAATCTCGCAATTTAGTACAGATTAAATAGAACGATTGAATTAAATGAATGCGGACAAATAATATATTTTGCAAATGAGACTGAATGCTTTCCTCAATTATATGTAGCGGTGATACCTCAAATATCTATTATATAACCTCAAGAATGAAATTTCAAATGTTCAAATTTAGAACGTCATCATCCACAGCAATAAAACGGATAAATTATAAAGTAAATTTTAAAATATTTTATTTAGAGGTATAATATTTATGTTAAATTCCGTTTCTTCCTTTTATTAATTTGAACCGCATTATGAGACCTATGTTGTTGTTTTTTAATACAATACATTTTATTTTTAATACTGATTTTTCAATTGTTCCCTTCCATATATAGTACCTTGTCATAAAATTTTATTTATTTTCAAAAAAATAATTTTTTTCTCTTCATTCCAATGATATTTGAGCGATTTTTAGGAAATATCAAAAAGTATAAATAATGAATAATCAAACCAACATAACATTAATTATTAAATGTGAACATCTCAGAGATAACCTCGAAATACCTATAAGTTTTTAGTTCCATCTCTCATTTCAACCATAGATGTGTATTGTATGGCGAGCTCACTGGGTAAAGGCAAATTAAAATGTTTGATGTACTGTGTCAGTATTTTCTTTAGCTCTCCAAAGGACCTGTGTGTAAATAACACTCTACACGTGCTGTCTAGGTTTGGTCCTTCCTGCAAACATAATTTCCTTCTCTATCTTTGAACTCTACTAAAACCACCAGATTACTCCTTTCTAATGAACCCTTTTGAAGTTTCCTTTCAGTCAATATTAGTTACACAACCTCATTAAACATTTTTAATCCTCTTCTTTTCTATCACACCACTTATAAATAAATGGCAATAGTTAAAAGTTACTAATTGTTAATTTATTAATAAACTGTTTTTATCATGAAATATTACAATATATCTCTAATAAGGGCAACAGTTACAGCGATAAAGGAGTTCATTCCATGTTATTTACAGAAAATAAGAGGTAATAGTAATAGTTTATAGCTTTCAGTTTCTCGTTTTGGTTTATTATTTTCAATAATGATACGCAGAATCCAAAAAGCGAGTTTAAAAAATACGCCCGCCCGGGGTTTTCTGTAAGACTACTGGGCCGATTTTTTTTTTTTTTTTTTTTTTTTTTTTGAGATTAGCATCAAAGCCACAGGTCACTCCCGAATGATCCTTGGAACTCGACATTACTATCCACCATTTCCTTTCAATATGGCGGCCGATTTAAGGTTCCATACTCCCATATATCGGCTATTTATGAAGATAGAGGAAAAAATAAAGTATTTTGGAATAATTTTGTCAAAGCAAAAAAGAAAAGAAGTTTTTTTTTATATTAAATATTATAATTATATTTGCATTTTGACATTGCTTGTGTGTTTTTTTTTCACAGAAAATCATTTCTTTATCCTTTTCTGTGACCGAACTGAAGTGTTAGAAGCGACGTAAACTTGAGTAAGTTGAAGGTATTGAACTTTTTATCAGATATGGAATAAGCGAATTCTCAGTATTTGAATACTTATTAAGAATCTTTTCGTTCCTTTGAGTCAGGTAATAATTTATGTAAGATCATTATTCTGAACAGGCTCGATGAGAGTACGGATCTTCGTAAAATTCTCCTATCCTAAAATTTAATAGTTATCTCTTCAGCTTTCCTGATCCCTGGACTATGGTGGTAGGGAATCATCCAGCGCCTTGGTTCACTCGTAGATGAAATCATGTTGGCCATATAATAAACTCACCTATAATATGTTGAAATCGGTAGTACATTACTATTGAAAATAATTAGGCAGGATAATTATTCTTTACAATACATAATTGGAATGAGCATGGTTAAAAATTTCCATGCCACAAGCCCCGGAAAAGTTCCTTAATTCATAACGATATTCAATAGGGCAGTGACGCACAAAGGGGAAGGCATGACGTGCAACAGCCTGAACCTAAATTTAGTAACAAGATCCGAGCAGGTATTAGATCATGGCCTCAATACACGTAACTCTGGAAGTAATCAAGAAATAAAGCAACTGTTTCATAATCCTTTTTGAACTTCAATTATCTATCAATGGCTATTCTGGTCAGAATAACACATCACACTCAGTTCAGAATCGATTAAAACAATTCCATGTTGACCCACAAACCAACCAAGGGATATAAGAACGGTAGTAGTGAGAAAAAACGTTATGAAAGATAATTTCGGCTCAGGCATTTTTAAGCAATCATAATTTCATTCATTTCGAACCCATTAATAATTTTTAATTATAGACGCAGGTTAGAAGTCGGTAGTATATTTATTATCACCGGTCGAGGATACATTTTTCGTAGAAACAGGTTGTTTAAATAGTTCCCTGTGAGCCAATACATTCAAGAACGGAAATCCTATTCGTAGCTAACCTAACCCATTTTTTGTTTTAACCGTTTATAGAACCCAGGTACACATGTTGTACCAGAGCCAAATACGTAAATTAGAATTTTGCAAATAGTTTCATTGGGATATACTAGATGAACGCAAAATTGGAAAAATATGTTAAGGACTCTACCATAACCGAAATAGCCAGTACCAGTGACCATCAAGCGTTTTTCCTTAAACTACGATTGTCTACATTGTTACTCTCAAAAAATTAAAATTCATTAGTATAACATCAATTAAATTATTTTTTTCTATTAAAAAAACATGTAGCAATATTATTCTAAGCCATTTTTTTATCATCAGATTTGTTGGCAGGATAATATTTTAATATTATCGGGGAAATAGACACCGTTTGGTGAAAGCAACTTGGGTGAATCTTGGTAATTTTTTTATTTCAATATTTTTTTTTTTTTTTATTGTCATTCCAAATAAAAGTAATTAATATTATTATTAATTAATATAATTAATATCTAATTTCTATATAGTTGTAGATGTAATTAAGTTGAAAGATAGTCAAAATGCTATTAGAGTTATAAATAAATGCATTTTTAAAAATTTGAAAGATTAAATAATTTTCAAAAACAAGATATAAGGAATTTAAAACTCATCTACACAGTTCTGGTATACCAAATGTACCAGTGACCTCGTAAGATAACTCTTCTGCAAACAGGGACTGGTATATATGTTGTACCAGCCTATTATTTTCTGGTTAAAATATTTTTTTTTTGGACGCCGCTTACAGCTCTGGTTGCTAGCCTGCAGCACCTGCCATACACCCTTGGGGAGGGATGCCCATATTTACGCATTTTCCTTCAACTCTGTAAAAGATATGCTACATCCTGGGATCCTGTGCCCTACGATAATGCACCGCTTATTATTATGTGCTCTATCAGCTACCAAGGATCCCATCTAAACAAAATTTAAAAAACTTCTTCTGACTTCAATTAAATCATAAAATTACAACATTTTATGCCCATCCCAAAAATAACTAAAAAAAAAAAAAGTTTGCTAAGATTTGTGAGTATATTATTAATTACCGTTCCACACCTGACTCTTAATCGATATTTTCTCACGATACAACCTGTACCTATATTATACTGAAATTCCTGAATAACGCCCTAAACCAGAAAATAAAAGAATATACCACGGTGAGAATCATTGTAGTAAAACCAATGGTAGTTTTTCCACGAGCAGTTTTTATTTATTATCATTTATATTTGACAAATTTACTTTTTAAAATACATTAGAGGATTCAATGATAAAAATTAATTTAAAAAATATAAGATAAAAAAAACTGAAGAAGGCTACAAGAATAATAAATAAATCATGGGAAATAACGTATCTCAACATTACACTATATGAATGAATAAATGCTTTTATTTGCATAAATACAAAATACAATAAAAGTAATTTAATAAAAATAAAAAAGCATACAAAGACAAGAGCAGCGAGCTGTCTGTCGAGTTGTACAATTGCGTACTATTATTTGTTTCTATGCATGTCCAATTTTATTAGCTTTAATAGTTATATGCTATGATGAGGTTGATGTTGATTAATATTATTATATTATATTGTTATTATTAGTCACATGTACGGAAGCTATTAGCTGCGACAGGGCTGGTACTACTATCTGCTCAGACAGTCAGCTCTCCAAGCCCTGGAATACTCTAGGATTACTTCCGAACTGGTAAAATAGTGCAAGCAGGCATTGGAGTTACTCACCTGCTCTTAGAGTTTGAAATTAGTATGGGTTTCTGGACATAAAGGAATCGAAGGCAACGAGATGGCTGACCAGCTTGCAAGGAAAGGCGCTGAGAACCCTATCTTGGGGCCTGAACCTTCGTTAGGCATCTCGAAAAGACATCAGCGGGAAAAGATCCACGACTGTATGAGACATGGAGAATAGCATGGAAGTGGAGGGAGTGCGTTGGCCTCAGACAGGCTAAGTTACTAATTTAAAAAATCTCTCCTTCTAGAAACAAGTGGCTGCTGGGTCTCAACAGAAAGGAACCCCGACAGCTAATCGGAGTACCCACTGGTCATTGCAGGCTTCAAAGACCCTTAAAGATCTGTGGAGCAGTAGGGGACGAGTTCTGCCACTTCTGTGGGCATGCACCAGAGACTGCTCTACACTACATAGCTGACTGTAATAGATATGCGTCATTAAGATATAGACTGCTTGGATCTGACAGAATCCGAGAACAAGAGGCACCCTCCATTGAATGGACGTCCCTTCTGAACTTCATTAGGAAAACCAGTAGGTTCGACACGGAGGATAAATAGGTTTTCTCTATAGGTTACCACCCCGAAGTCGGCGAAAAGGCCCACTTGCCTAACTTTGTCCCACCACCTTTACCAGTACTAATATCAGTATTATAATATTTACCGATATTAAATTTTTCTGTATTCTATATTCTATATTTTATTGAATAATTATTGGTTGACCGTATAAATTGTTATGAAGGATAAGATGGTCCAAGTTGCGGTTAAAAAATGGATCTCAAATAGAATAAACAATTTATTACAAACCAACAAAATCTATATTTTATGATACTATATTATATAAGCATATGGCAAGTTTCACCCAATTTGACCCATTTAATATATTTTCACTTCCTCCGGAGTTAGTTGCCCCTTTCCCAAGCAGCCGTTTCTGAACTCCTTCAAAACAGGGTATATTCCCAAGAGGCGATAGGTATCCTCCGGCACGCTTAAATCCAAGTAGTTAAATGCTCTTTCTCTGAATATCAGAGATTTGTGATATAAGCTAAGTGTGCTGTTGTGAATGTCATGTTTTGACTGATCTGGATCCAGTTTTACATATAATGCGTGGAATTCACTAATCTTGGCTTTAGATAGCATTTCAGTTTTAATTATAGCTTCGATTTTATTTATAAAATTTTCCGGTTCGATTTTTTTTATTGATTTCCACATGGGCCTGGTTACCCATTTGCACTAGCTGTCTATACCAAGATATTTTCTTATCTATTATTACATTGGCCAGAAAATTTGCTAAAATGTTTGAGGAGTGACTTCTCAATACTTTACGGATATAATTTAGATGTAATTTTAATGTGTAACTGCAGAAGGGTGTTTGAGGTTTCTAAATGTAACAAGTAATCAACTGTTTTCGGTGGGAGGTAGAACAGTCTATTTATAAGATGTTTTTGAATCTATTCGACTCCCGGCAAATTCAAATAGTTCTATCTATCGTTCTAAAACATTAAAAACAAAAAAAACTAATTTTATATAAAACTATGATTTAGTCCGTTTTATGCACTTCAACAGTGCTGTTTCATACCCGATTAATGTCTGAACTAATCTTGACATCAGTAAAGATGATTAAGTAATTAGTTTCAGAATATTTAATAACTATGAAAGAGTTTTCTGCTAAAAGTTCCTCAATCTATTTCTGTGCTGCGTGATTCCTTTAGTTCTAGAGACTCGTGACATCTATAATAACCCGCCAATGAATAAAGCATTAACGGTCACGAGATCTGCTTCGGATTAATTAACCTTAAGAAAGTATGGTTCCGATATGGACCTAGTACAGTTCTCTATTTATATTATTTCGTTGTATAAATCAGTTAGTAATTATTTAAATTGTATGATATACAAAACAATACACTGGGCCGGTTTTACCATCAGGCCCCGACCTAGGTACGTACAATGCCAGGAGGGCGCACGCTGAAAAAATATACCTATTTAAGTAACAAAGATAATATTTATGATAAGTTAAGAAAAGTCTTAATTAAATTTTCTTTTATGGAGTTTATTGGTGTACCTACTCATTGTTGATTTTAGTTTTGTGTAGTTTTGCTACCGAATAGATTAAACTCATTTCTAATGTATTTTTGGGCTATTTAGTTTACTTAATACACCCAAAATACAAGCATTTAATTCTAAAACTGTTTTCATAAATGATGTAATCATGAGATAAAATTAAAATTGTCATCGTAAAGATTATTTATTTTCTTGAGGGAAATTTAACCCGCCCCTCCCCCTCCGATGTTCAAATGTGGGGTGGCAAAAACTAATGTTCCTAGGAGCGTTTAAACTTCAAATCCGGCCCTGACGATACACAGAACTTCCTTAAATGCATAATTATTTATAGACACCAGTACATTTGCAATGGTATGTCAAGTTAGACTTGGAATATATTATCTGCATTTTAACTTCGCCAACCAGTGATTGTAATTTCTATTGTGTTTGGTGTAACTTGTGACTCGGATAGTTTAATATTTGGGAAGTTATAAATTACGCGTTTTGTTGTAACATAGTGACAGCAAAAAATACACCCTTCTCTAAGGTTTGAACCGGGAAGGTCGATTGCTATAAGAGAGGTGTGGTTTCGATTCCCATCTGAGTAAGATAATATTAATTTCGTGGGCATCCCGCGGAATGAATTTTTTCTCTCTTATCCTGGTTAAGCTACGGTAGCAAACACTAGATAAACTGAGATCCGCCGTAAGGGAAGTCAAGACCCTGCAGGGGATTCCAGGGGGCCCGATTTGAATAAGAGTTGACTAAAAAAAATTATACTGTCAAGAGTCGATTATTTAAACTTTCGCAGAAAATAAGGCAAAAAGAGTATGATAAATAAGTGTTGTAAAGAGAAAGTAGTAAACTCAACTGCTTTTATGGTATGAACACTTTACTGAAGTAATTATTATTAATCATTTTTAAGTAATTAAAAAAAGAAATTGTGTTGTATTTTATATAAAACAATTAACTCCTGTAATTATAGTGTTGTAGTAATTTTCGTTTCCATAGAACATTATATTAATATTATATCGTTTTATTATCCACATATTAATGTTATCGACAAAAATGAAACATATGAAATATTGAGTGGGAAGAGACCCGCAGTAATATTTTGCTCCGGGCCCTGGTTAAACGTCTGCGTTAGACAAACTGACGTCCCAAAAATAAGTGAGGGGACCTCGCATAAACCTTTCATGGAAGAGTGAATTCACTTTAATTGAGATAAAAGATTAATGCTAGAAAGAGAAATCTTTGACAAACCAAACCAATGGATCCAGGATGACCTGACACCGTTTGGTAATATGAAAAAAATGAATGAAGAAAAATAAAATACATTTATAATCTTTGGAAACAATTATAAAGAGTTCGTTACTCAAATATCCATGAAAAGTATAAAGGGAATTGCTCTTTGCTATGAGAAAAACATTCCGAACCCAGACGTTTCTGAATAAACTCCATCAGTTATATGTTATTACAAAGGCAGCCTGGTTTTTATTTATTTATTTTTTTAAATAATGAAAATATAGATTCAATAAAGATAACAAGTCATACTTATTTATATTTAAAAGTGAGCGGCAAATAATTAAACAATGAATTACCAAGACTTTTATAATATTTGGTCTATTGCTTATATCTAAGCTATACATAAAACTCTTCAGAGGTTTTTATATCTAAAAACAAGGGTTATTCAATGAAATATCAGGCCCGATCTTCATGTGGTTGGGAAAGTACAAGACATCAAATTAAACAGAACATAAAACGTAGGCTAAAATTATTTTATTTCTTTGAATTTATGATTCAATATAATTTAGTATTATAAAATCATTTTATTAATCAAAATAAACTAATGCATAAGGGCCAAGAAGCTTAACAACCATTGTGAAAGAGACATTATGGAAGAGCATTGTTACGAGCATTGTGGAAGAGACATAAATTAATAATTTTATAGTACATTTCTTCCTCTTCCCGCTACATTCACAATAAAAACAAGAATAAGTGTTAATTATTTTATTATTAATGTGTGGTATAGTGGTAATTATTATTATTTTTTACAAAAATAAACGATGACAATGCCGCAGCCTTTTTACCTTTTCGTTTTCCAATGTTTAGGATCTTGCCTGGTACCAGAATCAAATAGAATCAATATACATTTCTTTTTATTTTGTATTTTGACATTATAATCAAATTATGATAAAACATGATCAAATTATTAATATCACCTATTCGGAAACCAAATCGACGAATACCATTGAGATGAACATAATACAGGGTGGAGCAGAGTAAAGAGTCATAGGAAAGTGGAATATGAGGACAATACTGGCCCAAGTTCTATTATTTGCAGACGATATTGTCCTCATTGCTGATTCCCATGAAAATCTCCAGCAAGCAGTCATTGAGTGGTAAGCCGAGTTGGAAAGAAAGGGCATGGTACTGAATGCAAAGAAAAGTAAGGTGATGCACATTGGTCGTGAGGAAGAAGAAGTGATAGTTCGCTGAAAGGAGGAGGTATTGGAAACAGTAGAAGACTACAATTATCTAGGGATTATGCTCAGCAGAAATGGAAAGGTTGACCAAGAGCTTTCAAACAGGATTAAAAAAGCAAATAATATATATTATCGATGAATATATAGAATATAGATTAAGAATGAAGACCGGGATCCGCGAAAGTTTTTTGAACCCACTAGACGTTGCCCTCGAGGAAGACCCAGATTTTTATGAACCGACCACATTTGAAGGATAGGAAAAGAAAAGGGAAAGAGTCTGAACTCGCAGAGCGCTGGCTCGGGATCATGATACCCTGGCTAGCTTGGACTGAGGCACCTCCATACTGAGGGCACAAAGGAGGAAGATGAAGAAGAAGCAGGATAAATAGCGATTTATAAGGGACAGTAAAAATAAAAAGACCATCATTTTTCCAAATTGTAATTTTACCACCTTAAATTATATAAGAAAGCATTAAAGAAAATTAAGTAAATGTAAGTTTTAAAAATAATTCCAGTAAGATGACGCGCAGATATTTTTCTAGTCGAGCCTTGAAGTTATTCATCACGTTTTTATCTTCTAAGGATGATAGTGTGAATCGTTATTAAAAATCCTTCTATAGGAAATCCCACGTGTAGTACCAGGTTAGATGGATTTTACTCAACGATTTACACACCATCATCCTTACAAGATAAATATGTGATGAATTATGATAAAAAGCTTCAAGGCTCACCTGGAAAAATGTCTACGCCTGAACGGACGTTATCTTACTGGAATATTTTTAAAACTTAGTTACATTTACTTAATTTTCTTTGATGTTTTTTTATGTACTTTAAAATACAATTTGGAAAAATTTATAATATATTTTTTTTTACAGCCTTTTCAAAATCGCTCTTTACTCTACTCCACCCGTATATATTTGCTAAAAGGGATGGCAATAAGATATTGTACCATCTTATAATGGCCCTTTCACAAATATTATTTTATTTCATTAATTAAAAAACATGAAAATATCCAACGTTCATCATTATCTCGCCTCATAAATATATCCATACTCATTTTATTTCTTCTTCTACACCATCCACATTTTCCTAGTAACTTATAGCATGAGGGAAGCGTTGATGCATTTCATAAACACCTCTCTGTTTTCTGCCAATCTCTTGTCCTCTCTTATTTACCAGATCAGGTATGAAGTCCTCCCAGCGATTTCTCGGTCGTCCGCTTTGACGGTTTCCTTCCGTACATTTTCAAATTATTTTGGGTACTTTATTGAACAACGTTCTTTTCACATGGTCGAAACACACTTTTTATCTTTTGAAAATGCTGTCTGTATTTTAGTGTTTCCTGCATAGTTTCTTATTCGGGATTTTTGTGTTAACTTGTTTCTGATTTATTTAGATATTACTTTCGCTATACTATAAATCTTAAAAACATTTCAACATTCATTTTTTTTATTTTTATTGTTTATATGTTTAAAGTTGTCTATTTGTTTCGATAATCAGCCAATTAGTGCAATTAGAGGAAATAGAACTGGAAACGTAAGTAGCCATACCTTCTGCAACTTTCCTTAAAAAGTAATAATACTCCATAGTTGATTATGACTAAGAACAATTCAGACTTCTTCTAGAGCTGAGTATTATGCGATTGGTAAAAAAAGATTAAATTAATGAAAATTTATAAAAAAAATTAATCCTTTAATCTGGATGGCAAGGAAGGAAAAAATTATAAAAGAGAACAATTGAAGAATATTTTCAATATAAATTTTCAATTTATAATTCCACTTATTTTGTGGAAACCTCATAAGATGTTATTCATAATAGATGGTTGGCTGTATATTTTAGATTTTTAGTTAATCGGTCAAAGTGAATTTAAAAAACCGAACATATAGTTAAGTTTTTATTACAAGCCGTTGTCTCAGCCCAAACATCAGGGCTAAATGAGATCGGAGATATATATTATAGATCAGAGAAATGTATAAAAAAATGAAAGAAACGAAGAAAATTTGACAGAACAAAGATTAAAAAATAAAATAAACGAGAATTAAAAATACAAGAATAAGGATGAAAATAAATAATAGCAGGAGTATAGACTGAAGAATTATATAAACCAAAATGATGATGCTATAACAATAGCATAAAGGAATAAAGGAAAATGATGAAACAAATCTATAAAGTATAACAAGATTAATTTAAATAAAATGGCAATAAAACTAAAATTTAATTAATAGATGAATGTCTGAGAAAAAAGTGCCCACCAGGAAGTAATGCCAAAATATGTCACAGGTCTCTACAGCTTTGATAATTTCTCTTATTTTTTTAACAATCCGTAATTGTTAAATAAGTTATTAACAGTCCACACAATTTGAAAATCTTGCGTTTTTATTTATTTTCCAGCTGCAGGATTTCAAGGTGTTCGACGCCCGGGGGCGAGTGGGTTTAAACCACCCTTAAAATGGATGGTTTTCGAGTCATCCCGTACCGCAGCCCCTTAGGATCGATAAGGAGTGGATGCTGTGTTTGTGACAACCCTATTCGAAACATTGTTTATAACTCTCATGTCGTATCAGTTAACGTCAAAGACACAATTGTTTTGTGAAAAAAAAAAATTAAACTTGGAAAAAAATTATTGTTACTTATTAAACTATAAACGATAAACAATTTCTAAGGAGTAAAGAACAATGAGAAAAATTCGTAGTATCATAAATAACACTTTATTTCATTATCATAAACGTAATTTATTAATTTATGACGAAACATTTTTAATTTTTGTCATTATTTTACATACTAATTATTTCCATTTTAGTAAAATAGATAGTCTAAGGCTACGCATGAGCTTCCTTGACGAAATGTGAACTCAAATACTCATTTATTTTGTTTGTAATTTTTGGAATAAAATATTTAACGGATGTTTTGTAAAACCTAAGGAATTCCGATCTGCTTTAAAGTTCTGTAAGATGTATATCATCTGAAGTTTATCAGTTTCAAATTTCAATTTTTATTTTTCCACTTCTAACTTTTTTAATAATTTCGATCTTCTCGTTTTATTAAAAAAAAAATCACCCCAAAAATTGCTACCCTCAGCGATATTCGAAAAAAAAAAGAAAAGTTTTGTGTCGAATTTTACAACAAAATATGAAAATTGTAAAAAAAAAAAGATTAAAAAAAGATGTATTTTGCAATTAAAAAAAAAAAATACAAAAACCATAAATAGTAAGATTGATGAAGATTATAAGGTTTAAAATGTGTTTAAAGTTAAGATTTGATTATTCACGCCTAACCCTTTGAAATAATTAAAACTGAAGGTTTTAATTACAATAACTTTATATAAATAAAATAACTGTTATTATTTTTTTTAACAAGATCTCAGCAAAAATACAGCTACCGTTAAATTTACCCATTAAAATCTGAAATACGATGTGTCTGAAAAATAACAATTGATTTTTAGCGATTTTTGGGATTAACGTTTTCCGAAACGTCGGATCGATATTTTCATTACCATAACATCGCTTTTTAATTTGATTTCCTGTATGAATCCGTTACAAAATATACCCCATTCCATTGAAAATTCCAGAGTTATGTGCGCTGGAGTAGTACTGGAGAAAGTGAAGAGGTTGAATAGGTACAGAAATGAAATTTCAGGACAAAGTTGTACCCCACTACGTTTCACCCCTAAATTCTAAAAACTGCGAATTTTAAGGGAGGTGTCAATCGAGTCTTGATCATCCTATGTAATATCCAACAATCTTAGAAATTTCAATCGCTATAAATAACATTGATCAATGCCGTAATCAGTCTTTTGAAACTTTTTGAAAGGTTCTAAATCGACAAAGTTATCAGACTTGGAAAGAAAACAACAAAATTTAAGAATAGTGAAGAGTGAGACAGGATTATTTTTTCATTATATTTCATCCATCACAGCAGAGTCCATTTATTCCGATGGGAAGAAAAATATCTCGAAGTTGTGGAAAATAAGATATATTTCTTCAGAGTTTTCCGTCCCATAGCAACACTCATACATAATGGTATTTTAATTGGAGAGTTAAGATGATTCCGAGCTTTAAGATGAATACGATTTTCAATGATTTTTCGATAATTTCTGTGGATCAGATCATAATTGCATTTTATTTTTAGATATTATTCAAATAATAATCCGATATGATTAAACGTGAAGATATCACTTGCCGATCCGGACAACTTGAAATTCACTCATAAGTCACGATTACACGAAATTGTGAAAAATCGGGCCTGTGTGGATAAACTGGCCTAATATAGTTCAATCGAAATCTTGAATTCAAAATCCTACAATAAATCCTCAGAAACCCTTATTTTTAACATACAATTAAGAAAATCATCCTGGAGATATGGTCTGAAATGAAACTTGCCATCATTAATTTTGTTTCCCAATTGATTACCCATAGGAATCGTTTAGACCCACTTAAACCTCACAACCGTTCAATACAGCAGTTACATAGCCTGCTCCGTGTATATTTTTAAGTTATATCAATTGAAAATTTATGAACATCTGATGGATGAACATCTGAATATAGAGAATAACTATAGACGGTTATATTGTGAGTCGAGGGGAGGTGGGGGGTTGATAAATAAATAAGGCTACAAAAAATGATAAATTAATTAATAATATTTAGGCTAAATAAATATTTTGTTTTGTATTTTTCCCAATTATTACAACTCTTCTTGGGACGTGATCCCCTCTCTCCAGTATACCAGAAAATCGTTATTAGACTGTTTTTTTTAGTGTTTTTTTTTTTAGACTCATTGTTTGATGGAGGGCCTCGCACTATGCATAAATTCACTTTAACTTATTCATTATTCGTAGTGAAAAAAGTTAAATACAAAATCATCACGTACATTGCGAACATCTCTTACGAATAATCGCTAGTTAAGTTGATCACGGCCGAGTTTCTGAGATGTTTATTACATTTTTCTGAGAAAATACATCGGTCATACATCGTGGGAGGCTCGACTTAAACTGGCATGATGAATAAATAAGCAAATAGGACGATGTATTGACATGCAGTTACCAACAAACCTACCACTTACGAGGTCAAGTACGAAAAAAAATCGAATGGTTGAATAGTTAATGCCAATGGCTAACCGACAGCTTTACTTCCTAGAGGTCAACTAAGGCAATTTAAACGAAAAAATATAACAACAATTAAAATTTTCTTTTGTTTCAATATCACATTCCCATTTTATTATCAATGTATGGATATACTCAGATATACGATAATTACACAAAAAGAAGATGCTATAATTTGTTACACCCCCTATAGCTTAGTGATCAATGTTCTCATAAAGAAGAATTACAGATCTTGCCATCTTATAATGGGTTCGGATCAAACACCTAAGCTTAATATGGCTCATCACCAGAATGGAATTCTAAATCTAGAGGATAGAGTAAGGCCTCGTGAAAAAGGGTAAATAGATGGCTAAGACGATTCCAAAGGATCGATTTTCAGAGCATCAGACGGTGAGGAGTGGGGGAAGGTTGTACAAAAATAAAAATGAGTTTATTTATGATGAGGCTTGACGTATTTTTAGTATATTGTATAATATATTATAATAATGGACCCATAATCCAGTCCGAATCATTAACAGAAACAAATGAAAAATTGCAAATTTTAAGCTGAATGGAATCTCAAAGGATATAGTATAGTTAGTACAGGATTTGTAACCTGCGCCTACTTTATCGAAAGAAATATAGAGAGCAAAAGGGAGGTAGAATTTTTAAGAGGTAGAAGATATAAGAAGAGCGATGGGATCGAATAATGGAATTGGATGAAGAAAGCAAGAAAGTAATGGTGTCTGTAGGTAGGGAAAGCGATTTGCACCCGACGTAGCATTGTGAAATGTGCGCATCTTTATGGAATCAGAAGATAAACCAAAGAAAAATATTCATTCGACCTTTCAAGTTTATCGTAAAACAGAAACCGTTGTCACAGTGAGGAGGCGAATATGGATGAGGAAGATATAAAAGAAATAAAATGATAGGTCAGAAATCGAACAGAAAATTTGTATTATGCGGTCTTTCGATATTAAGTTTTGATCAAGCAGGAATCCGAGGTTTTTTTACGGAGCACTATTGAATTGGGGAGTTGTTTAGAAATACAATGGGAATGGAAGGAATAGATTTCAAACCAGATCCAATCACAACTTTATATTTGTCCGGATTTAAGGAATGTAAGCTTTCGCAGGCCCAAGTGCTAATTCTGTGAAGAATACCTTGTGGCTTATGAATAGCGGATTTAAACTCAGATAAAGGCGAGGTAATCTAGAAATCATCAGCAAATAAGAATGAGTCCTCTGGAACAGAACGGGAAACGGATTTTGAAAGTTGATAATTAGCGATCACTCCTGAATGGGGACGATCTGATAAGTATAACTGGAACTATTCAATGGCACTAGATAGCGGTCGGAGTTTGAACAGAAGGATGATAAACAGTGTCAGAGGCTTTGGATAACTTAAAAACAAGTGATAGATGGATATGTTTAGGAGCGCTGACTGCGTGGATATTCCTGGACAAAATGGACACCCGAAACATTCACCCTTAAGCTATGTCCATACTGTTCGACTTCGTCATGACGAACTGGGATGGGAACGTGAGGCATAGGATGTCGAATAATTATTTTTATTTATCAATTGAAAAATGATGAATAAATATATTCACTGAATAATAGAATAAGGAATACGTGGGTTATTCGTTATTTTATTTTATGTTTTCATTCAACCCCTCTCCCTTGGCTTTCATTGTTGAGTAATGGTAAGTGCGATTTTATAACTTTTATCAGAAAGTTAAAGCTCTATTCCTTGTCAATCAAGTTTTTGATGGAATTTCTCTCTCCGTTGATTCTCTCTCCCCTGGCCTTGAATGCTGAAAAACCAGGGGAGAGAGGTTCGGTCCAAGGGAGAGTCTGTTCAATTTTAATAATATTATATCCAAATTTTAAAGTATTATGACAGAAATAAATAATTCTGAGAATAGTATGTCAAAATTATTTATTTTAGTAGAAGAATTATTATAATTAATTGATTAATGGATCAGTAAAAAATATCTCGCAAATTAAACGCATATTATACATCATATCTAACTCTTTATCTATAATTGTATAATATATATACTACTATATGTTAGTCATATTGTCTAGAATACTTACAATGGGAGGCTACTACGGACGTGGCACTACCGATTTCGATGAAACTTTTTTTAGTGATATTAGGTCGAAAAAATATTAGGCACGTGCCCGAGGGTTCTTGCCAGTGCGCCCTTGGAGCCGAGAATTTTTTTTTAAAATGTAAATTCAACAATTTTTTATATTATTTTTTTCACCATTTGATCTGAATGTATTTCAAATTAGTCATAATGCCAATCGATTTGTTTTTTTGTGTAAGATAAGAAAACAATATTTCGGATTGTATTAAATTATTTTTAATGTAAAAAGAGCAAAATATGCTTTCAGTAAAGTAGGTCAAACCATTTATTTTAAAGAAAAGGCAGTCGTGTTGAAGTTATCGCAATTTATATGATTTTCGAACAAAAATCGAATTTTGATAAAAAAAAAATTATTGTTCGATTCCTATGAAAATTCGTATTTAGGGTTTTTCGGAGGTGCGAAAAACGAATGCCCACCTTGTTTCTCCCTAAACAAATATTTTACCTCACTTTGCTACGTCGCACAGTGGTCTGAACTCCGTCATGTGCGAAAAATCTAGCCATGTTTGTTATCCGAATTTGCGACACCGATTGAGATTTAATTTTGTTAGATTCTATTTTGCACCTATTTGCGATAGTAAATGGGTAATTTTATGGATTTCAATTATGAATTTAATCATTTATAATCATGAAGGATCATACGAATTGTATTTATTTAACTTATTTTTATAGGAAATTTTTTATTTCTTATCTATTTAAATTATTCAAAACATAAAAATGTTTTTATACTATAATATCTATGTGGTTAAGAACCCAACTTCGGTTGGAATGTCATAGCATATTAAATTTAATTTGAATATTTAAGACCGTGTTCAAAGTTTTATGAGAAATATAAAAACATTATTCGTGATCTAGAAATTGTAAATTTTAGAGTGATACAATTTTTTTAAAACGAAATAATTGAATTTTAGAGCGATCTGAAGAGTCCATTGAATTATTTGTAATGAAAACAGTGTTCTTCTTCGGGGTCAGATTTGGTTTTAGCACTTTAAAAAAAAAAAACCTATATTCAAATTTTCAGACGAACCTAAAAATAAAAAAAAATTTGCTACAAAGTTTTTCCATGCGACCATTCAAATTTATTTTAGAATTCATGAAATCGCTCATAAATGAGGAACCCTTTGAATGATTCAAACCAAATTTTGGGCATCGGTAAAGGTTCTTAAACTACGCGATTTGCTTTAATCTTGGTGTTCAAGAACGTGTTTTAGAACCAACATTCTCCGATTAAAAACCTCAATTTTGTTTTTATTTGGTAATCATATTTTTTGCACAGACCATCTATGATAAAGCAAGCAATAGTTTATGTGCATGGAAAGAATAAACTTGCCTCTTTCACTGAAGACGAGATACAGAAGTTCAAACCGATTTTAGTGGCTTTTAAAAATTTTGAGCACCTTCGAATGTGAAAGTATGCCATCATTGTTGGTGTTAAAAATTCTATAAGGTTTGTTTACTTAATAATTTCAACACTTTTTAAAATTAATTTGATCAAAAATCAATTTTTTTTTAATATACTCTGAAAAACAAATGTTTTACTGAAAAAAACCATATCGATATCACTATTCAAACTCGAGATAAAAAATAAAGCAGTTTCAGAGTGTTTTTTTTTGTCAGCTCCCAGGGCCCATTAGACGAAACGGTTGGATATGTGTCGACTTTTTTCATATGTAGAATCCCAAAAAATGTTGATCAAAATCGGGGACGGACTCACATATCCCCTTGTCAGCCAAAATTTGATCATTTGTGGATAACTGAATGCCAAAAATACGCAGTGGGACCGTCGCAATACTAATAAAAACGGAAAAACGCTCTTAAACTTTATTGCAAGATATAACATAGAATTGCATAGCCCCATAGAATCAACATTTATTCCAACTCAAAGGTGACACAAACCCAGTATTATAGATCTGGTCCTCACCAAAAATATTCAGAATGTTTCTCGTCTCGTTTTCTTATCTTGTCTCAACCCAGATCATTACCCTGTGAATTTTCGGGTCAAAATGGAAATAGTTAAAAATAAAACCGCACCAAAATTTTATTCTAAAAATGCTAACAGGCCTACTTTTTGTCAAATAATTGATAAACCGACATAGAACGCATCATAATGAAATTTAATACGGTAATTGAATTCGCAATATTAACAGCTATCCCACAAATAGCCCATCGATTTCAGGAAAGCGTACCGTCGCACTTGAAATTACTTCTTCTTCTTCTTCTTCTTTTTCTTCCTCTTATGCCATTAGCTAGCGTCGAGGAGCCTCAATCCAGCGTAACCACTCCTCCCGGTCCCTGCTTAGCCGCTTCATCTCATTGAGCGATTTGCCTCTTTTACTTCCAATTCTTTGGATATATTCTTGGTACGTAATTCTGGGACGTCCGCGTGGTCTCTTTCCTGTGGGTCGAGCCTCTAATACCTTTATTGGATTCGTGTCCTCGTTCATCCGGCAGACATGACCAAACCACTGAAGTTGCCGTCTTTCTAGAGTGGTTTTAAGCTCTGTAACGTCTAGTTGCTCTCTAATGCTTTCGTTTCTAATGCGATCCCTTCTAGTTCTCCCAACAGATCTGCGAAGGAACCTCATTTCCGCTGCCGTTATGCAACTAGAGTGCCTGTCCAGTGTTGTCCAGCTTTCTCCGCCGTAGGTGAGTGTAGGTAGGTAAACAGACTTATATACATGCATTTTGGTCTTCTTATGTACTTCTCGGTGGCCGATAATGCTATTAGTAATCTGGTAATACACTTGATTCGCCTTACTTATTCTGTTTGATATTTCGGCGTCTATCTTACCCGAGCTACTAATTACGGTCCCTAAGTAGGTATATTCCTTCACTACCTCAAGTGTCTCGCCATTGCAGATGAGTTGGACATCTTCCTGTTCTTCCCTCGCCATAACCAGCACTTTACTCTTGAAGGTGTTAATTTGCATCCCTTTCCTGAGCAACTCTTCTTCCCATTCTATCAGAGCTTGTTGTAGTTTGGTCTTGGTGTCGGCTATTAGGACTATGTCATCCGCGTATAAAAGGCTTTGAACGAGGACAGTTCTCATATTCCATTTCCCGATTGTTGTCCATGCAGTTCGACGCTTGCAGATTTTGTGGATTTCGTCCATTACGTTTATAAATAGAAGGGGACTTAAGCTATCTCCCTGTCTAACTCCTTTCGCAATTGGAAAAGGTTCCGATTCCATACCATTTATTCTTACCACTGCCATGGCACCTTGGTAGGCTGACTGTATGGCTGCCAGTAAGTCTCCAGGTACACCCTTGGCTATTAGTGCATTCCAAATTTCTTTTCTTGGGACCACATCAAACGCTGCCTTCAGATCAAGAAATGCAAGATATAGATTCCTATCTCTGTCCCAAGCTTTTTCAGCAATATTTCTGAGAACAAAGATATGATCCTGCGTCTGTCGGCCCGGACGAAAACCAGCCTGTTCCGCTTCTAGCTGCCCTTCTACAATCCGCCGGAGTCTCTTTTCTAGAATAGAAGTGTAAAGTTTACAGACTACGGAAAGCAAACTAATGGGTCTATAATTTTGCAGTCTGTTGTGCATCCTTTTTTATAAATAGGGAGGATAATACAATATTTCCAGTCCATGGGAATTTTCTTTCTGTCATACACTTCTTGGAACAGCGATTGAAGTGCTTTAAGAAGTTCTTGACCACCATATTTCAAATACTCTGGTGCAATTCCATCCCTTCCTGATGCTTTGCCTCTTTTTAGCTTACGGATTGCATTTTCTATTTCTTCTTCCTCTATAACCTCCAGGCTTTCCTGCATATTGGACTCTCGTTCATGGTAATGGTCTGTTTCTGGGCTTTCGGAGAATTGCTCCTGGAAATATTGCTTCCATCTGCCAAGGATCTTTTCCTTGTCTGTAAGTACGATTCCATCGCTACCTTTTACATTTCTAATGGGCTTGCATTGCTTTCCTCTTAACGTTTTAACATGCTCTTATAGATGATTTAAAATGCTCTTATAGATTCGCGATGGTCCTCGCTCAGCCTTTTACCAAAATCCTCCCATGACTTTTTCTTGGCCTGGCGTATGGCTACCTTACATTCATTCCTGGCTGTTCGATAAACGTGTAGCTTTCCTTCAGTTCTATCTTTAAGGTATGCTTTCCAGGCAAGCTTTTTCTGAGAAACCAGTCGTTGGAGGTCATTGGTCCACCAATCTGTCCGCTTTCCCTTACCGGACACTCTCTTCTTCCCACATACTGCATTTGCTGTTTCCAGGATACATGCTTTCAGTGCCTTCCATATTTTTTCCACGTCTCCATCGAATGATGTTTCTCGCAATTTATTTTCCAGGCTTTCTGTAAAGAGGGCCCTTTTCTCTGGGCCATCCAAGGCCCTTACGTTGAGGGTTTCAAATGCTTTTATTTTCCTTTTATACTCTGGGATGATCTTTGTATCAGCCACAAGTAAAAGGTGGTCGCTGCCTATCTCCGCTCCTCTTACTACTTTTATATCAGCGAAATACTGCCTTACGTTCCTATCATATATGAAATAGTCAATTACACTATTTCGTTCCATGCATGAGAAAGTGATTTTGTGGATCCTCTTGTGTGGATAGAAAGAATTTCCTATGAGGAAGTCATTATGGGCACAAAAGTCTATTAGCCGCTGTCCATTACTATTCCTCACATTCTCACCTCCATGTAGCCCTAGAGCTCCATATCCAGATCTTTCATCATTTCCTGTTCTGGCATTGAAGTCCCCACTCAGGATTACTGACCTTCCTTTTCCTTTAGCTTTATCCACTATGTTTTGCAAATCCGAGTAGAATGCCTCCTTGTCTGCAACACTAGCATCTTCCGTTGGTGCATACACCTGGATTATGGAGATCTTACCTATGGTCATCTTAAATCTGCTACAATCATTCTTGGAGATATTGGTTCCCAGTTCTCTAAATGCTCATACATATTTGGCGACATTACTAGGCCCACCCCTTCTTTGGCAAAAACCCCTCTAGGTACTCCAGCATAAATTAGGGAGTAATTATTAGCCAATTTCATTTCTCCACTGCCCTTCTTCTTCACTTCACTTATGCCGAGAATTTCTACTTTGTAGGTCCTCATTTCCTCCACCAACTCGACCTCCTTCCCTGTTAAAGTTTTTATATTCCACGTTCCCATTCGTATATCCTTAAGCGCGCCGGGTCGATTCCGTGAAGACTGTCCACATCCGAGGCTAGGTTGGTTTCTCTGAATCTGCTATACTCCAGACGGGTGATTGGCCCAGTGCTAGAGGCCCCGTATCCTCGGGACAACTGGTGGTTTGGTTATACCCACCCAACCATGGGTCTTCCCAGGGAAGGTGGCCCTGAGGTGTGTACTGTATATGGCCTTGTGTATGAGTAAGTGTAAAGTGTGCTGTTCTGTTATGTGAGAGTGCCGTGTACTGAACTCAGGAGCCCGGGGGAGCGTTATTCCCCACTAGTCTGGCACTTTGACTAGTCCCTGCGGGATTGAAATTACTTATTCAAATAAAATAGGAAAAAGTAGCGATTCTCTCCCAGTCTACCCTAATATTTAAATATAAATAAAATTCGTTTGCAAAAAATAAATTAAATGGTTGGAAAAACAACAAAATAGACCTGGAAAACAGTCCCGAAAATTCCTGAATGGTTATAAAAATTAGGGTAGTTTCAATTTTTCGATATGTTGTTTGTTTTGCTACAGTGTTGAAAAATTCGGCCTTAAATATAAAATAATTTAGACTAGTAAAAAAAGCGACATGTGTATATTTGTTTAATACCAATACTCTTGGAGATATTTTGAAATAACCGGGATAATTCCAAAAATTTAACGGTTTTTTTTTTTTAAAGATGGCGGCGCCCGTAGTGGTCAGGTACTGTACCAATCCAAACAATATATAGAAAAAATTAAACTACCCTATTTTTTATAACCATTTATGACAATTTGACTGGACTCATTGTCAAAAACTCTTAGTGAAATCAAACCAGGTGAAAGTTCTCTTTAGAAATTTCATCGAATTTTCACCAAGACATCTCAAAATATACGCAGCATTGAGACATCGAATGGATTCGTCTACTCTGATAAAGACAAAGTAGAATTATCAGCAAAATGTTTTAGTTCAACCTCTCTGATTACCAACGATTTTGGCACATCCAACCAAAATCGAAAAGTAACTAAATTTTTTTCAGCAACCGATCTCCCTTAACTTTTCCTCCGTGCCACCTAAAGAAACTAGCAATATTATTAACTTTTAAATAAGAAAGGCTCCGGGTGAGGATAATAAACCTCCAATCGTCATTAAAAATCTAAGTAAAAGGCAGAATTTCTAACAAAAATCACCAACACCATATTCCACTTCCGACACTCCCTTACTTTCTGGAAAACAACTGAAATTATCCCGATACCCAAACCAAATAATGACAAAAAACGGAAGTATGAAATTATAGGTCAATTATCCTACTAAATATTCTTTCTAAAAATATTTGAATTAATAAATAAACAAAGTAATATCTCTCAACAATCTCATGATGAATGAACAGTTTGGTTTTAGGGCAGGTCATTTCTACTGCAGCCCAGTTGGCCAGATTAACTGATTATGACACAAAACAGAAGCAGACTGAGATAATCTTAAAGGACATCGAAAAAGCATTCGACACGATTTGGCATAATGGATTGGTGTACAAACTTATTAACCACAGATTCCCTTCCTATATCATACATCGCATCCCCTCATATCTTAGCTAACTAACAGATCATTCTAACCACAATTAACAACACTTAAACACCCAGCCATTTCCTAGCATCAGGTCTACCCCTAGAATCCTGTCTTTCTCCTACTATTTTTAATCTGCATATGTCCGACCTCTCTAAATTCTCTTCAGTTGAAAAGTCCTTGTATGCAGATGACGCAGCAATGCACACTAGTTCCTTCAGGATAGAAGCAATAGAGAATAGACTATCACTATTTACAAAACTTACTAAATATTATAATAAATGTAAAATAAAATTAAATGAAAACAAAACTGTAGCAATAATGTATACCAACACAAGGACTACCAAATACCCGGTCACATAAATCGAAATAGAACTCAAATACCATGGACAAATTCTGTAACCTACATTGGGTTGGAAATTGACAGAAGACTAATCTTTGCATCACATAATTATAACAACTGCTGCTACAAACCCAAAAAAGCTTATCAGGCCCCTTAATTCCGAGGGAATTCAAAATTATCATTAAAAAAAAAATTATCGTTTATAAATAAGTTATACGTCCATTAGCAACCTATGCCTCCCCTATATGGAGCTACACATGCGACACTATTTACACAAAAATTAGAAAGGATACAAAACCTGTGCAAGCGAATCATAAATGATTACCCAAGATGTACTAAAATTACAAATATGCTGAAAGATTCAGATCTGCAAATAACTAAACAATTTATATACACCCGGACCAGTTATGGCCATAATCATAATGAATGATTATGATTAGGATTATCATAAAAAAAAGAGCGCGATTACTTGATTAGACGATTATAATCGTAATCACGGCAATGATTATGGTTGTAATCGTGTAATCATAATTACCGTAACAAAATCACTGTAATCATAATCACATAATCATTATCATGAAATCATCTACATGTGATTACACAGCCCAAAATCGACGGATTTTTCCTGATCTAAGCAGGTTATATGATCTGACAAATGGCTCCAGACAACCCCTTTTTGAACCAAACGAGTTTAATTTGACGTAAATATGAAATATGTGGTGTTTGGATAAAGGGGTGTAAGTCAACTTTTTGCGGTAATGGCTTGTTATATTTTCTTCTTTGTAATAAACTTTATCTTTAAGAAAAAGTATTCATATCAAAAAGTATTCAAGTGAACAGTGTTTCAGTGATTAATATAATTTTTCTTTAAGACCATTTTCCCGAAATGTACTAGCTGTTTTTTACTTTTCTCGTCAACAAAGCAGCCGATTTTGATATGGTTTTCAGTATTAGATTCGTAACGTTTAGCACAAAATTCCCACAATGAACACTTGAGTGGTTACTTTGGCCACAAAATTGAAAACAAAAAATTGAATTCGATATTGTACAAATGTAATATATTCACTTGCGTAGATATAAAAATGAAGTATGTTGAACTTTTCACAAAAACAGCTTTAAACTAATAAGTATTTTACTATAGTCCAGTCCCGTGAGGACCAGAAAGCGTCTTGGTGGAAAGTTCTGAATATTTATTCGTTCGTGTTTTTTGGAGTGCTGATTTCGAATTTTAACTTTTTCGCCTCAAATTTTCACCGGAAAAAGAAAAAAAAACTCAAAAAATTAATTTCGAAATTCCGTCTCGACTCGCCCCCGCTTCAAAACGGAGCAAAAAAATTAAAAGTTTTGTTTTTTCCCAGTTCTACTGTGAATTTAATCGAGAGATGAATTTCGTATATTTCCTTTAAGAAATTATTTATTTGTCTTGTCTTACCAGAC
This sequence comes from Rhaphigaster nebulosa, assembly GCA_948150685.1. Lineage (NCBI taxonomy): Eukaryota > Metazoa > Arthropoda > Insecta > Hemiptera > Pentatomidae > Rhaphigaster > Rhaphigaster nebulosa. Next base: position 124,850,200 of record OX411307.1, read on the forward strand.
CATACGCATATAATGTCATCTACATACCGATATCATATACTGGTAAAATAGCCCCTTTCCAAAAAAGCGGAATTACGCTGAAAACAGTCTCAAATTAAATATATATGAAGCACTTGAAATGATAAAATCCTTCAAATCCAATCCAGTTTTTTGCTTAAATGACCAAATGAATATCTCCAATAGTCCAATCCCATCCATGACAGAAAAAACGATTACTCACCGGAATTACAGGGAAAACCCCGACACTTAAACCGTACCATTTACCTACAAAAACACCATCTTTCTTCCATTGCAGTAATTTCCATCTCTAGTTCAGTGCGAGAACGAACCAATGCAACCTTTTCTGTTTAACTAAAGCCTTGCTGAATACCAAATACCGACATGTATTTGATTTCTTGTCTTAATTAAATTCATAATTCATAAATGTTTTATAACACTATTTTATATTACATTTAATTTAATATGTATAATAATACCAAACTGTATTTTGAATTTTTGTGTGTTTTTAGAACTGAAGATGAATGCATAATATTTTAAACTAGTTTTCAATAAAAACAAAATTATAGAAGTGGCATATAATTTATCAATCTCTAATTAGATTGATCCTTCTATACCATCATGCGGACGTCAACTGACCACATATTTCATATTTATGTCAAATTAAACTCGCTAGGTTCGCAAAGGGGTTTTCCGGAGCCCTTTGGACTATCAAATCAGATAAACAGTTTAGATCAGACAAAATCTGTAGGTTTTGGGCTGTGTAATCGAGTGTACATGATTACAGTGATTGTGATTACGATTACTCGATTACAATCATAATCATTGCCACAATCATAAGAATCATGGCCGTGATTACGATTATAATCGTGTAATCATGTAATTATGTCTCATTTTAACTAGATTCACAGTGCGACTGTATCAAATATAAAATTTCCATAATGATTAAGTTTCATTTTCTGTAGTAATCACGTAATGATTGATTACGATAATGCTCATCTCTGACCCGGGACCATAACCTTTTTCTTCGTACGAACATTTTCGAAAATCCAATCATTCACACAATTTGCAAATACTATACAATAAACAAACCTTGAGAAAGTGTAAGCATAGACGTACCAAGCACATATTATTGAATAATAATTAAATCATCAACAATAATATTATGTACAATATAGAACTTATAGGAAAAGTTTATTTATTAATTGGCTGCTTCTTAAATCAATTAATAGTCTCAAGTCTTTTATTTATAGGTGAATATATTCGGATTATTTACTTTCTGTTTATTAAGTCTTTATTTCTGTTAATTATATAGGGTTTTTTTTTGCATTTTTCCTATTTTAAAGAACGAAATTGCATTAACCCTTAAAAATTATATAAATTTTATAAATTACACCGTGAAAATAGTACGATAACATAAAAAAATAAATATATTACAAAAATTGTAAATGTAAAAAAAAAATTGAATAAAATTATTATTATTATTATACAATATATTTAGTTGTGAATGTTCTTTTAAAATGAAAGTAGATTGAAAATATTATAAATTCCGAAAATATATACATGCACACACACAAAGTGAAACCTAATTCTTTAATCAAAACATGTTTATTATCAAAACATTGGATGAATGAAGTTTATTAATACAATTTTGTGTTCTATTTATACACATGATATTTTTAGAATTAAATTTCGTCATATTATTATTTAAATATCGTCATAAAATTTCATTTCCTATCGAAATCAATAAATAAAATTATCCCCATTGGAGATTCCAGAGTTAGAGTCGGAATACTCCGGTAGGTTATAAGTCGGCAATACGCCTCAAAATAAATTTAGGTTACCCAATTGGGTTCCTCAAATTTCATTTTGATATTCCATACATTCTAGAATTTAAGGGGGGATGACAGGTTATCTGGGAAACTCTGTACATCGCTATTGCCCCCGTGAAACCTCCTACTTGTCAAATATATAAAATATTAGGCAATATTATAAAATATAATTTTCCAAACATTCCATCATGGGAGGTAAATAACTGTGAAGCCATCTATGTAAAAACTGTCTTGGAAGTGGTCTCATGGGTGATTTCAAGCGTTTACTGCGACGAATGCGAAAAACACTAACTATAGGAGAATGCTTTTTGATCAATTTAAATCATGTTACGAATATTTAACACGTGTTACGAGCTTTTTCACCAAAAAAGAGGAGATAAAATATTGTTGCTAATAAAATCAAAATCACATAACTCATTTTAGGTCGTATAGGAGGTTTCATAGCGGCAATGACGATATGATGTTCTTAATTTTCAACATTTAGTAAGTGTCCATTCAGAGGCCAATTTATCTTTCACTCAAGGAAAGCATCGCCCGGGAAGCTCTCGAGTGGAATCCTCAGGGACAACTTCGAGTTGACAGGCCTAGGAAGACGTGGAAGAGTTCTGTCCTGGAAGAGGCTAGAAGGCAAAATCACACTTGGTCCACCCTCAAGGAGATAGCTCCAGACAGAGATAGATGGCGTCACTTCATCAAGGCTCCATGTCCCATGGAGGGATGACAGGAATAAATATTTAAAAAAAAAAAATCAAATACATATACACTCATGTATGAATTATACTTAGATCTATCCACCTAATGTGGAATTGTTTTTATTTCCAATATATAATTATAGTACGCTAATCCAACCTGGTCCTTATATATTTATAAATATTGATAATATAAATCGATAGTAAAGAAAAGATAAATAAATAAAAAACATACCCAACTGCTGCACTACTCAGTTTGTACTTCAATAAGTTTCTTTAAAGCAAGTTGAAAAATACTGAAACAAAATAGAAATCACTATTCATCAATTCACTAAAATAATCATGAAAATATATTATATAGTACAAATAAATTTAAATCTAAACTATAAATATAAGGTCAAATTATCAAGAGACCAAATATAAAATAAGTCTTTATGATTTTTTGTTATTCATTGAAGCCACTGAATAACGAAAATTGAGGCCGCGGTGTATTTTATGAGATTAGCACGAAACACATTTTTTTTAATAAATACCATTCATATATTTAATGGCTCCATTCGCTAATATCCATGTTAAAGGTACTACGCCTACAGAATCGACGTAGATTTTTGAATGGCCATAAAATTATTTATGATGGTGTGTAATTTATTGAATCTTCATAAACTTAAATTCATTTGATTATAAATTCAATTTATCAGTTATTTTTAATTATTAGAAAGCTATGTTTACGCCATCCCATACAGATCTCTATCCGAACCAGGTAAAGTGTGTACCTATCCCTGCTGGTTTATGGTCTATGGTGTGTTTATTACCCTATCGAGGATACTAAATCCATTGTACTGATGACAACTCAACTGGGATGCATTTATCTAACTAAATAATTTTGTTACGAATCGATTTTTTATTCTAATCAATTCAGTTCGATAGTTATTTCAATACGAATATATTGCCGGTGTTGTAACTGTGAACCATAAAAATTTAAGTCCTTCTTACCGCCCTAAAAGTGCTCCGAAAAAATAAAAGGCAAACTCTTGGATATCATTTAAATATACATATATTACACTATACTATATTTATAATGCATAATCAATGGATATTTTCTTTCATTGATTGATTTTTTTTCATGAAGGCATCTACAATGTTTCATATACATACGTGCAGTATATGCCTATGTTTCATGTGCAGCATACTTTTGGGCTGGAAACATAGGTCCTCAAAATTTTTCAATTATTGAGATTTAATAAATAGTTCTTACCGACGCATTGTTGATAAAGACAATAATATTTCAATATTCTGAGTCTAGACCAGACGATTTATGCCTGCTTCAAACCAGATCTGAAGTATTTAGTTCGTCCGTGTTTTCAAGAAAAATGTGAATAAATATATCCACCTCTCCCTCCCCCCCCCTCCCCCCAATGGTCATTAAACTATATGGCCCTAAAATGATGCATTATGATCTGATATATATCTACGTTACTTGACACAGATTTTGGTATGCGTATTTAGCCATTGTCGAGGATTTCGCTGCCTTTGTGAGGACTGGACGGACTAGGGTTTTATACGAAATGATTTTTGTGTTTCTTGCTACTGCCCTGCTTACTAGATGTTGCCTTAGCCCAACGTGACAATATTCTTCTCCTAGTTTTCGCTCCGATGGCGTTGCTGCACTTGGCCTGGGATCCAAGATAGGCGGATTCCGAAACCCACTCAAAGAGATATGCTTCTAACCCCACCTTCTCCCCTGGATATCTTGGGTCCTGTCCTGCTACCATGTACTTGGCCTTATCTTGCTTAACAACCAGACCAAGTTTCTTAGCTGCTTCTGCTGGGGAATGAAATGCCTCTTCAACTGATTGCTTTGAGCGTCTAATTATATCGATGTCATCCGCGTATACAAGGAGTTTTGCGGATCAATTTATGATGGTTTCTGTAGTCTGGATCCTGGAATCTTTTATTGCCTTCTCTAGGGCCAGATTGAATAGCAAATGAGCAAGTGCATCGCCCTAACGGACCCCTCTCCTGAATAGAAAACTTTCGGAGTAATCACCTCAAACCAGAACCACACATTCAAGGCCCTTCATAGGCATCCTGGTCAGTCTTATTAGGCTTGTGGGATGTTTAATAGTCTCATTGCTGTGTAGAGACCCTTCCGGTCAACAACACCGTAGGCTGTCTTGAAATCCACGAATAAGTGGTGTGTTGTAATGCTTTGGGTATTTGGGTTTAGAAAATATTGTTGTTTATTGGAATTTAGGTTTTTTTTATTCAATTAGAGCATGAAGGGTTGGTTATCTTACTAATAATTAGAAAGCATAGAAAGGTTTAGATTTATTCCAAAGTTCTGCCACGAAATTGAATTAAAACCTCTAAGGTAGAATCTAGAAATAATTCAGGAAAATCGTCGATAGTATCACTGTATAGTCACTGTATGAAAGTAATCATTATCAAAATTATCATGCTATCCTATAATCATAATTCACTATAATAATAATTTTATTTTTTTCATTCTAATTGTATTCGTTTTTTAATACACTACTATTATTATATTTATGAAAAATTGTAACATGTTTCTACTCATAATGTGTTTACCCATCTAAAATTTATGTATGTACCCATGGAAAATGTAGATGTTTAAATAAGGTCTACTTCCATAGTGTTGGTAAAAAAGGATTACAAAATAAAAAAAAAACTGTGACCCAATATTATAATTCATCAAAAAAACTCATTGATGTTTTAAAGCACTGAAAATCAAAAATGTTACAGATAGATCGCTTTACAAGCATCGATGGTTGTAATGAATAAGCAATCGGGAATATTGTGTAGTTTTCTTTTTGTGTTATTTAAAAAACAATATGGGCAATAATTTGAGTTAAAGATGGGTCCTATCATTTTTTGCAACATCACGATCCAAAATTGTTCTTTAACTGGAACTTTATGTAATGAAACTTTGGTATATTATATCTTATAGACAATAATTACGTCACAAAGTGTTGAGGCCAACATGATAACAATTTAATACAAGTCACTGTTATTTTTATTCAATAGTCTTGGGGCGAGCATTTGTGAAATAAAATTATAATAATGTGTGCAAAAATTCTCAAATTTGGTGCATAAGACTTTCATGTCAGTACAAATAAGATACTAGATTTTTGTTCTAATTGGATACCCGAAAGTGGTACTTTACTTGAAGTTCATAAAGACTTTTTTTAATATTCATAATAGATGTTTTAAATAGTTCAGTATCAATTTTAGAAATAAAAGCATCGAATTAAAGTTTTACAAAATAAAATTCCGAGTCTTAACACATCCAGAATTACAATTCAGGGCAGCGTCACAAGTAACCGACGCTGGGTGTCGTTTTTTAGATACAGCTATCTTGGGAATTTAGAAACCAAATAGTAATTCTGGATCACTTTTTGAGCCACCGATTTATAGTTTAATAGGCGTACAAGGAAGTCATGTGATGTCCCCATCAGATTTTTTTTTATTTATTTATTTTTTTTATGAAAGCTGTACCATATATCCGGTTTAAGCTTTTATAATTTAAGACGTGAATGGAACGCCATTATCACAGCATAGAAGATATTAATAAATTTTTTGAATTAACGAACTTTTAGAAAATCTTAATCTCCTTCGAAAAACGTTTTGAACTGAAGTACTCAATTTTAATGTTCTGAGACTTATGTAATATGCTTACATTTCCAAAACTATTTATATGTTTGTTTTCACAATTCACATACTAAGCACCGAAATAATATTAAGCGAAACTAAATTCAACGAAGGTTGCCAGAGGACATCTTGAATGAAATAATAAAACAAATATATATATATATATATATATATATATATATATATATATATATATATATATATATATATATATATATATATATCCCGTTCGTAACAGTTCGATTGCTGAGTACTGTGGTATTACTGCGACTAAATCATGATCGGAAGTGTTTGTCCAACCACTAACGAGAAATCGGTTCGATATGTCGATTATACAATATCTGTGCAGGTGTCCACATCCACATATTAATGTCCATAGTTGACATTGGATAATGCCAGAGGGAGTAGAGCAGTATGTGCGTTAACACCCTTTTATCAACAGCTTTTACCACAGTACTCGGCAATCGAACTGTTACAAACGGAGGATATATATATATATACATATATTTTTTTTTTTTATTATTTCATTCAATATGTCTTCTGGCAACCTTCATTCGTTTTGCTTAATATTATTCCGGTGCTTAGTATGTAAATTGTGAAAACAAAAAAAACAACAACATGTAAACAGTTTTATATGTAGTCTCTGAACATCAAAATTGAGTACTTCAATGCAAAACGTTTTTCGAAATAGATTAAGATTTTCTAAAAGTTCGCTAATTCAAAATATGTATTAATTTATTGAACTCTTTTATGCCGTGATAATGGCATTCCATTCACGTCTTTCTATTTATGTTAGAAATGTAATTTAAAGAAAAATTATAATATCTTACAATTAATAATTATTGGTCCTATATATTCTATAATATTCACTATAAAATATAAAGGACCAGTTAGGAATAAGTCAATAACTGTTCAATAAAGACCGACCTATATCTAGATCTAGAAATAAAAGTACTTTCAAATCAAAAGATATATATTTTTTTTTTTATTTTGGAGGGGGGAAATAAACCCGGCCATTGGCGAACTGGAGGCGGAAGACAAAAGGCCAAAGGACAAAAGACCTTTTCAGCAGAGATGGAACGTACGGAACGTTATTTCCAGTCCATTCTGTTGTAAAATAAGGGACTGAGCGGCATTTCAGCTCATAAAATGTCAATGTTAAGAAGAGAAAATTATTATAAAATAAGAATCAGTAAACAAATAATTTGTATAATTAATATACTGTATAGGGAAATGTTAGTTAAAATATTTCTTTTCTCTTTTTTTTTTTCATTATTATCTTTTATTTTTAATTTATAGAGAAGTCTTCAGGAATTTATATATTTATTAGTGAACAGGACTTCTTTTAATTTGGTTTATTTATCACTCACACATCATTTAAATTTTAACGTTTTGGGGTCTTTTCCCCATCATTAGAATATCAACAGATGTAGACACTACAATGTTATTTTTTATTAATGACGATATTGTTACGTCGAAATGTAAGACAGGAGTAAGAAATGTAAAATAGGAGTAAAGAAAAATTGATGATGGAGATAAGAACCCGAAACGTTAAAATTGAAATGTCTGAATGATAAATAAACCAATTAAAGGAAGTCCTGTTCACTAAAAAATATAGGAATTTACATTATTTTATTCTATGATAGAATCTTATAAAAGCAATTATTTGTTTTGAAAATATAATTAGATTTGAATTTTATAAATCTGTGATACCAACTACTGACTTAAATCTCATAGGACATCTCTGAGGTGATTTTGGCAGGCTTGCGAGAAGAAATAATTATATATTTTTTTTTTTTTTAACATGGAGATAAAATTAAAATAATATTACATATTTACAAAAAATATAATAGTTTTAAAAAATAAAAAAAAACCTACATTATTTTTTAGAAAAATAATTGAACTATAAATTAATTTCAGAGAGCAACATATAAATAGATCTTTTTATAGTTCGCCATATTCTAAGTGGAGCAGTTTTTTTTTCTCGATATAATTGGGAGATTCCAAAAACAAAGCCTCAAGTATCTCAAATACTAGTAAATAGCCAAACTGTCAACGTTTCACCCACACAGGCATCATTAGGACAAACAAATCATAATTATTAAAACAAAAAAAGACTTATCAACTGGAGGCAGCTCATCACTCCAAACATCTCAACACATAATGAAGGAAATTTACTATTATTATCATTATTTATTATTATTATCATTTATTTATTAGTATTATCATTTATTTATTAATATTATCATTATTTATTATTAACATAATTTATCTATTTCACATATGCAATGTTGTACATAATAGTTGGGGACCGTATTTGGTCGACCAAAAATTACAATATTATATTTTCAAAATTATTTTATGTTCATAAACTTCCTCAAAATATTCGCTGTTCACAAGAGTACTGCATGTTGCATTTTTTCTATTGTCACCCACGGCAGGTCCAGTTCCCGTAGAGAAGATTGAGATTCCTCCGGTATCAGTCCATTGCATTAGATCACCATCAGTAGAATCCGGCTTTCCTTCAGACCATACAACTGTTTCAGCTCCTCGGCCAACTCTATATATTTCCTTCTTTTTTTTCCGCGACTACCCTTTGCAAGTTTCATCAGTAGGAACTCCAATCTCTACGATAAACACTGTTTTCTTACCCGTGTCCATTCTTAGGATGTAAAGCCTATTGTGGGGAATAATGTGATCTGTTATTATCATTATTATTATTTTAAGGAATTTCCCTTTTTCTCGGAATTCGCCGGAAATTGCACTTACCCGGACCTAGGTCAAGGGTGATGCTATAAAAATAAATTTTTGATATTCATAAATTTCCTAACGATGCTCGCAGTCCCGATTAATACTGCTTTCTGCAATTGTTTCAAAAAAATTAAAAGGAAGGTCCAGGCCCTTAATGGTATTCACAGTCATCTCTGGGATTAAGCCATTTGTCGAGATGGTCAACGGCAAAACAAGGGAAATATAAATTTCTGAGCTTATTACATCTATCAACTCTTGTTACAACTGGAAATATATCGATATTTAGCAGCGGACACAACCTCTTACAATTATCCTTTCTCGTTTTACTAATTAATAGCTGCAAGGAGTTATAAGTAAGGGGCGATCTGCTGTGGATATGGATGAATTCTTCGGAAGAAGGAAAAAAAAAGGTAGGTAAATCAGGAAAACAAAAAAATATCAAAAGACGTGGTCCATCAAGGAAATCCAAAACCATCATATAAAGCGGTCCGTCAAGAAATGGTACAAGACATCGACAAGGTAAGGTTCGGAACATCTATGTTCGGCTCACTAATCTCGGAGACTCTCTTTCTCAGTGCGGGCGTGTTTCCGTTGGAAAATAGAAAAAGAGTTTTTCCCGACCGAGAGAGCAGTACCTTCCGAACCGTTTTCTTAGGGGAATCCCCAATCGAGAAAACCAACGAAAATAGGGGAAACCCAACAAAAATTTTAAGATTATTCCAACGCCACGTTACAATATCTTGAGGGGCCGTCTGTCAATTGCTGGCAGTTGGCTGTACTTATAATAAAGGCAGATGTCGTCCAGAATTTTAAATTTCTGGGCCAATTCTTGGTTTACAATATTCGCCACATTGTTATACCTCTGCAAGTATTCCTTCCCAGCGAGCACTTGAAAGCCTGATGTGATAAGCTTAATTGATTCAGTTGCTGTTACTGAATTATGTCCACTGTGCTGTTCTCAATTGTTACTGAATAGTTGAATAATATTGACGGTGCTGTACTGAATAGTTGCTGTTCTGCACAGTCGACATAATTCAGTAACAGCCTCTCCGCATTCATTATTATTATTTATTATTTTCTTGGTTATATTACCTCACGTTTCCTTCAGTATGTGTTAAGATGTATTGGATTGATACGCTGATCTAGATGGTGGATTTTTTTTTTCGATTTCTGAAGTGACTTATACTGTCTTTGGTCGGTATTTATATGATCTTGTCTTTCTCTGCCTCAATTTGCGAAACGTTGACTAGTTAGTTATTTACTGGTATTTGAGATACTTAAATATTTCATTTCATTTTTTTATGAATTTATTATCTTTTTCTTCACAAAAAACAAAACAAAAATAAAAATATAAATTGGGAGCAGGCATTTATGAAAATTACGCCTGGCTGCATAGCTTGATGTTTGAATCCGTAGCACCACTCTATGGGGACTCGATTTAGAAAACCTCTGAGGAATTTTTCAAATGGGTTTGGTTCTGGAATGTGGTCTACCCAGCCTCATAAGCCGGAATGAGTTGCATTACTAGAATAGCGATCGGTCCAAACATCTAAATTAAGGATGATAGAAACCGTACATAATTGCATTTAATTCTTGTAGATACATTTAAAACGAAATATATTATTATTATAATAAAAAATAATACATACATTTTAACTAAAACTTGACAAATGTTTAACTTTGGAAAGTTAAGAGGTTTTTTTCCCCCAATTATAAGCATAAAATGATGTATATATTTATTAAATAATTGTATTTATATTCATTCAGCATTGTTTCGCTCTTAATTACTCTCAACTATCGTCTATCTAAAATTCTTTGAAAATGCGATCCCCCCCCCCCCTGATTATTTTAACTATCTCTAAATTTAGCTATGCATAGTTTGAAGTGATTTCTCGTTCCTAGCAATTTAAGATATCAATCGTTAACTGTACTGTTAAAAAATAATGTAAATAATATGCTGCTTCAGGTATGCAAAGAACTGAGTTTTATTTAAAAGTATCATTTATCTAAGAAATTCACAAAATAATTTTGATCGCTGGATGAACATGACGAAGATTATAATGGTAGAGTTACTAGGATGGATCAGAAGACACTCATAAACCAACAATTTTATTTTTAAACAATTTACCTATAGCTTTCCATTCCGGCTTGATTTTTTTCGTTTAATTACTTATTCTATATAAATTTAAAATAAAGAAAACACTAAAGGGCTAGGGAGGTTTACTCATTTCACTAATATTAGTCTTAGATAGGAACGACACACACAGATCACTTTGCATTATAGAGCAAACAAACAACATATAACAATATTTTATTATAATAAAACCAAATGTTATTTATTCATAAACAATTTGAATAGCTCAAATTATCTGAAGAAAATAATGTTCTCGTTTTTTACCAAAATTATAATTAAAGGCAATTATAATCCTTTAATTGTAATTCAGATTATAAATTCATACAAAAGTATAAATACAACAGCACTTGCTCAACACAGTATAAGGTTGAATCATAATCAAGAATTAGAAAATCCACAAATTCTAGATAAAGAAAAATATGTTAAAAATGAACGAATCTTAGAAGCTATCCACATTGTCAAAAAAAATAAAAATAAAATTTCAAAACGGACACTAAAAACTCAAATATCCATTATGCGTCATGTAGTCGGAAACGTTATAAGATAAATAACTTTTTTTCGAATTTTCAATAGGTTTTATTATTGTAAAGCTTATAGAAGAATATAATAAAATGCTCAAAAATGAATAGGGATATTTGTAATTTATTTTTATCTGTTAATTTTTATTAAATTAGCCGATATATTTCGTATTAGTTGGATCAAACAAAATAGAAAAAACAAAACAATTGATAATCCTTATTTTTAATTACGAATTTAGTTAAGAATAATAAACATGAAAACTATTCATTTTGTAAACAAAAAACTTTTCTCGTCTCTTCTCCATTTTAACCCAGTTGTATTTTCATTAACCATGGAAAGACATCTTGAACCAGAAGCTCGCAATATTATTGTGAGAATGAGCAACCAAGGTCACCGGCAAGTTGATATCGCAGAGGCAGTTGGCGTTTATCAGAGCGTCGTCTTCCGGGATTTAGCCCGATTCTGAAAGACTGGGAGTGCCAATAGGAGGCCGGGTAGTGGATCGCAGCGCGTCGCAACTCAAAGGGAGGACAGAAATATGTATTGTCATCGCTGCCAGACGGAACCCTTTCCACAGTGCCCGCCAGGTCCTCAATGAAGTTTTGGCTAGGCCTTTATCCGCACAAACGATACGTAATCGTGGAAAGTTGGCCTAAAATCTTATGCCTCTCTGAGACGACGTGCAGCAATAGCTCGTTATCTCCAGCTCAGAAGAATGTGGTCATGTTTACTGATGAGTTGCGTTTCTATCTGTATAGTGATAGCAGACGCCGAAAAGTCTACAGAGAACAGGGGGTGCATACAATGCTCCCTTCATTACAGTTTGGAGGAGATGGTATAATAGTCTGGGCTGGCATTTACACGGGAGGACGAACCACACACACTCCACATTGTTGAAGGAAACCTCACCGCAGCCCGTTATGCACAAGAAATTATTGAAGAATACGTCCCTCAAACTAGGGAACTCATTGGCAGGGATTTTCGATTTCTGGATGACAATGTCCGACCTCATAGAGGAAGAGTTGTTCATCAAAGTTTAGAAAACGTGGGAATTTCCCATCTGCCTCTTCCCCCATTGTCTCCAGAGTTCAATCCTATTGAGCACATGTGGAATGGCATTGCAGAGAAGGCTCTTCGATCACCATCCGCAGCCAGTTGACCTTCAACAACTGAGTGCAGCATTAGAATATCTATGGAGTGAAATTTTTCAAGAAATTAGTGACAGCATTATTAACAGTATGCCTAATATGTGCACACAGGTTCTGGCTAACAGAGGACATTATAAAAGGAATTAATTGTTTCCAAAAACAATTGTGTTCAATAAAAAAAAACATTATTGAACTAAAAACTTTTATTTCATTATTTTTCAAAATCACTTAATTAAATTTTCCTGCAATAAAAAACATAATAATTTCTAATAAATATTAATGCAGTTTATAATAAAAATACTAGCCAAAGCAAATACCACATAATTGGCAATATCCCTATTCATTTTTGAGCAGTTTATATGAAATATGGCCAAAAGCATTTTAGATAAATGTGTCAAAGTGTAATTCTTTCTATCTTTTTTCATAATGATTCATGGCTAATAAAAATATTGTTTTATAAATAATAATAATATTATTTCATAACCTTCTTCAAATTTTAACATTATATTCATTTAATGCGCGTTTCCTTGCTTGTACATCCATTTCCTTTCGATATATCGATAATTTTCTAGGGATTATCGATTGATACCGATATTTGGTTTCGCTATATTGCAAAATATCGAATATCGATATTTTGCTTTCGATGTTCCAACTCTAGTTGATATTAAAGGCCATTCAATTTTACGCGGATATAACGAGTTTGATCAAAATTGTTAGGGCATTTTTCGAGAAAAATGTAAAAATATGTAAAATTAATGATATATAGTGACACAACTGGTAAGTCGATTTTGGTGAAAATGTTCCTGTAACATCCTAGGCATATACCTACCTTAAATAAGTAATTTCAGGGCCATACAAGTTTTCGTTTTTGAGCTAGATTTATCATTTTGCGAGACTTGGTTATTTAGGATTCAGAGGACCTTAAAACGTGTATTTCAAACACGGATTCGAAATTTTTCACGATCACAATACTTTTCCTTACTATACATTTCATATATAGGTAAGTGAAAGTTAACATCTATATAAATTATGTATTAACATAACATCATTAATAATTAACAATGTATGGCAGAATAAAATTAAGTCCGATGATCGAGATAAGACCCCGAAAAATGGAAATGAAATATGATTTATAAACAAAGAAGTCATAAAAGTCCTGGTTCACTACTAATTAATGCCAATTATAATTTTATTTCTTTTAAATATTTTTTTTTGGAAGAATTATTAATTTAATTTTGGGTTCACGAAGTAAATTTCTCGAGTTTACTGTTTATTTAAAAATGTATCATATTGTATTTCGACCTTTCGGAGTTTTTCCTCATCTTCAGCACACACCCTAAAAATTTACAGAACAACTTTATAAATAATTAACATAAAACCTCTAAGAAATTAGGAACTATAATTATCCATCATAAAAGTAATTGTAAGAATAAACAAATCACTAACATAATCTCATAAAATAATATAGGATGCAATAACAATTTTGATTTTGATAATACAAAAATACTAGATAATGTAAAATTAACAAAAAATAGAAGAATAATTAAAGCCATTCATATCACCAAACATATAAAGAAAACAGTAAATTATGAAACAGATACCAAAAACCTGCCATTATGTAGATAGAATTAAAAAACCCAATACAATATAATTCAGATAGTTAAAAAAGGCAGAATCAAATAATTTTAATTAATAAAAAACAATCTTGTTGATCCAATAGTTTTAAATAATATTTATAGATGTCTGAGAGAGAGGGGATGAAATAATAATATTGGAAATAAAAACAAAGCTTAATTCCTCGAAAGTACATTGTGGAATGATATTCTATAGTACGTACATTCTTTTTATGAGTTTTTAATAAATTAGTGACTATAAAATTAATACGGAATAAACTTATTGATTTAATAAATGAAAAAAAAAGGAGTGGAGAATGATTATTATAATAGAAGAAATAAATACATGAGGAAAAAAAAAACAAATTAATTGTTAATACTTATTTATGTACAGTGTTATTTATGGTATTTGTTATTTAGAATGTTAATTATTTATAATGTTGTTCTCTACATTTTTAGAAGTTGTGCCGAAGATGGGGGAATTCCCTGAAACGTCGAAAAATGCGAAACGTTTTTAAATAAAAAGAAAATTCCAGGAAGAAATTTTAACTAATGAAAATTACCCAAAATTAAAAAGGCAATTATGTTTTTATTCTTAAAAAGTTTTTTCGTTGGACATTTCGTACTTAGCAAGTGGAATTTCATCCTTATTAATAAGTTTTTTTTTTACTTAATTCTTAATATTTATTGATAAAAATATTAGGTATTTAAAGAAATATATATATACATATATATATATATATATATATATATATATATATATATATATATATATATATATATATATATATATATATATATATATATATATATTTCACGCTCAAAAACAGAGAATAATAACCTGGATGCGAAATGTACAGCTATTTGGAGTTTCCAATTAGGAGAAAGCGGTCAAGGGCTTCACAACAAGAGGCTTGTTTAGCCGAGTTTTTTTCATTCCCAGCTCGACGAACTTCAAAACAAAAACAAAAATAAAAACATGTTTGATAACAGTTTTCAAAGAGAAAAATGAAATTCATACGTTAATGTCTAAATTCTAAAATTTTAGTAACATATAATAGTGAATATTCCATTTTCCTAAATAAAATTATCAAGAAAAAAATTTGTAACTTTTGAAGCTGAAATAAAGGGTTGAACATTTGAAATTTTCGTACAATATGAATTCGAATTAGAAGATTTGAGAATTGTTTCAATTGAGGGAACTTATGTTACATAGAACGGTGTATTATTTAAAATGTGACGTCTCTACTAATGATTGCTAAAATGAGTGAATAATATATAAAATATTTTTAAATCATGATAAAACAATGTATATCGTTGAAAAAAAACAAAAAAAAAACAATTACTTCATTTATATTTTTGCTTAAGGTAATAAAAAAAATTAAAAATTTTGATGTAAAAAATACCGAAATATCAATTTAATCATAAGATTAAAACTGAAGAATATACAAGAAATCTATGTATATAAAAAACCTGCAATACGACCCGCATAGCCCAACTTATAAGGCACGAAGAGATTATTTATTACATTTAAAGTATTAGCCGTCGAGGGAATTATTATGTAAGAAATGGTTTAGCTACGAAATATAATAAAAATGAGAAAACTACTTTCATCAGCAGAATGTATCATCAATGTTTCTTTTAAAAAAAAAATTCTTGGCTATAAAATCCTTGTTTTGTTTGCTAACTATTTAATTCACTTCAGCAGCAAGATAGAAACAAGTATTTATCCAAATTTTCATTTCAATCAGGGATTGAATTTGAGAATTATGTTTTATTAGGGAAAAAATTAAATCATGACTAGATTTTTATTTTTATAATTTAAAAATCATTTTTTGATCAATCAAAAATAGGTCTTGTTTATTTTTTGTTTTTGCTCAAAACGCTATAACTTGCTTAAAATTAACACTAGCGAATTGAGAGTGGTTCCATTATACACAAAATGAAAAAAAAACTATTAAAAACGGTTTTTTTCCCTCCATTTTTATAAATATGATATGCACAAAAATAGTCTAATGTCAAACCAAATATAAAATCATAAAGTAAACAATTATGTTTTTTCTACTATTTGATCTTTAATCCTAAAGATAAAAAATATGCTAAAACAAGTTGTTTACTTCTATTCATACAAATGTTTTTTTTTTGTATCTTCATTTATTCAGTCCTACTGAAATGCTCATTTCAACTCCATCTTTTGTCTCCATATTATCTTGATTTATCAGTTGAGCTTGTGAATTTATCCAGATGGGACGTGAAAAAATAAAATTATTCGACCAATCATCGAGCCCATAATGTCGCACTAGCAAGTGCAAAAACTGCGAAAAGATTCTGTATGAATTTGTATCAGCATTTGTATGAATAGAAATAAACAACTTGTTTTAACACATTTTGAAACAATAACTAAGGAATAAAGATCAAATAGGTAGACACAATTTAATTGTTTACTTTATGATTTTATATTTGGTTTGAGGGTAGTTTATTTTTAAGCATATCGTATTAATAAAAACGATTAGCAAAAAAAAAAAAATAAGAGTTATTTGGGACCTCGAATAAATCGCTCTGAATGTGATAGTTATTTTTAAACTGAAAACAAATAATCGGTTAATGACGCTTGAATTTTATTTTTTTAAAATATATGTCCTAAATTAACAATTATTTTTTAACAAAATGCATAAATGTTATCGATTAGTTTTAAATTTTATTTAAAAATCGTTGGTGATTTTTTTTTTTATCAAAACATAATTGCTATATTTTGATTTGGCCAAAAAATTAATTTTCAAACTCAACCATTGATTTCAATTAATCAATATAAAATAATTTATTTTGACAAATGTTCAATAATATTATTCCAGCTCTTTTACCACTATTAATTTCACGTATGCAACCCAATTCGACAAATTGTTAGGTAGTTAAAAGAATGTAATAACAAAATTACTTTACTAATGAACATTATATATTATTATTATATATTATTTAAATTTTTTTATCAATACATTTTCCATTGCTATTTATGTTTTTCAACTGTTTAGTTATAAATTGATAAAAAAGTTAATATTATCATATAGTTTAAACGACAAAAATTCACTTAAAGTAAAGCACATATTGATCCAAGTCAACTAGTCATTACCTTAATGACTCTTCAAACAAATTTCAAGAAGCCATTTTCTTTTCAGACACCAAGGGAAATTTTTTAAAATTAGAATCATAGAATGACAAGGAAGAAAAATTCATAAAAACTAGTCTAATGTAGAGGGGTAGGAGCCTCCAGATATATATCAAATATATTTTTGAATATATCAGATCAGTAGTGATATATTTTAGACAAGACGCTCAGAAATTTCAATCCGATTTAAAATTAACAGTCAAAAGTTTTAAAATGTTTATACTACAAAAAATATTTAGTAAAATGTATACAATATTTAATTCAAATTGATACTTTAATACGAGTATTATTAATTAAATATTTTTAATACCCTTTAATTTGTTTCTTAAAAAACCTTTCAACTCTTTTAAATGCCCTTAAATTTTTATCGTGAACAACTTAATACCCTAACGAAACTTACGAAAATGATAATATTAAATTTCGTATACATGTCGTTTTAATCTGTTTTAATATTTAATACAAAAGAAAAAAATACAATAAATGATTCTGGTATCTGTCAGTAAAACTACTTTATTACTATTTTAGCAAAAAATATTAAAGCTACAGAAAATATATGAATCCTTTTAATTAACACATTTTTGTGACTTCAAATGACTTTATTCTCTTTTGTTTTCATTATAACCTACCAGTTATTATCAGTTGTGATGACATAAATTTATACTGGTTTTATAGGTACTAGTTAAGATTTTCTACGTGAGAGAAAAATAATGTAAAGTACGGAAAGTGAATATCAGGAGTCGTCAATAGGAGTGCTAATATAAAACAAAAAAATTGTTGATGAAGAATTTTGGAAGAGAACTAATTATAATTAGGGTATTCTAGCACCATAGAGTTGCCTGGTTTTGTATAAAGTATCTTTAAATATTCATACTATAAAGGAAGCTAAAAGAAGAATGTCATGACAGTGATTATATAGAAAAGCATTTATAAAATATTGAAAATTAAACAGCATGCATAAAGAATCCGGACCATAAAACAACCCCATTATTCTTATAAAGTCAACAAAAAATAAAATAATTTAAAACAAAAATAATATACAGATTCAGCCACATTGCTAAACCTCAAGGAATTCGGTCAGGCACTGAAATAGCAACAGGGTGGCTTATTGAAATTAAAAAAAAAAAAAATTATGACTTTGTACTTTAAATGTCGAAAAATCAACAACTTAAATTGTAATCAACCTGATCGTTTAATAAGCATTAACTGAGATAGATAAAATTATTAAGCGCCCAATGATAACTTCTTAGAAATATGAATTTGAGTTTAAAAATATTAAAATAACGCGAATGGGTTGAAGACAAAACAAAACATTATTTAAAAAACACACGCCAAACATTTTACGATAGCCATAATTGAAAATAGCATATACAAAATTAACATATATCCGTTTTATAGACATGAAAATATTAAATAGTTTGGATATCTTGATATATTTATTTTTGTTTATTAAATAGTAATATCGAAACTACAGTTTCACATCATTTAATGTTCAATAACTTTTATCAAATAAAAAGGGGCCAATAAAGGGAGCATTTGATTGCATATCGATCACCTTTCACTTGTTGCTTTAGAAAAATATTATGTTACAACAAAAATATGATATTTTTTATAATTCGTTTAAAATAAAAAAATGTATGTTAGAAAAATACTATTCCAAAAATCAGAAACTAGCTATTACCACAATGATTTTATAGGCAAATAAATAATTTCAAAGGGAGATATCCAATCGTTCCGGCCGTTAGAAGTGTGTTTCTTAAAAAAAACGATAAATATATTTCAAATTTATTTTTGGATTGTTGTTGGTAAACCTTAAGTATTGAAACCAATCACAGTTTGAAACTTAAGAATCCATCATAACTCACAAGCTCAGTAAGATCACTGTTTGTTTGTTTTATAAATAATAAAACATCCCTCTCTCATCTAATCTATTGATATAGACTTATGGATAAAAATGTTACAATACTTTGCAATAATAAATTTATAACTTCTTTATTTATTATATATACGAAATAAGTAGCTCCAATGACAGATTATCAACTTATTTCTGTGGAAAAAAAAAATCACAAACAAGTGAGAGGATGGTGATCAAAGGATGTAATGTTAATTATAAACGTCATGTAAATTGTAACAATTGTCAATTTTAAACGTAACGTAAACGTAACGTAAACGTAAACTTCGTTTTTATAGAAAAAGTACCTTATTTATATCGATTATTATGTTAATTACGACTACTTAATAAACTATTGAAAATTAAGCTCATTGCATTTCGAGAGATTAACCCCACCCTTTTGGTTAAGGAGGTTAATATAAATAATCCTGTCCAAGTGAAATTAAAAAATACCATTTTTCCTTTTTATAAATAAATTGATAGGATTACTTTATAGACTATTTAAAAGTACTGTCTACTCACCAGTTTTCGAAATGAAACTTCTACGACAATTTTTTTTTGTACCTAAGATTGTATTTCCCCTGCGGAAATAAACTATTCTATTTCCTTTGACACTTAATTTGAAAATATAAAGGGATCGAAGACCTAGTGAGGTGCCTACAACCACCCAAATTCATGAAGACTGTTCCGTTACCTAAAGTGGGGGTAAAATAAAATAATCAATATAAGGGGAGTGCTGAGGGGAGGGAAGCCGCTCCGGATCAGCTGCTAGCGCCTATCAATGGGTCAATCCTGCTTCATTCTAAATGACCGCCTTAGGTCGACGGACGCTCCTCTGAACCATGGATTTGGCTTGATCCAGGGAGGGAGGGATCCATTATTTCGCCCGCCTTCAGATTTACATGGACATCACGACGGAGTCCAGCTCAATCGATCACTTGACTCGATTCCGAAGGCACTCGCTTCTTATCCCCTCCACTTTCCCATTCACCATTATTTGCCGCTAATACTATCGTACTTCAATAGAATTTCCCATCCAATCCTCTTATATATATTCCATTCAACACTTTCATAAAACCCTCAAAGACGACAACAATGAAAATATACAACCACATATTCCTAATTGGAATTAGGAAATAAAACTCGCTTCTTTTGAAGTCTTAACAATAAATAGAAACCGTTTATTTAATGACGGAAAGGCATTAAAGACCTTTAACGCCTTTTTAGCACTGATCTTCTTTGTCAAGCTTTATATTTATAAAGAAAACTGACGAGTGATCTTCTGAAAAGTGAAATTATAAAAAGAATATTTCGTTGCGCTACCTAGAAGGACATTTTATATGAATTGATTGAAGAATGAATACAACCAAAATTAATCGATTAATAAAAATGTAATCCTTTAAAAATTTCCGCATTTCTCATATCCTATGAAAAAAAAAAAAGAGTTTTTGCTGTTTGTTAACTACTAACAGTTCGCTGAATGAAAAAAGTTGCAAAGAGCGAAATCGTTTTAAAATTTGATTTCCTGTAATAATTCGTCATTATACATTTCAAATTTGAATATTCGATTCCTATCTACTGCCTTCAGCTGAGCTCGCGCCCGAAGCAAAATAATACAGCGGGCCATCTCCTACTCAATATATCATGGGTATTATTTTTGTCAATATAATATATAGTTAAAGGTATTATGAAAACAAAACTTACTACTACCTAATAATAACAAGAGCTTATCGTTTTACATAAAATAAGTACAACATAATTTTTTTACAAAATTACTTAATAATGAAGTGTACATAAAAACATGAGAAGAGCTTGAACTATTTTTTATTTACAATAATTATTCACGACACTCTTCTTGCCTTCTAATCTGACAAAGTTGAATAGTCGAGTCAAAATTCAATGTTCATGCAAAATTTGGCTCAATAGACAACACTTTTTTTTCTTTTTAAACTATAATCAACATACATATTTATAACTTAGGCTAACCTGTCAGGGTATGAAAAAAATACTTGATATTATAGATTGAAATGATTATTTTTATTTGCATGTATTTTTTCAACAAATTAATTAGGGATTGATAAATTATTTGCCACTTCTATAATTTTGTTGATCCTTCTATATACCATCATGCGGACGTCAACTGTTCAACAAACGTTTTGACTGTATAGATTTTTTTTAATTAACTCTTATCGAAGCCCGGGCCCCGGGGATTTTGCCCCTCCACCCTGCCCCCCCCCTTGACGGCAGGCCTGACCTATTGCACTGATTGATGTTTCAAACCCGATTATCTCAATTAATATAGTATGAAGAGCTCTAAGCGTGGCCGCATGTTAAAGCTACGACGTTTATACGATTGCGTTTTATGATACAATGCTTCCTTCTGGAGATTAATGGTGATTAGTAGGGCTAGGATTTTCATGTAAATACATATTCTTTATTGACCAAGATATAGCCAGGCAACAACACCTTTTTTATGTTTTGGCACATTCGGGATCAATTGAAACCAATTTGATTTTCAATATTTCACTTAATTTACAAATTTTTATATATTTCACGTATTGTTTAATATTTGCAATTTATTTTTTTTAATTTCATTAGAACATGACTAAGGATGGGGACGAGAGAAAAAAATCTTCAAAATATCAATTCACGTTACCCTAGCAATTATTATAATTCTCTTGAATTGGCCATACTTTACCTTCCTGCTATCATTTCCAAAAACCAAAATCTTAATAGATATCTCCTTTGATTTAATTATTCTTTGGATTGGTAACAAATTATATTATTCAGTTCCCGCCCCCCCCCCCTTTCATTTTTATTCAGAGGAACGCAGTTTCTTGTTTAGTATCAATCTGTGAGTGTGTTTTTTCCTGTCCTGACGATGCCTGAATTGGCGAATTCCTTTTTCTCCTTTCTTTCATCAGCCTATTTCATTGAATTTTAAACAGATGACGGAAGAGAGATTTTAAAAATGGTAAGGATGGGGGAATGGCGTATCGAGGTTGAAAAGAATTATAAGAACAAGAAAAGATCGTTTGAACATTGCTGTAAGTTAGATAGGTCCTCTAATTGCAGAACCTTAAAATCATCATGAGATCTGGATTAACGGAAAAGTCACTTTAAGCCTAAACTCACTGATGAATTGAAGGTTATATCTTCGACGATGCAGGAACGAAATTGTGAGGATAGTGAATTGGGAAGAATAAAACCTAGAATATATTGTTGTAGAGTCCTAGTAACAACTAGGAATCCACAGAAGGAATCTAAGGCTACAGTTTTTGAGCATCTTCAATCTAGCATCCAATTAGTACGAGAGATTTTTATAAACTACGCTACCGAAATAAAAAATGGAGAAACATGAGAGATGGAACCAGTGGTGGATTGATTGGGAAAGGTGATGACGAGATAGGTTGAGAGTCAAAGAGTTAATGAGTGCTCTAGTAATGAGGGACACATGATCGCTTCAAGAGATTTTGATCTTGGAAGATAATAACGTTACTCAAAGAGGATTGAAATTTCATAGGACGGGAATATATGGAGAAATGAGCAATTTTGTGTAGAGTTGAGAAGAGCGCTAGAGGGTTTGTTAAACGACTTTTCTGCATTTAATTTAATTTTATTAGCCATACCATGTCGAGATTGGCTTGGACTTTTAATATGGCGTGAAAAAAGGAGAAATAAATTTGGGAATCTTCAGCGTACAAGTAAATAAACCAATTTCTAACCGCTTTATTGAAAAAAAAAAACACATTAAGTTTAGGTATTAAGGCATTATTTAACTGTGCGTGAATACTCGCTATACTAATCAATCTTAAGAAATATGGCTGCCCGCAAAATTTGTACCTAGTAGTTAAATGTAATTTAAAAAAGTATTCATTGCTTATTTAAGCCGATTCCTGTGTAATAAATTGGTCGAGTCTGTCTAAATTGAGTATACCGATAAGGAAAGAGAGCTCACGGAGCTTTTCCCCACTTCAGTGCCTTTAATAATATTAAAACCTCTCGTATTGGAACAAAAGCTATTCCCGTCTTTTTATTATTATAATTTTCCTTATTCCCAGTATTGGGTTTATTGAAAGTATTATTTAATTTAATCTTAATAATTAAACAATAAAAATCTAAACTGAGAGCATGAGTAAAGGGAAGGCCATAGAAATGATTGCCGGGAAGAATTCTGAGCTGGTCCGCGCAGATAGAGATCCACACACTACCTCACCGGTAAACTCAAGTAACACAGACTCTATTCTCTGAAGGTGCGAATGCACGATGCCAGTTGACTAACACATAAAGTTGGAAGGCGAACTAGTCCACAAAACGAGTTAGCTGTCTTAACACCATATTCGCAATACCCCTCCCAATAATAAAAGAGAGAGAGCGAAAGTATCATTTCACCCTCTCCAATAATTTGATGTACACAAATGTAAAAAAAGTAAAATAAGAACTAATAACAAATAATCTAGGCTAATGACTAGAGGTAAGATTAAACTTGAAGTAGAATTGAATTCTGTGTCTTGATCAGCCTGCCGTTCGTTACTTCGTTTAAGCAGTAAACAATTCCAAGGGTATAGATGGGCTGGTAGAGTGGAGAGTAAGCTAAACTCAACGGCTCCAGTTCACTACTGATGCTTACTGAGACTTAGGAGGGGCGATCACCGCCCCTCGCCCTCCCGATCAAAATGGAAAGTCTGCGCCTATGCATTACACAGTCTTGATATGTTTACACGGTGCGAGTAGGAGGCTAGTGTTGCGTGCGTACTCAAGATAGAGTACAGGCGCATGAGGCCGAGGTGTCTGAGAGTGTTAAGTCGTCACCTTGGCAAACTCGAGACTGCTACGGCGCCGGTTTGAATCTAGCCTGGGCAGGTTGAAATTTATTTCGTGACGGCCCCAAGTAATGAATCTCGACCTTCCCACTCTGGTTAGAATAGATTGGTAATCTGTAGGATAACCCGTCTTGTATGCCTTAATAGGATAGGAAAGGAATTTAAACCCCAATAAAATAAAAAATAAAAGAGTACTGGCGCCAGTCACCTACCTTTCAAAGCCCTTGGCTTTAACCGCGTGCCGGCCATTCTGTGACCTTCTCCCGTCACTTACAACAAACCTACAAATCCTTAAGGTCCCTTTCACACGGATGAAACTGGTAAAAAACACGGAGCATTACTCCACTGAAAAATTGTTTAAAGAATAGGTTATCTAATATATATTTTAAACAATTTTCGTATTAAAATTAAACCAAAGATTTAACACTCTAGGGTTACAAAAGATATAATACTGACTTATTAGTAGGTGTCTGTGCATCTGTGGTACCATCCTGTGTGCACACCTAAGGTATTCGGCCCCTTTCACACGGAGGAGATCTGTATGAGAGACGCATATGCCATACAAAAATCGTCTTTATGTAGTCTCCTGCGGTTATCCCTTCAGACCATTTTTTACCCATGATTTAATAATCACCAGCCTGTTATCGTTCTGCTTTACAGAAAGATACCCCATTTTAGTGTTCATTCATGTTATCAATATAATACAAAAGTGCTAGTTGGTTTTTGATTAGCTGTTTGATTTTTCACTAACAAAAAGAAACCTTTGGGCATACGCCATTAATGATAACCTTGCACTCAAATGCACATATTACATAATATAATTCAAACCTTTCATTCATGGGACTATTTAAAAATATTATTCAAAATAATTAATTCATAACGATGAGAATAATATCAGATTAGCACGAATTTAGTATTTTACCTTGAGTTGAATTTAATTTATTGATATGAATTTTCTGTAAAATAAATTAAAAAAAAAATGTAATCAATATTTGCCTGCATCATTTTTTTTCTCTCGATCCCAGTTTCCTATTTCCTCGTCACAAAACATTAAATTAAAAACTTCTTTACACACGTTGTCCTTTTTAATTTTTTCAGAGTAATTTGGGTCATTCTTATCCTGTAGCGGATTTTTACATACAGGCAGACTAGGCACTTGACTGAGCCGGCAATTTTTGTGAGCGGCAAAATCTGGGTGAAATTATAGATTCAAACGAATTTTTATTTGTTTTAAATACAAAAACAGTTCAATTTAGCACTAATAAGAATTATCTTCACTTGGCTTTTAACTATAAATTAATAATTATTTTGGGAGATAGGAACGGCTGGAGGGTGTGGCATTATCTGTCATGCCTGTGGGCGACAATACAACAAATCTGCCACTGCTCCTATCTCAGAATGCAGGCTGCATTTGTAATCAATTTGTCATTAACGATATGTATATCCATTTTATTCAGAATTAATTAATTTTTTAACAACAAAAATATTAAAAAGAACCGCACACGTCTAAAGCTCAGAAGTGATTGAAAAGCCTCCACGTGCGACTGGTACAATCAGGGTTGGATTTAAAGTTTTCAAAGTTTCCTAGGTTCAAGAGTTTTTACCGCCCCTCTTCATACCATCAAAGGTGGATGGGGAGGGGAGGTAGTTTCTGGCATTTTCCCTCAATATAGTTATCTTTTTGAAGACAATTTTAATTTTATCGCTTAGTAATACCATTTAGGACTTTTTTTCTTAACTCATAAAAATTGTCATTGTAAATTAAACAAATATATTTTTCCTAGTGTTAAATCCGACCCTTTTTACAATGCTGCGCTCTGTTTTATCTCTCCCTTAATTCCGAAAAAAATTCCGGGTGTCGCCTTTTCTGTTTTCTTCACGCCGATCTCCCTGTGTGAACGGGACCGAGAAATTTCCAGAAGTCGGCAACTCCGAGGAGACGCCTTTTCGGTCTCTCATACCGATGTCTTGGAAGTCCTCGTGGAATGGATCCGTCTTCTACTGTTGTAGATCCGTAGAGTACACCCGTCTCCTTCATATCAATCTCCTCCGGGTGAAAGGGGCCTTATAGCTAGGGGTTTAACGATGGGTTTCGAACTACTAAAAGTGGAAACTTATGCCCCCGTCTACTAAAGATGGAAACTACTCAAGTAGCGTACACACATCAAATATTTTTAAATCCTATTCGAACTATATTAAGGTATATAAAATAGCCATCAATATTAATTGCACCAATTGTATAAAAACCATCTATGTAACTATAAAGACACGCCTAAGAGAAATAGGTAGGTTTCGGCTATCTCCCGGTCATGCCGATTTTCAATAAGGGCATAAGTAACATTAAAAACTAAATAAAAAAAACCTATACCACTAATGAAGGGTCTTGGGTTCAATACTTGGTAAGGACCGTACTGTTTCTAAGCCAACGGTTGTGCAAGGAGGTGATTCGGCCGACATCATGCTCAACCACTAGGTTTTTCCCCTAATTAAGGGTACCCACTTTATAGAGGCTGGGTTAGCCCTGGAGGATCTCCCAATCCCACAGGGCTGCTAAAAGAATAAATAATTAGATGCCACAGCAGGACTCGAACCTGGAATCTAAAGATTAGTAGCATAGTACCCTACCCATTGAGCTATCCCGCTCCCTGAACATTAGCATTATCATTTCAAAAAATACATTAAGTAGTTTTGAACATGGAACCTAATGTGATTTTTTACTGGCCAACCGCTATCTAACAAACTGGAACTGTCAAATTCACTCTTCAGTCAAAACAATTTTAACCTTCCAGAACCTAAAGAAAATTAGCAATTGTCAGTACAACAAAGTTATATTATATACGGATGGGTCAAAAACGAACTACTCGACGTCATGAGCAGGCTTGAATGGTGATTGCGTGCTGAAGTGCAAGTTTGATGGAAAATTTCAGTGTTTGTAGAATTTTCATAGCTAAACCGACAGCAATTTTAAAAGCTATCCAACTAGCGTCCATCAATAGAAGAGTCAGTAATCGTTTGCTATGAATCTCTTAGTACTCTCAAAACCATTTTTTTTTTTTTTTATTTCAGATAACCCTTTTTTCAGGAAATTCACAAAAAATGTCATCAAACAAACTAAAGATTGTTTAAGAGCTATAACCTTCTTATGGATCCCCAGTCATTCTGGTATCCTAAGAGGATTGAGCAGCTGTAGAAACTCATTCACTTGAAAAAATAACGCCCAATTATAATTTCCTATCAGATTCGTTTTGAGCAATATGCCTAAAGATCTTACGTAACTGGTAGCGCACAGTCTAGGTTAGATGATAATAAGTTTAGAATCATCAAACCGAGCTGGGCCTCAACCTCCAGACAGTTTAGAACGGATGAGGTTGTTATTATACCCCTCTGAATTGGACACTGCCGTTTAATCCATGAATATTTGATGTGACAAGGAGAGATCTGTCTCAGTCTTTTACCATTACAACATTGCAATCAATATTTTTAAAGAACCATTATCCCATTGAAAGAAACAATTCCTACTGTTCTTTGGGAATTCCGTATTTAAAAAAAATAAACTTTTGATTAACAAAAGCACACGTTTATTGAGCAGCAATTGTCATGTATAATCAATTCTGTAACAGTTACAATAAAATTGGTATTATTTGGTATTTCATTGTAAATATTCTCCAGAGACAGTTGGTACGAATCGACAACCATCCCCGCCTTGTCTGATATTCCGCGTGGTTTTATCTAGGCACTGTCAAACTCAAATGCTGGGTGTCCAATATAAATCGGCCCCAATGTTTCTCAGCCAAACGGATGATCTAATCAAAAAATGTCACAGGTAGAAGTTGTAGGTCTGCTTCTGTAGTTTCACCAACCGGTATTGCTTTTGAATTTTGACGCAACCCCGCAAAGACCCCGTAAAACGCATTTCGGTATCTACAAAATTGAAGGATTTTTTGAGATTGTCTTAATCTTCTATTGATCCCAAATCAACAAAATTATAAACTAAAACTAAAAAAAATAGAATTTATTGAACTTTTAACAGTACGAACGGTTATAACAAAATTAATATAAAAGTCTAAAGTTCACGTTCACTCGCTAGAAATTAACAAGCATACATTCACTTTATATAACAGCTTGATGAAGCAGACACTCTGTTCCTGGTGAATATTCGTCAGAGAGCCCCTTTTAGTGAGTTCTTATCTTTCGTCTGTAGATCACAGCTGTTCTCTCCATTATCATATATCGATAACAGTGTCCGCAACAGATTTACACAATTTTAAAATCTTATATTTTCAATGTAATTATTTTGTTTTCAAGCACCTCATAAACTGGAATCTAGGAGACATGATACTTCATTTATATGTATTTTTTCATCGTATTTCTATTATGAATATTGGCAAGCCTGCAGATGTAGTATTTTTTTCTGAAAAATGCAAAAATTATTTTCTGAAATTCATTTTCCACATTTATGATATTGATTTGTGGGGTTCTCATTACGCTTACAATGACATTAACATGTTCCGTTATCCTGTGGGCCCTTTCTCCTCCTTGCCGAATTTTGCGTATTATCCGCAATGCAATGGAGACGGTATTCACTAATTCCTGAGAGACTTAAATACCTTAGGGATTGATCCTTAAGGTGATGGATTCAGTTTGTTAATGAAGGTATTCATTTGCAGTTAGTTGCTTATGCGTTCAATATGTTACTTGAGTAAATAACATATTGAATGACATGTCTAAAAACATAAGTAACATGTCGAGTGACGGCCCTACAGGTCGGGGTGACCCTTGGCCTACAAAACAAGATTAGTCCACTCTCTTCTATCCTGGGCAGCCTATTTTCAATTTCTAATTCCCAATACTCTTGCATCTTTTCTCACTTCGTCCTCCCAACGGCTTCGGGGTCTCCGTCTTCTTCTTTTAGTGCCAATCACTGCATCCAGGATCCTCCACTGCACTTTATCTTCGCTTAAACGCATGAAGTGACCAGCCCATCTTAATCTACTTGCTTTTATGTAATTTACTATGTCTTCATTTTTTAGGATGGATTTTCCACGTCCCATCGACAAAATTTGCACCGTATATTCTCCTTATTAGTTTCATTTCGAATATCTTTAGCTTGTTGCTATCTGCAGAAGAGATGCAACAAGTCTCCGCACCAAAGGTAACTAACTACACGGGCCTTACTAGAGTCTTGTAAAGTTTCATTTTTGTCTTTCTGGACAGTATTTGCGAGCGGAATAATTTTAAATTTACATTATATGCATGGTTCCCTAACATTATTCTTCTTTCAATTTCTGGGGTAATTTTATGTTCATTGTTTACTAATGAGCGTGAAGTTTGAGACGCTTATAAAATTGAAATTATTAATAGAGAGATCGCCAGAAGCTCTTTTGTTTTTTCCTCGTTGATTACGAGTCCGATGTTGCAGCCTTGGTCTAATATAACATATAGCGCCTCCTTTAAAGCAGTCTCACTTCTTGCAACAATCAAAAGATCGTCGGCATACGCATATACTTGTTGCAGACCATGCATCGCCCTGTCGGACACCAGAGTGGACATTAATTTCTTCCTCGACATTCTTACCTACCATAACCTTAGAGCATATACCATTTAAGGTCATTTCTATCAATTTGACAAGTTTTCGCGGGACTTTGTTTTTATTCAGTATATTTATTAAAGTTATTTTGTTTATACTATCGAAAGCTGGCTTATAATCAACGAAGAGAAGGTGTAGATCCATCTTAAATTCATAACACTTTTCCATTCATTGTCGAATAATAAAAATTTGGTCAGTGATGCTCTTCCCAAATCTAAAACCGCATTAATAGTTTTGTAAAATCTCTTCAGAATATACTTTTAACCTTCTTAATATGAATTGCTAGTATCTTGTATAGGGTCCTAAGCAAACTTATACCTCTATAGTTTGAGCATTGTTCTTTATCGCTTTTTTTAAAAATTTGAAATATTAAGCCCACCTTCCAATATGCAGGCATCTTTTCTCTATCCCATATTGTACTTATAAGATCAGGTAAGCGATCAATCGCCTGCGGAGAACAATGTTTAATCAATTCGGCGACTATTTTATCCTCACTGGGGGCTTTATTATTTTTCATGTAGCCAATGACCTCTTCCATTTCGTCCCTTGAAGGTCTTTCGACGCTAGGTAGTGGGTCTCCATCATTACCATCCACATCGTATTCACTATCCTGCTCGTAGTTGTTACCCGTATTATTCTCTACATTTAGGAGCTCTGAGAAATGTTCCGACCATCTTCTAATCGTTGCGATCTCTCCTTCTACCAGTTTCCCTTCTTTATTCTTACAGCCGTTTAACCTAGGTTAATAAAACTTTCTAAACCAGAAACCAGTTAACTGCCTTATAAAACTTTCTGCTTTCGTTATCCAGGTTTAAGTTTTCTATTTCCTCGATTTTCTTCCTCATCATCTTTTTCTTTTCGCTTCTACAAAACGCTTTTGGCTTCTCTTCTCAATGCTTGATAGTTTTCCTCATTTTGTCTGGTAAGCCTTGGCTGCTGATTGGCTTGCACTATTCAGTTTGCCATCCAGTTTCCCGTGGTATTTCATTCTCTCATCCTCATCCCGCAGTTTCTCAGTATTTCATCTAGTGCGTTAAATACATTTATTTGTCCACACTCTGGTTTTTTTTGGTCTCAATTTTGGTCTTACCAAGAAGTGGTCATAATCACAATTGGAACCTCTCATACTTCGAACGTCAATGATATTAGAAGTATGCCTTGCCGATATTAGTGCATGGTCAATTTGGTTAACTGCATCCCTCCCTGGGGCTGTCCATGTTCCCTTATAGATATGCTTGCGAGGAAAGAAGGTACTTTTGATTTTTATACTGTACATTTCTGCCAGCTGTACAAGTAACATCCCATTTAAATTGGTTTACTAGTGGGCGACAGGGGAAGAGACCTCGCAATGAAGATGCTGTAAAGCAGACTGTGACAGCACTGATCCTAATATTAGTTTCTATCAGATTACTAACCAACTGAGAATACCTTGAAGTACAGCACAGTGGGCATCACAAAATCTGCGGTACTATCTGTATCACATTTTATTTCACCAGGTGCTTTTGGGGTGGCAGAAGATAGCAATGCAGACTAACATGTTGTGGTTAGTGTCTCCAAAAGCTGTTAGAACACTATAACTTCTTTTTTAGAGTTCTCTTTACGTATGACTCAACATTCGTAAATGATGGGTCCTTGAATAGACATTATTTTCATCATTGGGCCGAAGAAATTTCAGGGAAAGCTATTTATGGTGCACATTTTTTTTATGGTCTCCTCAACGGCCACAACTTCGCAAAGCTTTTGAGGTAGCGTTCTTCACATTTATTAGAAAGTTAGAAGAGCAATGTGGCTACAACAGGATGGATTCAAGATGAAGTAGATCTACAACTTTTACCCTTAGCATTTTTTGATTAGGTCATCCGTTTGGCCGTGAGAAGCATTTGGGCCAATTTTTATTGGACTCTCTCTCTCTCTCTCTCTCTCTCTCTCTCTCTCTCTCTCTCTATATATATATATATATATATATATATATATATATATATATATAGAGAGAGAGAGAGAGAGAGAGAGAGTGAGAGAGAGAGGTAATTTTGTACGCGCAACCAATTTTTTTTTTCTTCTTTAGTCATTTATACCAACACATCTATTAAAGCTTTTTATAGATATATTATAGTGACATTTAGGCCTTGAACTTTACCATAATCAAACCTATGCTTGTGGAGGTCAACACCAACAAGTTACATTTCCATTTTGTATAAAAAAAATTTGCAGGTAATGAATAATACGATTGATCATTGTATAATATAGAAAATTCGTGTACAACAATTGCGTGACATATATTTAAACAATAAAATATCGAAATAAGAAAATGTAGAAATACTATAGTAAAAAATGTAATGACACAAAAATAGACTACAAAACAGCAGGAAATATACTTTGCTTCCTCAATACGGATGGTAGCGAAGATTTGTATACATGTAGGAAGTGAAAACAATTTATGCCATCAAAATCGAAAATTTCCACTCGCGTTTTACGTTTAAGACATCAAAGAACAAATTAGGTCTCGAGTATGCCTGCCTGTAGTCAAATAAATGTTACGGGCATAATACTTACTACCGCTAATTTTGATGGAATTTCTGAAATGATGGAATTTTCAGAAAGTGTGTAGGTTGGTACCTAGATGGTCCCATGCCAATTTCTATCAAATTCCATTCCCTACTTTCCCTTATGCATGCGGAAACGTGCCTTGATACACAAATATTTCGATAGCGGTTCTTTCTTTTAAAAATAAATGTCCAATTTTTAGTTTCAATATTTAAAGTAATAACATTTTTAATTTCGTTGTTGTTGAAAAGCTGCCACAATCTATTTCCTGATTCCTTATTTAAATAATCATAAAATGAAGATTAACTTTTTTTCTAAACGAATAAAGTAAGTACTATTGGTTAAGAAAAGAGCTAGGGACAGCGATAAATCTAAATAGACAAACTTCAACGCTTCTCCTGTTATATCCACTTTTTCGTATTGTGGGATTCTTCTTCCAAACCAACGTACGTACCTCCACCGAAAATTAAAATAAGAAGAAAGCACAAAAGCAAGGGCTTAAAATCTGTGTTGCCGACATCAACACGAAATAAAGAACGGCTAGAAGCAGAAGCAGCTGAGAAAAAAAAGGAAGCTATGAAAAACAAACAAGAGAAAATAGGCTCCTTTCAAACTAAAAAGAAACTTGCAAGTTTAAGTTCCGAGTCAGACACTAATTCTGAAGAAGACGGTTATGTTGACAACAAAAACATAATTTAAACGAACTTTTGCACCATGGATGGGGTAAAAGTTCGTAATGGAAGGGTTTAGAAAAATTGTAATATATCTGATGATAATTATCCAATGGAAGCGTCTCTTGGACAGGAATTAGTGAAGATCTTAATGTATAAACCTCATGCAAAATATTAGGGAAATTGATAACCAATTGTACTAAATATAAAATAAATAACAAAATAGCGTACTTTTACCTTCACTTACCCTATATTTACTCACACACATGAATATATATATATATTCTAGATATATACTTATCTAAAGTATGTCGATATAGACAATTAAAATATTAAATATTTTTCCTAATACGTTTGTTGTTTGCATTTGTTTTTCTCCATGTAACCAATAAAAATGGTGAGGAAGCATTACTGACCAACTTGGCAGAGTTTTTTTTTCATCACTCCTGATCATAGAATTTGATAATGCTATCATTCGTTTTCTGGCAGTCCAGTACAACTTCGTTATTTTTAACTCTTTCCTAATGAAATAGCTGACGACTGGCTAAACAAGGGTCAGAAATGCCAAAGATAGCAGAATCAATGCCAAACGAATCTGATAAAAAATTTCCAAAGTATAAGCTACAAATATATTACTCGAAAAAAATCTAAAGCAAATCAGAACCACTTGCTTGTGAGGAAGACTGCATACCCCTGACACTACCTCATTGACAATCCTTCACCTGCTTGAGGATACTTACAGGACATGATTATCTACAGTAACACTTATATTGAAATAGTCATTTGATATCCTATATTCCCACTTATATGTTCAAGAAGATATGAATGTTTCACACCACGACAAATGGCCAGCTTTGAGGACATCAGGAGTGAATTTGTTGATTCCAACAATAATTATTCACAATTGGAAATATAATAATGCACATTTTTATTGTAATGAAAATTTTAATATTGTATATGTTATTTAATATGTTTGAAATAAGACATGGGATTGAAGAAGACCTTGATAAAGACCAAAATGTTACAACCTTAATATGAAAACTAAAGAAATTTTAATAAATATATTAGGATAAATCACTTCAATCCAGGCAATCTATTTATATTAAGGCATTAAATAATTTCATGAATACTGTGAAAATTCTCACACAAAAATATAATTGGGCACAATTAAAAAATATAATTAGCAGTTCAGCAGTATTCTAATGGCCAAAAAATTGCTAGAAGCCAAAGGGTCACACATGTCGCTCTTACAATATATTTCTCT
Organism: Rhaphigaster nebulosa; assembly: GCA_948150685.1. Lineage (NCBI taxonomy): Eukaryota > Metazoa > Arthropoda > Insecta > Hemiptera > Pentatomidae > Rhaphigaster > Rhaphigaster nebulosa. The sequence continues at coordinate 124,884,492 of OX411307.1, forward strand.
AATATTTTTATGACTTTTTTTATTTATAAGCATCTTCTGACACTAAAATATAACATAAAGTTAATAACTAAGAGAGTAAATTAATTATAGGATATAAAAATCTGTTGATGACACGTCAATCACACGACCGTTCGTGTAAATATTAGGGGCACGACTACACCAGGGTTAAGCATCAAGTCAATAAAGATAGATAATTCACTTGATCCTGAATCTCTGGACTCATCTTCCTGATGATAGCCTAAAACTTAGGCCAAAACATCGCCACACATTAAAATAAGTTTTATACGAGCTGTTTTCTCTCTTGAATGCACCCAACCAATTTCTCCTTAATTATATCTACGGTCAACGATATTTCCGCCATTATAACTGATGCATCATTCATCTAGAATGAATGTAATATAATATAATGGTTACAGGTTCCAACAATGCCAATTAACAATTTTTCAAAAAATAAAAAATAATGTAAACTTTAAATCTTTTCATCCCCCAAAAAGCTATGGAAGCCCCGGACAATAAAATAAGGTAATAATTCAATTTACTGCCAGAGTATTAAAAGTAGTGCAGGTGATGATTTATTGATATCTACCTGTAATTTAACTGGAAATTACTTTAACTTTTCAAAATCACATGTTAATAATTTAACATTTAAACCTAATTTATTAGTTAATTTAAATTTAAACCATTAATTTAAAACTAATTATCAGAAATAAACTAAATATATATTACTATATATCTCTTTAATTTTTACCAAAGATTAATAAAATATAGTACAATTAATTATATAAATACAACTAATGTCATGGTACAAACGTAACAAAAGTTTTTAGAGCAAGTTAATTTCAATGAAAAAAATATACACAATTCATTAGATAATGAATATAAAAAATGATGGAAAGCATAAGACCATCAATTTGAAGAATGAATTTAAAGATAAAAATGGCTATTAAACTAGTTGTTTGGTTTAAAATAAAAACTAGTACAACATATATAAATAAATAAAAATGTTTATATTATACTATAATAAATCATATCACAAAACAACTCATGATTCATGGAAAATACATATTTCTTTGAAATGCACTTTTATGGAATAAACTTTTAAGATATTTAATAAAGAGAATGTATTTGCTCATAAATAAAGCATTTATATGATAAAAAAATCCATATAAAAGTGAAATGAACTGACATAAAACATATTAAATTATTGATAAGTAATCAACTAATTAACATAAAAAATAATAATTCAAAAATTGAAAATTACTATTTTTTGGATTTACAACCACAGATTCAATTAACAGTCTCTCTGCAGGATACAAAAAATGAACTAACTAAAATTCTAAATTGTAAACCATCATTCTCAGAATGATAAAGTAACCAGTGCAGAATGATGATTTTTTTTAAACAAAGTTCAAATTAAAAAAAAATTAAAATTAATTTTAGTAACAAAAATATTTAATATGAATATAAAAATTATACTGAACGAGTAACTGAAATTTTCAAAAAGAAAGCGTAGACTAAATATTAACATCAATTACTAAATTATGGTAACTAGAACATTGACTTATTCCTACAAAAAAATTACATTAAAAATAAATACAACTATATTAATATTGAATAGGAAATTATAAATTAATGCTATAATTTAATATAATTATAGACATAATCTTTGAATATCAAATGATTTTTGTAAAAAAATATAATAAACACAAGTTTTGGTAAATTTAGTACAAATTTTTATAAATATTTTTAAAAATGTGATAAATAAATGAAATTTTTATAATCACATTGGTAAAGAAAAAAACAGAAAAAGGAAAGACATATCAGCATATATTATATGTATAGCTACAATGAAATAACTGAATCAAAAATTCTTTCTTCAATATCTGAACAACAAAAATTGATGATGTTTTAATATATATTATGATTATTTTAATAGGCAAGAGTTGTTTGCAGAAATCTATAGTTGCCTAATATTATGCAGTTAATAACTAAACAAAAATCATTTAGACCAAAGAAAATTCTAAGAAGTTCATAAAAGGAATGAATCCAAACATCATAAATTGTAATATAGCTATTTTTACACAATTTTCATATAAAAATATGAACTTTGCTTATAAATATCGAATTGCAAAACAATTACATTGATAACAAAACAAATTACTTTCTCTATGAGAATGCTTACAATCTCATAACCATTCGTATATATAATCTCATTACAAAAAATAGATGCTATAGTATATCATATATAAATTTTTAGCAAAAAAAGATAATACAAATTTTCAAAGTCCGGTGTTTGTATGTGTATGTATATCTACATACATACAGCATCTGCACCATTGAATAAACAACAAGTAATTCAGCATTATGAATCTAATGAAGCCATCGCTGTTTCTAGCTTTGAAGTTATCTAAAATAGAAAAGGTTTACGTGTTTATAACATAAACAAGTAATAAAGCAAATAAGCAATAACAAAAATAAACATTCACTTTCAATACAGATAATAAGGTATTCATGCAACTTGTGTAAAATGCTGAATGTGCTGTGATGCTAAACAGGTAGCATAAATCTTGAGTGAGTAACCCCTCTGTGCCAACCTGCTAACATGTTATTTGCTAAAGTAAGGTCAGAGTCACGCGATACAAAATTACGGACATCAGAATTTTGAAGATAGGGTTTTAACCTTTAAACCACTTTTTAGATAGAAAAACAAATTTGATTCTTGAAGCCCGCATTATAACCCAAAAATATGGTTTAGCTTAAGGTCCTCCGACTCCAAAATTTTTAAAATATCCTCTTCACTCAGTTTGCAAATTTGTCTAAGAAGGAAAACAACGCAATTTAATTAATTAAAACTTACAGTTGAAACCTGAACTCCCAATAATTTGGATTTCAATTGTTGATTTTAATGTTTCGTAGGAAATTTTTCTTGTTTTTGAGCACTAATTATTACCCGATCTATAAGCAATTTACAACCATAGATCTATAAGAAATTGAAAAAAAATAAATAATTAAAGTTATTCTCCTCGAACATTACCGGATTTTCCGCAATTATGGATAACAGGAGGTTTTTGTCCTGTTTCGTCCAATGATTTGGCGATTCTATCCTCATTCTTTTTTTCCAATGATTCCATTTTACTTTCAAAAAAAGAAGTAAACGAAATGAAATTATTAAGCACAACAAAAGATGTAAACAATAGAGACCACCAATCAAAACAATCAAAACCACACAATAACGTTCCCTGTGCATTTACGATATAACACAAGTTCACCAGGCCCAAAACTGTGCTAGCGGTCATATTAAGAACAGAAATGCTACATCAATAGCACATTCTAGCACACCTAGCACATTTAATACAATAGCACAGGCTTCATTAATACCCCTACCCTAATATCTGAAGTCTACAGTAATAAGAAAAATTATACTGTTTGAATTAAAATTATGGGGTGCGGGTTAGCTCAGTGGTAATACTGTACTCCTATTTTTCAGGTTCCATGTTCAGGTTGTGACAGATAATTATTTATTCTCTTATCAGCCTTCTGTTTGCCCAGTGGGGTCGGGAGAACCAGCCTCTATAAAGTGAGTACCCTTCGTTGGGGAAAACCCGGTGGTTGAGTATGATCTCCGCCAACTCACTCCTTGCACAACCGTTGGCCAAGAAACAGTAGAATCCTTACCAAGAACTGAATGCAAGTCCCTTCATGGATTGTAGTGGTACATGTTTTTTTTTTTTTCCAGTTATATATATATATATATATATATATAAAATATATTTGTCCATGTAAATGTAATATTTATTATACAAATGATCTAAACAACTGAAATTTTAGATATAATATATACTCTAGATAAAAACATGTTACCCTGATTGAAGTGAAAAATAGTGGGAATCACGCAGAAGCCACCTAGTTTCTTTTTCCCAAAATATGAAGAAAGGTTAGGAGATAAAAAATTTAATTATAGTCAAAATCAACTTCTACTAAGGAAAAAAAATATATTACCTTTTGAAAAAAGCTAATCTGCTGGGAAAGAAAACTTTTGAGAGATTTTGACACTTCTTCTGTTCTTTCACTATAAAAATGATTGAGTTCAGCCAAAAGAGCATAAGAAACAATATCAGTCCTCCTAGTAACACCTTCCAGTTTATTGGTAGTTAATTTTTGTTCAAAAGCTAGCTTCTCGCATTCTTTTTTAGTTTGTACAGCTTTCTAAAACATAATAAGATAATATATTTTACAAACCAATCATTAAGTATCCAATTTTGTATGATCAAACACATTATTTTTTCATACTTCTAAGTATCCCAAGAATAATAAATAATCCTTTTCCTGGGTGATATTGCCCCCATTGAATAATTATATTGAATAGAAAATAAGATTAGAAAAAATAAGTCATATGATTACTGATTTTGGCACAGTTATTCATTAGAGTGTCCTGTACAATGTACTAAAGTGGTCCTTATTGTTCGCCATTGCTCTTTGAATGTGGTTTCACTGCTTTTATCATATCTTTCTGTGACTTTGCCTTCAAAGAGCCTTTTTATATTTTAATCTTTCAGGCTATCCATTCTTAACACTTTCTTAGTTTCTTTTATATTTCTCCACTCTCCAGCAATCCTCTGTCTATATTTAGCTCCTATCAAGAGAGGATCGGTAATTAATTCCCCTCTCTAAAACTAAGGATGTCTAGTAAATGAGATTTGTGCCTTTCATATATCAAGACATCCATGTTTCTTTAAGAAATTCTTTATGTGGGAAACATATACTTCTTACTCTAAGTCCACCTGCTGTTGCAAAATTAGTCTAATCCCATTTTAGCTCATCACTTCATGTTTGCTATATTTTCCAAAAGCAGAGATAAAAGCAATTTTTTTTCCAATTTAGGCATTAAAATCTCTTAATATAATTTTTGTGTTATACCTAGACTAATCAACATATACCCCTTCTAATGCTCTATAAAACACATCCTTTTCGTCTTCGTCTTTGTCCTCAGTTGGAGTGTGTGCACTGATTAGTGAGATGTAATTTAATTTTTCTCTTAATATAATTCAACATAACCATTCGTTTAGCATTTTAAAGTGCATTGATAAAGAAGACATGCTTAATAGAGTTCTTTATTATGAAGCCAGTCCTAAACACATTATTTACCCATGCAGTATCATTATTAATCACTGCATAATCTTTCAGGTTGACTACTGTTGCTTTCCACCTAATCTTCTGTAAAGCGGCTATGTCTATCTTATACCTCAGCAGTTCTCTCTCTAATATCTAACTGGCTGGTACAAACTTTATACATTCCAAGTTGCCAATTTTAGTAGTCCTTTCCCTTGCAATTGTCGTAATCATATTTTCTTGTTTTTTGCTATTTTCTTGTTTACATTCAATAACAACTGATTTTTTAACAGTTTTATGGTTGTTAGACCAATGACTACCCCCTGGCTTAGAGGGCCAGGACTTCCTGATTGTATTGATTCCTTTAACCTCTGAACATCGTTGTAGTCCACAATGCAGCAGTGGAAAAACGTGGGTGGGAAAAGGTGGATAAAGAGGATCAGGAAGAGGCGGATGCCGTAGGAAGAAAAGGGTATTAAGGTCAACGGAAAGTTGCCCCTTTAATCGCCTATTAAAATAAGCAGCAAAATACAGTCTAATCTATTGCCAATTAGGAACATAAAGTAAATAACTTGCTCAATATAGATAGAATAAAACAGTATATATATATATATATATATATATATATATATATATATAGAGAGAGAGAGAGAGAGAGAGAGATAAGATAAATAATTTGTTTTCATTAAGCTCTTATGAAATTTAAAAACAGAACCATTTAGATAATGTAATACAAGCAGATGCACACATACTAATGTGAATGAAAACAAAAAAAAAAAACATATAAGCACGTTTTCTAAATAGGAATAACAAATTAATTTCATGATTCAACTTCTATTTTTTTGGGGGGGATGAAACATCTGAATGAAAGAAAGACATGGTGACTGATTTTAAGTCATTTAATGAGAGATGTATTGAAAGTAGAGATTTGTGAAAATTTGAATGTAAATATTCAGGCTATCTGCTTTGCTTGCACAAGCTATCAAAGCAATGGAATCTTAGGCTGATGCCTGAGTGAAAGCATTTTGCGTAGCGTGCAGTGTGTCAGACAGGTATTAAGTGTATGCTTATGTACTGGCCAGAGTAAAATAGATATTGGCTTACAGAAGACTATACACACTCCAGCCCGCCCACTAAATCCCCAGCCAAAATGCTATTTCACTCAGGTTTATAACATGAGGGTACAGTTAGTAACTATTTCACACATCCTCCAAAACGCTTTCACTCAGGCCTCAGCCTGAAAGAGAGTACTCAAAAGAATTGCATTCACATCTTGAATAGCAATACATGTGTGGGATTCTTAGCAAAAGGTTTGCTGTATTATTACGAATTTTATCTATTATTTTATCAAAACCATATAACTATACATTCTACCTTATGAAGTGACAATATTTCGGGAATTGAAGATAAAATTCCTTTGTAAATGTGCAGCATATCACCTAAAGGCTCCCAATCCAACTTTGGTTGCTCCTCAAATAATTTTCCAATTTCATCATAAGTAACACCTATTTTCTTGATACCAGCTGTTAGTTCATCGGATCCAGAACCTGCTGATTTCAAATATTTACAGGTGAAATAGATATATATACACACACACATACATTCATATGTATATATACATATATATATATATATATATATATATATATATATATATATATATATATATATATATATATATATATGTACTTTTCTTATTCTACGTTTATAAGGGAAACAAAATTTATATCCCTAAGGAATTCTGTAGAAGTTTTCTATTCCTGAATTAATTTTTATGCTAGTTATTCTACTTTTTCAGGCATAATTTTATTTTAATACAACTAAATATTGACAAATGAGAAAATATCAGACAGTATTTGTAAATAAATGCAGGCTGATACTATTTCTCCACAATTTCATTTATTTAGATGCAAATTTTCGGCCTTTAAGCCATCCTCAGGCATCTCTGTTAAAGGTCCTTATTTAGTTTAGTTTACAACATAGCAAACTGTATAAATATATTAAAAAAATTTTCATTATTTTACTTATATATAACCATATACCTACTTCAAAAAATGTGTTAAAAATGCATACAATGCTTATTAAGTCTAATCTGGACCAAGTTCAATAAACAAAGTAGTCACTAAAAAACAATAATTATAATAAAAACAATAATAAGAAAATTAAGGTTAGGATCAAATTTCATAACATTTAATATGCGAAAATTTCTATGAAGTTAATACCATTAAAATACTTACAAACTTTAAAAAATTCAAAATTTAGGGAGCCACCTCAGTCATCATAGTCAGTGTAGGTGAAACTCCAAAGAAGAAGGTAATACAATGCTACCACTAATTATGACAATTAAAATAATTTACTACATGTAATCATTAAGCAATATGCAACAATTAAGTTACATACAATAAAACCCCAAAATACTATCTATTAATTTATAAATCTAATATACATATTTATTTTAATAACTTAAAATTTCAATTTAGTGAATGTATGCATATGTGCTATTTAAACCATTAGTATCACCTTTAAAGTTGCAGACTCAATGTAATTTTTTTGTTATGTATATTGATTCTAGCTTTTTTCTTTGACGATTACTATTTTCTTTTGCAATTATCCTTGTACTGTTAAAATCAAAATTATGTTTGTTTTTAAGGCTATGCGTGGACAGGCCAGTAGCTTTGTTGTATTTTTAATTTTGCATTGTATGCATTTTTAACACATTTTTTGAAGTAGGTATATGGGTATATATAAGAAAAATAATGAAAATTTTATAAATATATTTATACAGTTTGCTACGTTGTAAATTAAACTAAAGAAGGGCCTTTTGCAGAGATGCCTGAGAATGGCTTAAAGGCCGAAAGTTTGCATCTAAATAAATGAAATTGAGAGGAAATAGTATCAGCCTGCATTTATTTATATATTATTACATTCATCTTAAATATATATATATATATATATATATATATATATATATATATATATGAAAAATAGAATAAGATACTGTAAGTTTGTAAATAAAGTTTTGTATTAATATCTTTAATGCAATCCTTTTTTATTTAGTTATGCAAAATCGTTTTTTTACTTTCTGGACGACCCTCCAATAAATCAAAAAAGCCACTTAGGTCACTTCAAGAACTTCTATGAATAAATAGCATTGAAAACTGCACATAGAAAATTTGACCCAATTACAATATATTCCTTACCTACAGTGGACAAAAAAAGTATTATTACAGTTAGTTATCAGATAAAAATACGTTTGTTAATTAGTTGAACATAAATCAGCTGATGATTATGATAAAAAACAACATTCAGTATTAATTTTTACAGGCGAAGGAAATTAGAAACCTGTACAACCTAAGTAACTAAAATTGAACAATTAATTTTTTTAGGTAGAACTTAATCATTTCGATTTACAATCCATTTTGGGGGGAATGGGTTGTAAACCTAATTAACAACAAAAATTGAAAATTTATCAGGCAAAAAAAGTATTCATAGAGTGACAGTTATCGTGAAAATAACAATTCATCTTTTTGAGTAGAACTTAATAATTTCAATTTACAGCCCATTTTGGGAAAATTATTCTTCCATTCAGATCATTTGGCCCATTTTGGGTTTATATTTGAATAAGAGATTATGTATTAAGTGAAGACCATGAGCTGAGAACAAACTAATAAGTTATTTTCACGACAACTGTTACTGTATGAATACTTTTTTACATGATAAATTTTCTAATTTTGTTGTTAATTAGATTAACAACCCATTCTCCCCAAAATGGGTCATAAATTAAAATGATAAAGTTCTACCTGAAAAAATTAACTTCAATTTATGTTGTAAATCAGGTTTCTAATTTCCTTCATCTGTAAAACTTAATTAGGGATTGTTAAATTATTTGCCACTTCTATAAATTTGTTTTATTGAAAACTAGTTTCGAATGTTATACATTCATTCTCAGTTCTAAAAACACACAAAATATTCAAAAATAAGCAATTCAAAATATAGTTGGTATTATTATACATATTAAATTATATAAATCAGTATTATAAAACATTTATGAATTATGAATTTAATTAAGACAAGAAATCAAATACATGCTGGTACTCACCAAGGGTTAAATGGATTATATCAAACAGAAAAGTTTGTATTGGTTCCTTCTCACATTGTACTAACAATGAACGAGAAATAGGCAGGATGTTTTTATGTAGACGGTTTAAGGGTCCGGGTTTTCCCATTAATGCCGGTGAGTAATTGTTTTTTCTGTTATAGATGGGAATAAATTTAAGATTGGACTGTTGGAGATATTTATTAAGCAAAAATCTGGATTGGATTTGAAGGATTTTATTATTTCAAGTTTTTCATATATATTTAATTTGAGACTGTTTTCAACATGATGTATTAATTTAACTCCTGAGTCTTTGATTAATTTATGATTATTTTCATTTAAATGAATTGCAATTATTCGAAACTAGTTTTCAATAAAACAAATTTATAGAAGTGGCAAATAATTTATCAATCCCTAATTAGATTGAAGGGAGCGGGGTAGCTCAGTGGGTAAGGTACTGCGCTACTAATCTCAAGGTCCCGGGTTCGAGACCGGCTGAGGCAGATAATTATTTATTCTGTATTCAGCCGTGGATCAACCCTGTGGGATCGGGAGACCCTCCTGGGGCTCACCCAGCCTCTATAAAGTGGGTACCCTTAATTGGGGAAAAAACCTGGCGGTTGAGTGTGATCTTGGCCGAATCACCTCCTTGCACAACCGTTGGCCTAGAAACAGTATGGTCCTTACCAAGTACTGAACCCAAAGACCCTTATCGGGTTGTAGTGGTACAGGTTTTTTTTAATTAGATTGATCCTTCTATACCATCATGCGGATGTCAACTGTAAAACTTAATCCGGAATGTTGTTTTTATCATATCTATCAGTTAATTTAAGTTCAGTAAATTATTAAACATACTTTTACCCAAAAAACTAAGTGAACGAATACTTTCTCTGTCCACTGTATGTCGCAAGGAAAGAAAAAATAGATCAGTGAAACAAAATTCATTCATCAAATAGTGTTCAAACTGGCCAGGTAAAATCATTTTAACAATACAAATAATTATAATCAAAAACCTAAACTTCAACAAAATTACCTTTAGGAAGATCTCCCATCGCTTGTGCCAAAGTATTAAAGGCTAGGCCAACCTTTTGATATTCTCTTTTATATGGTCCTTGATGTTTCTTAGTTTGATCTGATGCAGTTTCCACTAAAATCTTAACAGCTCCATCCATACTCTGAACAAATTTTGTACAGCTCAAAATTTCCTGTTCTCTAAAACAAATAATTATAGACTAGATAAAATTCAAACTCAAATTCAAATAGCAATAAGAACTGTTATCATGAACAAAATATCTGCAATAAACTAAATTATTTATAAAACTAGCTATTATGAAGAAAATTATGGATCGTATTATATTTTGTACCAAAATGTTCATTATGCATGTAAAATGGGTATTAGCAACAACTCAATTTTTATGCACTATTAACAAACAAATTTATACTAACAATGCATATTGATTGATACTCTTTTCAGGGGCCTCAATTGCATAGAAATTAATAGCACCAACAAACTCATCTTTTTCAGCCTTACGTTTTCCTAGTTTCCAGGCCTTTTCATCGGTACATGTGATGAAATGTTCCCAAACCGAAGATCTAAAATGATAATTAAATTTATATAAAATACATATACATCAGTACACTAACAATAAAACTGAGTATTTATAAACTCAATATAGTTTAATTTTAACATCTAATGGTGTATATTAAGGATGTATATTTTGAGTTTGAGAGAGAGAGAGTTTTTATGAATTGAGATGTCTTATATTAATTTACACATATGTAAACTATGTAAACAAAATCACTTAAATCACAAAATCACATAAATAGCACAATAAAAAATCTGATTAAAATAAAACAAATTTTTACATTAATAACAAATATAATAGCACTAGATATAGAACTATTTTCATTACATTAGTTACCATGCATGTGATGGTGGATGATGCCAAGTGAGTCAAGTATTATATTTTTAGCAAATATTCCTACATCCTCAATATCAACCCATAGATCCATAGATGAGGCTCCTATCTGTAGTTGATATAGTTTGCAAGCTCTAAACCGGAGGCTTCTCACAAATTAAAACTTTTTAATCCCCAATAAGAATCTTTATTACAGTTAGTTGGAAAAAAGGTCCCTAATCCAAAAGCTTACTCTTCTTCCCTACTTCCAAATTCCTTAAGGGCAGGTATAGGTTTATTTTCCTCTCTTAATCTTATTTTCACTAAGTTTTGTAACATTGCATTTTGTTTTTCTCACATTTAAGCAGAGTATGAAACATCTAAATATCTTTATTCTTTTATGAGAACTTCCAGAAGCTTTCCATAATATTAATAACAGCTTGGTATACTCTAATAAGATCAAATATTTAAAGATTAAAAAAAAAATTGACGTTCAAATAATCATGTGTGTGAAATTTCATTTTATCCTATAATATAAAATATAAATCTCAATGCCTATTCTTTTTTTTTTTCTTTCTTTTTTTAAGTGAGAAAATCAAATTTAACATCGTAATTTTCAATGAGCCATCCTTTTTCAAAAAATATCCCATTTCCTAAAAAGATAGAAATTGTAGTCTCTATTTCTATAAATATGTATTTGAAGACTAATTTATTTACTTACTGTGGTGGATCAAACAATTATTTTTACTTTTATTATTCCATTTTAGTTTCGACAGCATTACAGGATTTGGGATATGATAAATTCTTCTATTCAAGATCAAATATTCAAGAGTATTAAGTCAAAAATTAGTGTTTTATAGGTATTTATAATTATATCCAGTAACGACTCGTGCTTCACACGATAAAGGAGTTGATTTTGCTGTAAATCATTTGAGGAGTTGATTTTGTTGATATATGTGTAAATCAGTATAGAGCAGCATATAGGTGACCCTCATTTGCCACACACCTTTATGGCAGTGTGAAAGCTTCTTCATACTAAAATGTGGCTTTCGGATTATAATTATATTCAGTACTCCAGTAATTATAAGTATTCAATACATTGCATTTCACCAGCCATTCCCAATTATCTACACATGAATCTTGGCTTATACCCACAAGTGATTCAGTTTCATCACCATCACCACCAATGATGATATGCAATTAAATTGAGGTTCACCTTGAAGGCTGCTGTAATGGCAATGGATTAAATACTGCTATATTGTCAATAAACACCCTTTCATCATAATTTACTTCACAATTGGATATTTTTTTTTTTAAATAGCCTTAGAAGGCCAAAATTCATCAACAGACATATTAGAAAAATAGTCATGCAATTATTCACTAATGTGGATTAATGTTAAGCACAAGTTTACATCTTAAAAAATGAAAATTAACAGAAATTACTTTTATTCATTTTTTGGTATAAACAAAAGAATAAATAAAAGTATACTATCACCTAGGTAAGATGTTACAAGTTTATTTTCTATTAAACTATAACAAGGGAAAATACTAACCGAGAAAGTACTGGATGACGACAAACACAATCAACAAAGGCCTGTAGTTGATTTTTTCTATGTTCAATAAATTGTTCTTCATATCTTCCTAGAAAAAGTATAAAATAAATCAATTATGAAATTAGTAAAATAAGGCTGTCATGATAATAAACAATAAAGTTCCAGTAAAATTTGAAGTAGTGAGCCTTCCTTAATGAGTGAGGAATAAAATCAGGTAAATCATTAATGGTAATAGAAAAAAGTTTGGTGAGAGAAACAATTTCTGAGAAACGGTACAAATGAGAGGCAAGTTTGTCAGGGATATTGTACAAACAACTGTTTGTGAAAACTGGAACAAGAGGAAATGGGACAATAATAGAGTGCTATCATATAAAAATAAATGAAGGATTTTGGACTGGAATCTTATGATCAATAGAAATAAAAGCTTCAGTTCTGTGATCTGTTGATCACTGGATGATTGAACATTATGTGAGGTTTTTAGCAAGGCAGAATGAGTGCGCAATAGCTGCAAAAAATCTGAATGAAAAGGATTAAGGAGAATTTTTTTTAAGGAATACAGAAAGTCAAGAATGGACTAATCTTTCCAAAGATTTGGATTAATTTGAGAAAAAAAGAGTTTAGGAGTGTCTGAATAGAGTTTAAGAGGACAAAGTTGTATATGCGCAGAAAGGTTGGAAGGGAGACAGTTTAAGTTTTACTGGGATAACAAGCACAAAGACTCCAAGGTAACACCAGATTTACATAAATTTCAAATGAGCTTACTATTCAATTGACCATCAGAGGTAGCATAATATCTTGAGGGAGCAGGAAATATCAATGAAACTAATTAATCTAGAATGGATATGCAAGTCCAAAAGATTTCATAAAGTCTGAATCGGTAATTTTTATTCCGAGAAGTTTGTAGTACAGATTTTCTGATATAAGATGCAGAAACTATTAAATAAAATAAAACTCTTGTGGGTCCTGGCACTAAATATACTATAAATGCATATTTATTTTCATGTCTTTATCTTGTACACAGGGTGTACAGCATAAGAACCAGAAAACTTCAGCAGCTGATTCTGCATCTCAAGGGCAACAAAAAAGTTCATATGAACTATGGTCTGATTCCTCACAGAAAAGCAGGAAATTTAAGTTTTGTGTTATTTGAGATAAGTGAAGTTTTTTGTTGAATAAGATGCAAGCACTCAAAAACTATTCAAGATAATTTTAATATAAGTCAGTAATTTTAATATATTTTTTTATAAGTTCCAATAGCACCCTCACAAAGTAGAGAAAATTCTCTTTAAGAAATATAGTTTGGTTTAACTAAATGTATTGTATGGGGGCTTTCATAGGGACTAACAGTGAACATTTTTATTTTATTTTTAAAATCACACTTTACTTGTGAATGTTTTTCTCAACCACCTACTGGGCTACAGATATCTCACTTTAGGGAACTAGTCCTTTTATTAAGCTTAAATTTGATATAAGTAAAGTAGAGGTTTCTTTAGAGATTGGTCTAGAATTAGCACCTAATTTGCCAAAAAGTGGGGTGTAGAGTTTAGGTTTCCCAGACAAAGAAGTGTTTTAGGAGTAAAATTTATGAAATTCACTTTATTTCTAGTCAATAAAATGACACAGAAATACAGAATTAAAGCTTCTTTATAAAATAAAACAAAAATTTACCAAAAAAATATCTGTTAACTAACCAAAACAATTCTGAAATTAAATATGAAATGAAACTGTCCCTGAAAAAAAAATAAATAAATAAACACCGACAAATTAATATGAATAATGCTTAAATATTTAAAAGAAGAAAATTATTTTACCACAGCACTAACAAAAAGAAAATACAAACCATAATAAGAATAACAATATCATGAGCTAGAGAATAAATCAACGGTGACGCTTTTTTAATGAGGAAAAGAACGTGTAGTGTCCTCTCTGGTGTTTATGAAAATTGATTTCAATAAGGATAGTTTTATTTTAAGTATGGTTTGTATTTTTATTGTTAATGCTGCGGTGAAATTATTTTCTTCACAGCTTCATTTCATATTTAATTTCAGAATGGTTTTGGTTATTTAAAAGATATTTTTTTGGTAAAGTTTTGTTTTATTTCATAAAGAAGCTTTTTATTCTGTATTTCCCTGTCATTATATTGACTAGAAACAAAGTGAATTTCATAAATTTTACTCCTAAAACACTTCTTTGTCTGGGAAACCTAAACTCTACACCTCACTTTTTCAGAATTGTTTTGGTTAGTTAACAGATATTTTTTTGGTAAAGTTTTGTTTTATTTTATAAAGAAGCTTTTTATTCTGTATTTCCGTGTCATTTTATTGACTAGAAATAAAGTGAATTTCATAAATTTTACTCCTAAAACACTTCTTTGTCTGGGAAACCTAAACTCTACAACTCACTTTTTGGCAAATTAGGTGCTAATTTTAGACCAATCCCAAAAGAAACCTCTACTTTATTTATATGAAATTGAAGCTTAATAAAAGGACCAGTTTTCTGAAAGTGAAAAATCTGTAGCTCAACAGGGGGCTGAGAAAAACATTCACAAGTATAGTATGATTTTGAAAATAAAAGAAAAATTTTTGCTATTGGTCCCCCCAAAAGCCCTCATACAATGGATTTAGTTAAACCAAAACATATATGTTAAAGAACATTTTGCCTGCTTTACGATGGTGCAAGTAGAACTTAATTATCTTGAATAGTTTTTGAGTGATCACTTCTTATTCAACCAAAACTATGATTTACCTAAAATAACACTAACTTAAATTTTCTGTTTTTCTGTCGGGAATCGCACCATAGTTCATACGAACTGTTTTGTTGCTCTTGAGGTGCAGAATGAGCCTCTAAAGTTTCCAGGTTCTTATGCTGTACATCCTGTATTTGGAAACCTGATAAATGATAAACATAAATATGCTTAATTATCTAAATGAAAACTCCATTACTTACCCAGAAAAACATAACTAAATGAAAACTCCGTAATTGTGTTTCTGGGTGATTAAGGGTGTTTTCTTGAAAAAAAACATTCTGTCCATTCCAAATTAAAAATAAATTATTAGACACTTTTATAGGTTATCTTTCACTCTTTTACAAAATGAGAATCTAATAAATATCTCCAAAAATCTATAAATTGATAGTAATTATACCAAAGTAAATTACTAATATTCAAAATAAATTTTTAAATGGATTAACCAAATTTTATTTTAAAAAATCTTTTTCTTTCAAACAGATAATTATAATGACATTAAACTGAAAAAAAGAACTAATAGTCTAAAAAATAAGTCATGAGAAATACAATATTTTAAGCTCATCATTTTTCATTTATTATACATAAATTGGTTATTAGTACATGAAAGGTCAGAAATAATTGATCATGTCACACTGTCAGGTATGGATCAAGTTATATAATTTAATATCAAACTCTAATTTTGAAATTTAAAAATAAACAAAATTTGATATAAACAATTATAAAAAGTTATACCTGAAATCTGTTTATCAGGCAAAGGTGGAATTGGGATAGTAGTATATTTTTCTTCTAGCCTTTCATGCAGCCAGTCAAAATGTTTATACCTTCTTGAAACTTGAATGTTGTTAAACTTGAAAACAAAAACATAAATAAATAAATACACACACACACACACACACAGATATATATATATATATATATATATATATATATATATATATATATATATATATATATATATATATATATATATGCAGGCAATAACATACAATTCTCAAGTCAACTCAAATAACTATGAAATAAAAAAAAGTTGACACTTGGTCCAGCTCAAGGATCTTCTAATTCATAGACCCTCTGGAATACACTAATAAACTCAATACATGTATTTGATTTATAATTATCAGACCGTGTACAAATAACTCTATCCAACAGCAAAAATGCTTCCAGATTGAAAGTAGCAAGTTTGTATTCCATTTTGGTTATAAATAACTAATTTAACCTTTTAAAAGTTTAGTTCGCTCTTATTTTGAAGATATAATATAATTTAAGTATATTTATAGGACTTTTAGTGTTGAACTGATAATATTTTTTCTGAAGTTGGGAAACCTGCCTGCAATAACTGTTATTGTCAATTCAGGTTATGTTTTGGCTGGCAGCTATGTGAATTTGTGAAAGTCAGTGATACTTTTTAACTTTTTGTGAACAAAAACCGTAAAAATTCCTTGCAAATATGTTAATAGTACTGTGTGGAGCCCCAACATTTAGTGATTATTTTAATTTTTAATGTTCAACTAGGTTATAATAATTAAATTCTAGTACAACATTGACATTGTTTTTTTTATAATTTAATTTAACAATCTTGTGATATTCGTTTAGTTGGTATCAATGAAGACTGCCAGAACCTACCCAAGTAATGTGAGGGGTGTTGTGCTGTGTTCACTCGATGTACACGTTCTCTTTAATAAAAATTTTGTTTTATTGTAGTGAGTTAGTTAAACGTGAGAACTATTTTATTTTAAATGAACCTTAATACCACTACAGTACTGACAACTTTCGCTATATATGTGGTGAAGTGATATTCTTTGCTCAAAAACGAATATCTTAGTAGCCTTTATCTCAGACAGTAAAAACAGCCTATTTTCATTACTTTGGAGTCAAGGTAGGTGACCAAGATAACTCATGGACATCTCACTTTTGTTGTAATACATGTGCAGTGAATCTTCATGGTTATAGGTGGTTAGCTGGAAAGAAACATTCGATAACAATCTTTCTTCAAAACGTTCTTCACAATCCTCTTGCTAACCGAAGCAAAATTATATTGCCTAGGTTTGATGATGAATTTTATTAAGGCAATGGATAAAGATACCGAGGTATTTAAATATCTTAGACGAAAATTTCCTCAACTAAATGGTGCCAAAGTCAAAGAGGGCATTTTTGTTGGCCCTGACAATATGAACTATTTCAATTATTAATTTTCTTTTATTTAACAATGTAAATATTTTATAAGCTATTTTGATTTAAATTCGTTTATTTGTATTGCATAAAGGTAAATGTCTAAATGTTATTTCTTATTTTGGATATTGTAATTGCGTACATACTAAAATCCGCATATCAATAAAATAGGAGTTAAGAGAAATTTCTGTCTGTTATATTCTTTTTTCTTACCCAAAGTACAATCAAAATCAGCTAATTTCAGTCCGGAAGCAAAATAATTATTATTTTTTAGTTGGCTAGTGTAATCAGTATGCATTCCTCCTTACTAGCAAAATTTGTACTTAATTAGAAATACTTGCAGTAATCATAATCATACACTTATAATTTTGGGAAAATGCGCAAAAAAACAAACAATAATGTGAATTGAACATGAACATCTTGTATTTCATAATATTTACAAAGAAAAGAAAAGTTTTGAATGTAACCAATCGACAATACTCCAAAGCACTCCCAACAGACACAATGACATTTGACAGAAAGCTTGATTGGAAAGTATTTCTATTTATTGAGGATACTGATATGGTAAGGGAATATATCGCCGCTTGAGAACAGAAGTAGCTTAACTCTGAAAATGAAGTAATAAAGGAGAGGGTTTTTAACTTTTTATTGTTTCATGATATGAACATATAAACCAGATTTTTGACTTTCTAGGTTAGTCATAAACTTGGCAGAACATGTTTTGTTTTTTTATATTTTAAAAACTAATTTTTACAAAAAAATTATTTAAAAAATATATACCCCTAAACTTGGAAGAAAACTTGAATAATAGAACTGTATCATGAGAATAAGTGAATAAAAAAATGTGTCATGTATGACACATTGCCAAGTTTAAGATAAAGTACTGTAGATAGAGATAAGTTAAGAAAAAAATGACACTGAAATAAATGCACTGTGGAGTACTGGTTTGATAGATTTAGCAATGGAGATAGGACCTTGGAAAGGAAAAAGGGCTCCAGGCTACCATTAATGGATATTGATGAGGTTCTGCAGTAAGCTGTTGAATAAAATCCATCCACAAGTACTCGGAAAGTTGCAAGGGAGTGTGGTGTGTCGAAAGATACTGTTAGTCGCCATCTACACGACATGGGGAAAATGAAAAAGCTCAGTAGACTGTTCCCACACGAACTTACTCCCCAGAAATCAGCTAAGAGGCTAGAATCTTGTGAAAATCTATTGAAAAATCCTTCTGATATGAGATTTTACCGAAAGATTATCACTTATGATGAAAAGCCATCCCAAGGAGTGTTATCAGTGGGGGATCGAGCAATTGTCTAGCAGATGGCTAATGTCGGGAGATAACAATGGACTATACTTTGAGTATTAATTGTATTTTATATTAAAGAAATAATAATACAAATATTTGGTTGAAAAACGGTCATTTTTTTTTATACATCCCATTATTTATGTCAAGCATAACATTCTACATAGTAGATAGAAACGTGGTGTAAATTATTTTATGGAGAGCAATCTTTGTCTTTCTTGGAATATATTTGCTCAAGAAAAAATTGAGTAAGTTATAATGGTATCTGTTGGTAGCTGTAATCCAATGTCTCTTCAGAGGCATTGTTTCTAGAGTTTATCTCTTGTGAAAGGTTAACATAAAAAATCAATTGCGACTAGTTAATACTATGCTATACTAACAAATCGTGTTAAATTTAATTTAAAATGTAAGAAAGCATTAATTTAAAATGTAATAAAGCACACAATAATAAAACAGTAATCTAAAAAAATATATGATAGAATAAAAATTAAAGATAAGGTTAACTAACACCAACAATTTACACTTACCGATGGTGTTAGTTGATATGCTATGAAAGTCTTTAAGCCTTTAAGCTTTGATTCCTTCTTAGGGGATGCAACAACACATACATATGGATTTGTGATGGGATTCCACATCACACCATTTTCGGTCTCAATTATTTTAATTTTTTCTGAATCTGGTACTGGTCTTTGAATAGATCCGAGTATGTAGTTTTCTCCACCGGTTTTAACAAACATTGAATATCTATTGAAGTTTTTTCTTGTAATAGCAGGAACATTAGTTTCATCCTGACTTTTTACTAAAAAAAACAACATACAAATGAAAGATATTTTACACATTTATATAAATTAAAATCTACCATAAAATATTGGTCACTTAAGACCTAAGACTTAGATTTTCATGTATAGTAAAGTGAACAAAATCATTTATTTACTCAATTTCTCAACACAGCAATAGAACTTTCCTTTTTTTATGAATCAAATTCAAAACTATAACCTAATACTAAACGATTGTTTAAAAGAAAAATAATATTTTATTGGATTTATAAGAAAAAAATGCCTGCCGATGGCTGGAACCAGCCAGAGACCTCTCTCTGGTGAGTAGTGGAATCAGCCGATAATTGACAGCCCCCTAGGGCAAGAAAATGAAGGTGACAACAAGGGTTGCTCAGGCACTCCTCCACACGTCGAAGGACGGAAACACATCTTCGATGGGCTTGGAAGATCGATGATGTAGGCTAAAACCAGGCAACTCATGGCCGGTCAGAAGGCAGCCCCTGCACCTGACTCAGGAGCAGTGGGCTGATAACCTACTCCCCTTTAATTCTACTTATCACCAATCCTTCACAAACGATGAATAGCTGGACTGATAACTTTGGAAGAGACCACAAGCAAGAAAAATTACTTAAAATTGGTTTTTAGAATGTGGGAAGATTGTTTTTGGCAGAGGCAAGCAACAACCTTGATATGTTACTATGCATCGTGGCCTTATAAGAAATACAATGGAGGGACTAAGAATTCGTTGTGCTCAAAGACTATGTCCTGATTAACAGCGGGAACAGAGCCAATAGACTGGGGATTGATATCATGATCAAAAGAAACTGGGAAGGATGAAACTGTCAATAATAGGATATGCTATTTGAGGATTAAAGGACATTTCTGCAACATATCCCTGATTTCAGTTCACACTCCTACAGAAGAAAGTTAAGATGACATTAAGTATAATTTTTAGGGTGGGGGCACCACACATTTTCCTCATAAGAAAATACATAAGAAAATAGTATTAACACTTCCTCAGCATCGTCAAATACAAGCAGAAAATCACACAAACCAGCAGAGCAATGGAGAAAAAGATCATTTTATACAATGTTAGCAGACTTAAGGATGAAGATTTTAGGCAGACATATATCAATGATGTCACCAGAAGGACATAGTGGGACAGATTTCAGTACCAGAGGGGCAGAGGTGGAAGTGGCAGTGAAATCTTCCGTTGAAGAGGTTCTTGGATTCCAGTAAAAGCAAAGAAGAGCTGAATGGTTCGCTGAGGAATGCATCAGATTGAAGCAGGAAAGAAACAATGCTAGGCTGAACTACTTGAAAAAGAGAATGAGGTAAGTTGACCATAACTACAACAGCAAGAGGAAAACAGCTAGCAAGCTCTAGTGGGCTTAGAGACGAAAGCATGAAAGAGAACTCATAAAACAAAGATAATGAAGCACAAGGTTTCTGTGTGGGTATAAGGAGTATCAAACAGGGATACAAGCCATGACAGGACTTCATAAAGGATGAGAGCGGCAATCTTCTGGCTAACAGGGGAGATGTCATGAGCAGATAAACGCGACCTTTCCAGAGCCAGCTGAACAGGGAGGAAGAGGGTAATGAGGAATTAGCTCAGCAGGACTTTGATCAGAATCAGTCTCTAGAACACTACAATGGAGACGTGGAAGCACCACCTCTCACAGCTTAGCCTATAAAGTTCTGCCGTCCTTGATTTGTTGGAGATTGAAGGAACACATGGAGAGAATTCTTGGTGACTACCAAAGCGGATTAAGGCAAGGATGATCGACAACAGACAGCATGTTTTTTTTAAGGCAGCTGTTGGAAAAGACCTATGAAATAGATGTCACGCTGCAACACCTCTTCATAGATTTCTGGAAAGCTTATGACCGTGTCGATAGAGCTTACTTTATGCTAAGCTAACAACATACAATAACATCTCACTACATAGTCATTTTGCTTAAGGAAGCTTGAAAGTATTTTCTATTTTAGGATTGTTTAATATACCAAGTTGTGTAATTAAAATTAAATTATTACAAAAGAAATAAATCTTCAAAAATTAGTGTCAAATTTCATACAATACTCTGAACTTGAGGGAAACTCTTTGATAAGTATTTTAAATCCATTTAAACCAACAATCTTCACACTTAAAGTGAGGAGGATTATTTAGATCAATGAAACAAGTTTATTTTGGTAATTTTTAAAACCTTATTTAAAAGGTGTTTAGTAAAGTTTATAGTATTGAATACAATTTCACATGTTAGCTTACCTAAAGAAAACTTAAAAAATAAATCAAAACATTACTTAGAGTAGACTGTGGAGCTGAATCTAAAGAAGTCATGTTATTATGTGGAACAGGAGGAGGTGAACTTTCCCAATCATCATCCCATTCTTCTTCCCAATAATCATTTGAGTCAAAGCTCTGCTGCTGAGTAAGAATCTAAAAACATTTGTTTAATTATTTTTATTTGTAATTATTACGAGGACTGGTCAATAAGGTCTCCACATTTTTAAAAAATCGAAAATATATGTATTTAAAAACAAATTCACTTCATTTTGTTGGAAAACTATCAACTATTTCTCAACACAATCCCCAACACAATAGTTGCCCTCCCAATCCAAGCACTTTTGGAGTCTTTCAGGCAACTTACTGATACCAGTAAGTGTTATTGTTTGTGATCTTCCGTCAACATTCTTGGAACCCACCTCACACAAACCTTATGGAACATCAATTTATCACTCAAAATGGTCTGTATGGAACCTTTAGAAATGTCAGGAAGCAATAAACAAAGTTCACAAGTAGTGACCCGTCGATCTTGTCGCACCAATGCATCGACTTTTACCACCATCTCATCTGTGACAGCTGTTCTTGGTCTCCCACTTCACATAGAAGCACATAGAATTCTTGTGGAGACTTACGGCGACCATGCTCTGTCGGAAACAACATGCAGAGATTGGTTTAGACGCTTTAAAAATAATTATTTTAATATTGAAGAATTGGAAGCATTACTCGATGAAGACCCAAGTCAGACGCAAAATGAACTTGCAGAATCATTAGGATTTGATCACACAACAGTTTCCAAACGTTTAAAAACATTAGGAATGATTCAAAAGCAAGGAAATTGGGTGCCATATGAATTAAAGTCGAGAGACGTCGAACGGCGTTTTTTCACATGTGAACAGCTGCTCCAACGGCAGAAAAGGAAAGGTTTTTTGCATCGTATCGTGACTGGCGATGAAAAGTGGATAATCTACGATAACCCGAAGCGTAAAAAATCGTGGGGTAAGCCCGGCCATGCATCAACATTGACGGCAAAGCTGAATATCCATGGTTCCAAGCTCATGCTCTGTATTTGGTGGGATCAGCTGGTTGTAATGTATTATGAGCTCCTCAAACCCAACGAAACCATCACAGGAGACGGCTATCGACTACAATTAATGCGTTTGAGCCAAGCATTGAAAGAAAAACGGCCTCAATACGAGGAAAGACACCACAAAGTAATTTTGCAGCATGACAACGCTCGGCCATAACTTTCAAAACCGGTCAAAACCTACTTGGGAACGCTCAAATGGGAAGTCCTACCCTTTTTTTAAAATAAAACATGTCAACAAAAAGAAAACGAGTGGTTCTTTCATTAAAAAATAAAATTTAAATTATTACGTGGCTGAAAAAAGATGAATCAGGTCAGGACATTAGTTATCGAGTTTGGTGTTGGTAAATCAACGATAATCGGAATAAAAAATAATTCAATTAAAAATGATTCAATCACCAGGTATGCACATAACCTTGACAGTGAGGCGAGCAGTTCAATCTATAAAACTATGAAAAAAGCGAAAAGTGAATTAGTGGAAGATGCTGTTTACACTTGGTTTTTGCAAAAACGGTCTTCTGGCAGCCCATATCGGGGCCCATTTTGTGTGAAAAAGCATTGGAATTAAACATGAAGCTTGGTGGTGACCCAACCTTTATCGCAAGTTCTGGTTGGTTAAAAAATTTTAAATTATGACATGGGATACGGAAGATTGAAATTCACCGTGAAAAATTAAGTGCTGACGCTCCAGCAGCAGTTTCTTTTTCCAAGAACTTGAAGAAATATCTTCAAGTCAAAGAATATGATTTGGATTTTGTTAACAATGCTGATGAAACGGGCCTTTATTGGAAAGCTTTGCCATCTAAGTCGTTGGTGTCTCGAAAAGAAGCCGCAGCTCCAGGTTACAAAATGAGCAAGGATTGCGTTATAGTATGGTGTTTTCCAAGGCATCTGGGACACATAGAGTTCCATTGTTAATGATAGGTAAATCCAAAAACCCACGATGTTTTAAAATTTTAAACAAGCCAAAAAAATGCGTGGATGGACAGCGATTTGTTCATAAAATGGTTCGAAAACAATTTCATTCCTGAAGTGAAAAAGTTTCAGCAGCATAGTGGAAAAGAAGGCAGGGTATACATATACATATATACATATACATATATATATATATATATATATATATATATATATATATATATATATATATATATGTGTGTGTGTGTGTATGTAAATAGTGTGCGAGAAAGTGAATTTCGATTATCCGAACTTTTGATTATCCGAACCACCACTGACAACATTAGTTCGGATAATCGACGCTCTACTGTATTAATATTAAGATTTCTCATGTTGCTAGCCATATGCTATATGGTATTTCTTCTAAATGATAAGTGTAAGTTTTCGTCTTCGCCCCATATCTATATTGTTACATAGTAGAAAATCATTTGCAAAGCCCTGCCTTCATAGTTCTGATTGTAGAGACCAACTATAATTCACTTTAATTCAGAATCTGTACCTCAATAGCTTGTTTTTTAATTATTGCTAAAATTTCTGTATTTGTCAGTCTATCTCTTTTTAAAAGGTCATTGATGGGAGGAAGTAGCTTTAATCTTTTGAGGTGGGATACCTCAGGGGAGGGAGCAGCTTTCGTCTTTCCAGGTGAGATATCATGGAAGGAAGAAGTGTCCTCATTGTTGCAAGTAAAATATCTCCCACCCAACTACAGGTCTATTCTAGCTCGAAGCGAGACATCTTGCAACAGTTTTTTCATTCATTAGCTTTTTTCTCCAACTACAAATGTAATATCTTGCACTTATTTATCTCCTCTATCAAATTTTTGACTAGCAAACAACTACTAGCCACAATTACGAAACATGGGCATTTCTATCTCGGGGTAGCCCTGAGGGCTGGTCATCACAGATCCTTACCAAAATAACATGCTACTGCCCTCCCAATAGCTTCATTGTTTTAATTTATGTTGCTTTTTCAGGATTTCCCATTTCAAAATCCGTTATCAACATAATGTAAATACGAAGATCTGGATAAATAAATATTCATAATATGTAATCACGAAAATGGCATTTTATTATGAAATTATATCCATGTACATAAAAAATAGTTTATACAAAAAAATTACGTACTTAGTTCATTCCCAATATTGTTGTTTAATTATAACATGTACATATGTATTGATACAATTTCATTGCTCATGGATTTTCTGAGGCGTTCACCAAAAGAGGTTTTAATTTAAAATCTTCGCTTGCATTACCCCCCAAAAGAAGTGTAAGCTGATCCTTGGCTGCTTTGAAGTTAGAGGTCTGCCGCTCATTCTAAGAAGTAAAAGTGTGTGAAAGTAACTTTTTCATAAACAGTCCTGTTTCATTCACATTGAAAAGTGGGTTAGGGGGATAGCTTCTGCTGTTCACCTAATCCTTAAATATGGAAGGACATTCATTGGCTGCTTATATATCAGCACTGACTGATTCTCCTTAAAGTTGAAGGCTATGAAGATTTGAACAATGTTTCAATCGATCAAACCTACCTCAACTTATGTGGAATTCAATGGTCGAATATTTGTCCTCATTTTGTTTGATGCCATCAAATAGGAACTTAGCTTTAGCCATAATAACAGCCTAGCTAAAAGGCATTGCCACTGGTTCATATCTTCAACACAAACTGACAGTTGGTGTTCCATTTTTTTCTATAACTGAGGATCTAGACCAATTTATGAGGGTAATCCCAAAAGTAAGGTCTCCAAGGCAATGCAGGCGTAGCGAAACTGTTTTATGCGGCTGTTGAATACTCTGTTGTGATGATGGTTCTCCTACCCCTATTCGAGCGCCTCCCCGAGACGCTTAGTGTGGCAACTGGCAGCCATTGAGAATGGAGCTCCTGTTGAATGTCACCATCAAGTGCGAAATCCGTGCCATTCTTTGGTTTTTGAATGAAAAAGGCATTATTTTGTTATTTTCGATTATGTCAACCCTGAGGAAGTAACCTCTTAACGCAATGCTCCAAGATCATTAAATAGGTGGCATTAATCTGTCCAGTGATCTGCCATGGATCTGAAACATAGACAATTACCAAGGCTGAGGTTCATCAACTCCTTGCTTTTGAAAGGTAAGGCCTCTGTCCACATAGAGCCTCCTCCATTTACCATTTTGTTTGTGAGAAATGTAAATGAAGGTAGTGAACAACCAAGGAACTTTGGTAAATGTATAGCAAACAGCTAAGAACGACTAGAGGTCAATGCTTTGATAGGAATCAAGAGAAAAGGCACTATTTTTAAATGGAGTTTGCAGATCCTCTCGACCTAGACTCTGAAAGAACCAGACTTAGAATGAAACCAAAACCAAATATGCCCATACCGAAGAAGTTTGAGCTTGGCCCTTTAACATTTGAGCAAGTGTTCAGTTTTGTCCATATAGGGTCTGAAGTTGATTTGCACAACCATTTCCCAGAAGATATCACTGCATACACATCTCATCATCACCCCTTTAAATGAGTGAACATTTTTACCGAAAAACTAGTGGTCCAAATGTATAATTATTCATATGTAATGAATAGGATCAATTTTAAATCCAATTAATGATAATCACAAAAAAAAAAAAAAAATAAATACTTGGGATGAAACAGAACATTTACGACATCAAAAGGCTCACTTTAACATATGCAGCTGGGAATAACCCTGTTTGTCCTTGTTTATTAGTACCTTCCCACCAACCTTCTCCAACATCACGTCTTGTAACTGTTAAAATTTCTCCTTCAGAAATACTTAATTCAGCGGAGCCTTCTCCTTCAAAATCATATAATGCCTGAACCTAAAAATAAGCATAAACCAAATATAAATATGGCAAAAAATAATTAACTGAGTAGATTTATAATGATATTAATATTGCAAATTTAAGGGAGGATTCTTTCCAAAAATTTTATTTACTTTATTTCTTTCTTAGAAGTGATGGTGGGTTAATTAATGGTATTGATACATACATATAAGGATAATATATTAGTCTGGAGATCAATCAACAAGACATAAAAAACAAAATGATAAATTTTTGTTTTATTCATTAAAACCGATATTTCAGTACAACTATGTGGACCATCTTCATGGCTCCAACATAGATTAGAGATGTTGAAAAAATATCGATATATTTTTAAAAATATATCAATATTTTTGTTCGATATATTTTTTTTGATATATTGACATTAAAATTTAAGTATCCAAAACCAATATTTTTTAAAAAAAAAAAAGAGTAACATATATAAAATTAAAAAAATTCTACAAGGACGGTGGCTTCGAAAAACAAAGAACCATAAAAACTTGTGGTGTGGTGTGTTCGGGCTACTAACTATAGTGGTTGTGTTCGAAGGATGGGATATCGAAAGAAAAATATCAATATTGATATTGGTTAACAATATCGATATCTTTATAATATCAGTATAAAAATATCGTTAATATTTTCATAAAATTAAAAAAAACAAAGTCTAAAAGAATTGGAGGAAGATTAGGAGATAGCCTGCTTTTTATTATTAAAATCCTGCTGTAAATGAACATAATAAAAACAATATAATGATATCGGCAGAGAAATATCGATATTTCAAAATACCGTCATTTCTTTAATCAAATTAAAAATAAAAACTTAAACGAATCGGAAGGATAGGAAATAACCTTTTTCTTAAAATTTAAAGTCTGTTGTAAATGAACTTAATAAAAACATCTTAATGATATTGGCAGTGAACAACCGATATTATATAAAAAAAAAAAAATCTTAATTATATCGCCACAGAAATTTCGATATTATAAAAACAATATCTTAATTATCTCAATCCAGAAATATTGCTATTACAAAAACAATATCTTAATTATATCAGCACAGAAATATCGATAAGTAGATATGATTACTTGGATAAATCATTTAATATACAAGAAGAATACAAAATTACGATAAAAGAAATACATAAAACACTACCTATAAATAAAAAAGATGTTCAATCAAAATAAATTAATATAGATAAACTAGAAGAATTCAATGTAATAAATTCCCAAACTAAAAGAATAGAATAAATATTATATAAAAAAATAATACCAAAAAACATTAAACTTATACCAAAAAATAAAAATGTCCCTTTAAAAGATTAAAAATATCGATAATTTTTTTGATATATCGAACTACTATTTCGATATGTTAAAAAATTATTGATACAAGATATATCAATAGTTTTTTTGATATTCACATCCCTACATTTTGAGCTAAGAAATCGAGATTTATTGATATCATGTGTTTGAATAGAAAAAAAAAATTATTATGTCAACATTAGCAACAGGTAACGAAGATTTCAAATCCAAAAAAGTTGGGAAAAATTACAATATTTTATAATATAGTTGAGAAAATTAAAATATTTAATATAGTTGAGAAAATTACAATTATCTAATATAGTTGCAGAAATTAAAATATTTATTTTATTTTGGAAATTTTAGATTTTTAGTCAAAAAGGTTGTTGAACTAATAAAAAAAAAAAAAAATACAAATAAAAATTATTTCAATCTATAATGAATAATGTCACATACTTTTATCATACCCTGACAGTGTAGTCTAATTTTTAAATATATATGTTGTTCATAGATTAAAGAGAAACAAAAGTTATCTATTAAGAACATTGAGTTTTGACTCAATTATTAAATTTTTGCAGAAAAGGAGGCCAGAAGAGTATTTTGAATAATTTTTTTTGTAAATAAAAAATAGTTCTAGCTCTACTAGTGCTATTATGAACACCTTAATTAAGTAATTATTATTAAATTATACTATCATTATTAATTAATTTTGTAAAAAAAAAATTACATAAAACATTAGAATCTTGTTATAATAATATATTAGTGAATATCGTTTTAAAACAACTTTAATCTGTATATTAATATTATTAACAAAAATAAAACACATGAAATATTGAGTAGGATGGGACCTGTTTTATTAATTTGCCTTCTGCGTTCTATACACCCTAAAATTGCAGAAGTAAAGTGATAGGCCAGTCAGCAGAGGATTTGTATGGTGCAAAAGGTGGGGTAGAATCTTTAATTTTTTTAACACTCTTTTATAAAGAGCAAACATGTAAAAAACAAAAATGCTTATACAGATGACCTCGGTAGAACTTTTGGCAGCCAAAAATCCTTAAAAATTTAGAACTTTTTTTGTTTTCTCACCTTTAATTTATAAATGGTGCATTCAATCGAAAAAAATATGTCAAAATATATTAAAGAACTGTTATGAACCCCATTGAAAATAATAATATTTGTAAAAATGTTTACATTAAAACATGAGCATATGGTTTGGAATTAGATAATTATTGCTAATATAATGTTATATTAGATAATATAATATGAAAAAATAAAGTGTAAAATTTTCCTTAAAAATACTCATTATTTCCGAACTCTGCGATCTATATAACGGGTAGTTATAACTTGACCTCTAAAAGAATATTGAGGCGATCTTGACAGGATGTGGTTTAGTTTCATGTTCTGAGTACTCTCTTTCCTGGTCTGTGGACAAATTTACATCAGCATGGATGTTAAGAGAAGGGAAAGGAGAATTTTTCCAGCTGCTTTGACAAAGTGTGCTAGAGATCCCGAACAGTCACCTAATTCTGATACAACAGATCATCAACAATTCTGCAATTGATAGAGAAAGAAATCTAAGATTATCTCATAGCAAGTAATGTACCGGATGAAGAAATCATATCGGAAATAGAATGTGCTGGTAGTGATAGGAACAAGTATGATCTCCTGAAATGTAAGTACCATGATTCCATTAAAATAGATAAAAATAAGAATTCTTTTAAAGATGTACATCAACTTATGGACAGATTTTGGTAGAAAATTGGAATCTGAATTACATCAAAATCAAAAGCTACTTTACAGTGTGCTCAAGAGATTAAGAAAGGAAAGAGCTCTAACCCTGAAGTTTGTGAAAGACAAGGAAGAAAACAACCTCCAGCAAAATGATGAAATAATGGAAAGGTGGAGGGAATACTTTCAGGATCTGCTGAAAGGGAATGGACAGACACCCCAAATAAATGAAGAGCAGAGAGAGGAAGGTCCTAGGGAGGAGAATGATTATATTGATGAGGACGAACTGGAAGAAGCGCTGGAGAGTATGAAGCTTGGGAAATTGCAGGTAAAGACGAAATAACTCCTAAAATATATGGGGTACAAAGGAAGAGAGATTATGCTGCACCTTCTTAACTTTGTGTGGAAGCAAAAGAAAATACCGAAAGACTGAGAAGTAGCAATCATTGCCCCGATATTTAAAAAGGGAGACAACAGAGACTGTAACAACCATAGAGATATATCTCTCTTAAGCATCCCGAGTAAGATATATTGTAAGATCCTAGAAGAGGATAAGAAGAAGAATCGAAGGATTGCTCGAAGAGGAACAATACGGCTTTCGTGAAAATCAGAGCACCCAGGACCTTATCTTTGCTATGAGACAGGTCTTTGAAAAAGTATTAGAAAAAGAAAAGGAAATGTCGGTGTGCTTTGTTGACCTTACAAAAGCCTTCGATCGATTGAGGAAGACGGATATCCTAGAGGCCTTAAGAGAAAAAGGAATCGATCAAGGTCATATACTGGCGGTTGAAAATCTCTTGAAACACGAAACGTGGTAAGATTTGCCAACTGTACTACTCAGGAAACTGAAACCACGATAAGAATGCAGCAGGGTTGTAGTCTCAGTCCACTTTTGTTCATTTTAGTTATGGTCTCAGCTATTCAGAGGGCTAAAGAGAAAATGAGGAAATTCCACCTAGGGTATGCCAATCTGAGACCAGTGAGCCTCTCACTACTTGCATTCGCTGATGACAGTTATTATCTCAGAGGATGACAAGAATCTACAGTACAATATCAATAGATTAAAAGAAGAATTGCAGAAGACCAATATGATCATAAACCCTACGAAGACAAAAGTAATGAGGGTTGGGAAGAAGCCAAGGAGAATTATGCATGTCATCAGAGTTGAAGACAAAGTTCTTGAACAGGTTGAAAACTTCAAATACCTAGGTGCACACCTTAATGAAAATGGCTACATTGATTCAGAGGTGACTGAGCGAATCGCAGCAGCGGATAGGATGTTTGAAGCAGTTGAGAGAGGCTTCTTCAATAGGTGAGAGGTGGAAAAGGAAACAAAAGTGGCTGTATTCAGATCAACATTTCTCCTAATCCTAATGTACGCTTCAGAATAATGGACGTTGACGAAGAAGCATCGATCGAGAATACAAGCGTCAGAAATGAGATTTCTTCGAAAGATCGAGGGGAAAACATGAAGAAATAGAATCCGAAACATCACCATCAGGTCGAACCTTAAGGTCAAGCCGGCCAACGACGTAACAGAAGAAAATCGATTGAGATGGCTTGGCCACCTTCTATAAATGGAACTGAGCAGAATTGCTAGTGAAGCATATTGAACCAAAGTAGAGGAGAAGAGGCCGACCAAGGATCAAATGGAAAGACGAAGTAAAGAAGGACTTCCAGAGAAGAGGACTTAATTGGAATAATAGAAGGGAATTTGTGGAAGACTGACAGAGCTGGAGAGGACTCTATAGACATCCTCCTCACACCACTTAAGCGGTCCATAGAGGAAAGAATATTATGATGATAAAAAATAAACATGTTTTTTCTCTATCAAAAAATTAAGTCAAAAACAACAGAAAAAAAATCAGTTACAATAATTTAATATAAATAAATACAATTAGACATTGTACGAGTATAAATACATATGAATGTACAAAATACTGAATTTTGAATTTAAACAACAGAAAAGCCCATTAATCACTACCAAAAAGGCATGGAGCACTCCATGCACTGTGCACCCGCTCACGTTACAAATGAGGACAGTTCAAGTCCAGTCATTCCTATATGCAGACGACATCATGCTGGTGAGCGACTCGCATGAAAAATTGCAACAGGCCATTATAGATTGGCAAGAAGAACTCGCTTGTAGAGGAATGAGTATCAAAAGCCGCAAGAGCAAGGTTATGACAGTAACCAGATATGAAGGGGATGGGAGAGTAGTAGGAATGTTATACAATGGAGAAGTTCTGCTACACTTGCCTCGGAACAATTTTCAACAAATCTGGGAAAATAGATCAAAAAGTGTGCAATAGAATAAAGAAAGCAAACAATATCTATTACCAAATTTGCAACACTATTGTGGGAAAGAGAGAAGTAGGGAATAATGTCAAACTCCACATCTACAAAGCAGTATATCTTCCTACGTTATTACACGGCGGCAAAAGCTAGGTCATCAAGACAAGCACTTAAGCAGGATTATGGTTGCGAAAATGAAATTTTTACGAAACATATTGAGTAAAAACAGGAGACAGAATAAGAAATGAGAGAATAAGAGAAGAATTCACAGTACTTCACTGAAAACTACCTTAGAATGACCACAACTTCGATGGTATGGACACATCTGTAGAATGGGGGAAGACAGAGTACCAAGGAAGTGTATGGAAGCGAGACCAACTGGCAGGAGAGCAAGAGGTAGACCTAGAAGAGCATACATGGAGCATATCCATGGACTAGGTCAAAAAAGAGGGAAGACCCTGGCTCAGTTGAATGAATTAGAGAGAGACCGAGATGTGTGGTCAAAGTGGCTGGAGGCTCCTCCACGCTAAAAGGCACAAAAGGAGGTAGAGAAAGAAGAGGATTAGTGCTGTCGACTTCGCTCAAGAGATAGGCAAAACCCCAACAGATCCTTTTAAGTTGTGGTCGGGATCTTCCGTAATTAGAATTATTACTGCTTTAGGTACAATTTTGCAATCGGGACGCCTTATCACTGGCCCCTACTACCAAAGTTACCCGAAGGTCGCCACACTACCAATCTCTAGCACCATTTGTACTAACAATCTGATTTGTATTCAATTCTAAAATTCGTAATCATTGGAATTATTAAAATGATTCCTGCTTAAATTAGATATTATTTAAAATATTAGTGCTGTCGACTTCCGGTGGTCTGGGGACGCTGTACTAATAATTTAAATTACGGTAAGGACCCGATCTCAACGGAAAAGGAACTTTTTGGGGTTTGTATATCTCTTGAGAGAGTGGAGCAAGCGGAAGTCGATAGCTATGATCTAATTAAAGCAGTAATAATTTAAATTATGGTAAGGGTCCGACCTCAACTGAAAAGGATCCGTTGGTGTTTTTTATCTCTTGGGTGAACATAGTGAGCGGAAATCGACAGTATTAATAATTATTTATAATAATAATTTAAAATAACATATAATTAAAGCAGCAATAATTTTAATATGTCCCATGACTACAAATGTTAGAATTGAATACAAAACAGTTAGCACAAATGACACTAGAGAGTGGTAGAAGTCAACATTACTAATAATATCTAATTAAATCAGTAATCATTTTAATATTAGTAATATAATGAATACGAATTTGACAATTGAATACGAAGCAATTAGTTAGAGAGCGCTAGTGTGGCAACCGTAATTGCTAAGGCCGCGGGTCTTCGGAAGTTGTACGGAAGAAGTGAGGTGTTGGGGAAGAAAATTGTCCTGCATTACTTTCAAACATACTCGGCTACATTTGGCATTCAATGTACAGTCAGGCTCAAAGATCTTGAGGCAACCGCCATGCTGGGGCAGCTAGTAAAGTAGTACCAAAATTTCCATCGAAATAAAATTTATTCTTCATTACATACTAAACCTTACACGTCTTATAAACTGACATACATCTATATTAATGCATTTTTTAGGTTTAAAAAAATAGATGTTCCATAATAGTGTCTAAACAGAAATTAATAATTTAAAATTGCATTCATTAATTCATAAAGAGTTTTGACAATTATTTAGTATCCAACTAAAACAATTTTCCAGTATATAAATGACTCATACATCATATCAATGAATCATGCCTCAGCTGAAAACTCACTAATACAACATTGAAAGAACGAAATAACAAATTCATTAGAAATTTCAAAATAACGCTATTACCAATACCAATAATAGTATTAGAAATAATAGCATTAAAGGAAAATGATTTACCTTATTAACGCAAATTTGTTCCATGACAGTACTGTTATCTGTTATATAAATATATCCTAATATCAAATAAACACATCTTCATCAAAAACAAATTTTAAAAACTTGCATAAGTTAATTGTCATATCATCAAAATAAAAGAATACAAAACTAATATTGCAATGCTAATGTTGCAAAACAATGTATTAAATTGTAAGAAGTGGCTATTTATCAGGACATTAACATCGCTGAGATTAGATATAATTGTTGACATAAAAAAAACCCAACTAGATCATAACATCAGATCGAAATTATTATTAATTTCAAGATGACCAGTGATGTAGACAACCATAGAAATTCGCATAGTACCTGTTCCATAATGATGAAGGCTGAATATCACTGATAAACTAACAACAAACTTTTAAAAAGAAAAAAACAAATAACTCTTTTTGAACAGGAAAAACAGAAGGCAACATTTACTGCTATAGGGCTTGTCAATTCAGGATGATATCGATGTACATAGTATCTACAACGAGGTTGAAAAAAGTTTATCTAACATGATAAGCAATTTTAATGAACTAAGGTCGAACTATTTCCGACTTCACATATCTATATCATTGACCAATTTTTGACTATTTAAAAACATAAAATTGTTTAGAAGATAGTATGAGAGGGGGAGGGTGGTGGAAAAAAAAATATTAGCTGAGCATTATTTAATATGGTACTTAAGCTTAAGCTCTTAAGCTAGCGGAAGTCGACAGTTGTGATCCAATTAAAACAGTACTAATAATAGTGTAGGTTATAACTCACAACAATGGTTGATTGTTTAATACATAAGTACCTTTAATAACACCGATGTTTCGGCCTGCTTTGCAAGCCTTCATAATTATAAAATATTTTATATAATCACACGCATATCCTAATTTACAAAGTACAGAGTGAGCACTGAAATGACAATTAACTCAACCACTAAATTCTTTTTTCTTCAACATACAAAATCGCTAGGAAAATGGTAGCACCGAAAATTCCAGGTCGAGAGGAATTAAAAATCAAGCAGGAAGAAATTGTGATACGCTACGCAAAAAAAAATCACAACGAATCGTCAATGAGCTGGTGAGAGGTACATATCTAATGGATTGCTACTGAATAATTTGATAAAAACCAACTGTGAAATAATAATAAAGAAAATTAATAACAAAAGAAAAAAGGATTCAAATAAATATAAAGAAGACCTAAAAATGTTGTTGAAAATCATTGCAGCAGTGAAAATCCATTTTACATTACCTCTCTTCTCACACTAGCTACTTTTTGTCAAGCCTCGCTCACATCACATCACAACACACCCATCATGAATCGTCACACACAAGCGAATTGAGTCTGTAAAATCTTATAAATATTGTATAGAACGCAAATTAATTTTTAAATTTACTATTTTTTAGGATGATTTTTCCTCCTCTGTTAATTCAAACCCACTCAAACAGAAATACAAGCCTAAACAAATACTTTATCATTCGGATGAAAACTAACTTTGATGAGTTGTATTTTTACTGATCGTTGATTAAGCTCGAAAAATGTTTCTACATCCATTGAGTCCTTAGGCATCCCATCCGTCTCTTGAATTGAAATCAACATTCACATTTCGTTGCTAACTTAATATTTATTTCAACATTCAGATCTCAATGGATAAATCTACAAAATTAAAAACTTACCTTTTATATACAGTGGGGGCAAAAAGTATTTGCACACCACACTTTTTCACTTTCTTTTTTTAATTTATGTATATTTTAATATTTTTTATAAAGTCCGTTAGCATCAATAACCGCTTACAAGCATCTAGGCATTGAAAGAACTAGGTTTTTAATTAAATCTGGATTGATTTTTCTCATTCTTGAACTAAAAGATTCTTGAGGTGGTGCCTTCCGGTTATATGGTGTTTTCGAACATTTTGGTCTAATGTGTGCCACAAATTTTTAATTATATTTAAGTCCGGTGACTGCGGAGGGATGTGCAGTTGTTGACGAGCATTAAATATTAACTATTCTTTAGTTTTATTGGCTGTATACTTCGTATCACTGTCCTGCTGGAAAATGAACTGGTGCTGGATTCCGAATTTAGCTGCACCTGCTATGAGGTTACGGCGCAAAATCCTCACATAACCTTTTGCATTTAAAATCCCCTCGATAGGTGCAATATTTTCAACTCCATTATAGGCAACGCATCCCCAAACCATTTCATTTCCGTGTCCATGTTTTACAGTAACCGAAACATTTGGCTTCTTTAGTTCCTCAATTTCCTTCGCAATATAGTCTTTCGGCCATCAGATCCAAACAAATTAAACCTAGTTTCATCAGCGAACAACACATTTTTCCCAAAACTGATGGGCTTGTTACAGTATTCCCTAGCAAAAGCAAGTCGTTTTCTGCGATTGGTTTCACTAATATAAGTTTTTTTTTCCTCGAGACCCTGCCATAAATACCTTTAGAATTCAAAACATTCCTTACAGTTCTGGTGCTTACACACACCTCAGAAGTTGATTCGACCATATTAACTAGGGCACCGGCACTTACTGCTGGATTTTTAAGCGCTTCAATTTCGATTCTTCTCTTCATTCTTTCATTTAGTTTCCTCGGGCGACCTTTACGCCGGTTATTTGCAGTTGTACCTCGTTATTCATATCTCTTAATCACGGATCTTACAGTAGAAAAATTAAGCCCCAAGAAATAGTCGATTTCGCGATACGATTTTTGTTGGATGTGCAATAAAATCACTTTCTTGCGAATGGCGGCTCACAGTTCACTTCCTTTTGGCATTATCCATTATCAAGCAGTTAAAGATAGATTTTACACGTTTGAAATATTTTAGAATACTGATAGGAAAGATCAGAATTATATTCAAGCAAGTAAACAAACATTTGTACTTCAGTAAACAAAGTGTGCAAATACATTTTTCCAGATGTTTATGTTATTTTTAAATATTCTATTATTAAGATCAGCGTTTTTAATTAAATTTATACTATTATTTAAGAAGTTTCAATTGTACTTTGATTTTTTTTTTGTAACTAAATTCATTATACATTGAAAAAATGCAAATACTTTTTGTCCCCACTGTACATTGAGCATCTCTGTAAAAGATGAGTTATATTTGTTTCACGCAAGGCTACTGAAATTACGAAAGAAACTGTATTCATACTATAGTTAAATTTAAATATGTGATTTATCATTTTATCTTATATTTACGCATTAAAATTCACTTTGGATAAGTCCTCTTACAGTCTTCAGTTTCTACCAAAAAGTTGTCCAAACTGGATTTCGGATCGTCACCTAAAAACGTCCTTTATGGAATTTTGAGTCTCGAATAGAAAAATGTATACCCCGAACAGGAAATGATTTATCTGGTTCGGTAACTCTCAGGCCTTTGATTCGACTTGGATGCCTTTCTTTTTTTTCAAATTTAGCTTCTTTGCCATGTGGCTGAGAAAGCAATTTATCTTCTTCATTCCTTGAATTTTCATCTATTTCTTCATGAAAAGAATGAAGCAGTTTCTTAATGCATTCTCCCAGTGTTACATCTCTTAGCTTGTTCCACACCTCCAAATCTTTTCCTATTATGAGTATAACTTTCCTTTTTATATCGGACCCTGCCGGTAAACGATCGAGCCTATGATAAATGTAAATGCCACAGTCTAGTATCAATCCGTCTCTTTGTTTCCCAGCTTCGTCTAAATCTTTTATAGCCTGTTTAAAAAAAATTAATTTCTTTTTACGTTACTAATACGGAAGCATCAAAAATTGCCGACACAGGAAAAACATCTCAAACAAAGCACTATGAGCCAGAAATCAAATCTAGCGGGAAAAAATATTTTGTACGCTAAATAGGACTAGAGTATTAAATATAAATTTGAATGGATATTTTATTATGAAAAATAAGAAAAAAAAATGAAAAGTATATCAAGATAATTATGATAATATAAGTAATGTAAATTACAATGTAAAGTATAGATGTTAAAAAAATAATTAAAGTAAAATAATGTAAAAAGAAGGAAAGAAAGGTTATGATTTCTATATAAGATATAATAAAATACATGGAAAAATTTATGTAAAAAAATAACAAAGTAAAATAAAGGAGTAAGATATAAAGTTATGTAAGATTAGAGATAGAGTAATATAATCATAAGTAATTATCATATGTGGGGAAGATAAAACAACAAGGATAGAAATAGGATTGAGATGAAGGAGAAAAATACTTAATAACAATAAATACGTGCCTATTTATGTAATATGCTTATAACATATTTATATTTATGTTTATAAATTTTATCTGAACAGAAATATTGCATTTCCTCACGTAATTCTACTGTCTCTAAACTCTCCGGACGTTACTGATCGTTTAACCACTCATTTGATTTCGGCAAAACTTCTATCCTCGCCACTGTCTCCAATCACGACAAACGACTCATCACAGAATGTATTTATATCCAAATAGAATCTCTTACCGTAAATTAAAAAGACTGACGAACAAAACTTGTCCCTACCCTATTCCCAAATATTCCCATATATTAAATAAAACCTAACTTTTTATTATCCTTCCTCATATTCCGATTTTTTTTTTCTTATTCAGTTATTTATTTCATTTGATTTTTATTTATCCATTGTATTTAATATTTTTTATTAATTAATATATTTTTATTAATTAATATATTTTTATTAATTAATATATTTTTATTTATTTATTTTTATATTTAAAAAAAAATGTACAACTCCTTATGCATATAACATTTCCTTTTTTTTTTATTAATTTTACTTATTCTTGGCGCTATGGTCCTGCTAGAACCTGGACCCCTCTTGTCACACTCCTCCACTCTCTCCTATCCGGGGCAAACATCCGCCATCTTCTGATTCCCAGCCTCTTCAGGATGTCCTCCATCCCATCCAACCACCTCAGGCGTGGTCTTCCTCTACCACGTCTTCCACCAGGTCGGTCCTCGAGCAGGCGTTTGGGGATTGCTTCTCTGGGCATAAGTGCCAAATGACCTAACCATCTGATCTGGCTTCCCCTCACAATTGAGAACAAATCAGGTTTCGCATATATCCGGCGCAGCTCCTCATTAATACGAATTCTCCACTGCTCAAATTCGTGCATCGGGTCACAGATTCTGCGGAGAACCCTTCTCTCCCATGTCAGCAATTCCCTTTCAGACGCCTTAGATAGCACCCAGGTCTTGGAACCATAGGTGACGACGGGTCTTATGACTATCTCATACATTATGATCTTGATCCTGTAAGACAGGGCTCTATAACTTAGTATTTTTTCAAGATGAAGCAGCATCTATACCCAGCGGTCATCCTTACTTTCGGTTTCTCCACCATTTCATTATTTTCTATAACAATCGCGGTTTCAACTGCTTTCATGGCGCGGTTTCCTATTTTGACATATTCTTCTGCTCCACCCAGTCTTCTTGAAGTTAACATGTAAACAGTCTTCTGATCACTGATTTGCAGCCCTAGTTCTTTTTTTACTGAATTCTTCAAAAGCGCCTGCCAACGCTGTTTTACTAGGTTGTTACAAAAGTCCTTGTGCATGAACATAACCCTTAATTCCAACTCTCATAAGTAATCCTATAAGAATGTTTTGTTCCTACTATTTATGTCAATGTTTGCTTTAACTAATCCTTTAATTCCTTGTGACTTGAGTTACTTTTATGGGGTCATTTACATGTTTAAAAGGCACGTGCAATGTCAGAAGGAAAAATCGTGATTAGCGGGCTTTTGAGACGTTACTGGAAAAAAGGTATAAGCCAAAAGGCAGCCGCCGAAGAACTTTGTGCCATAGAAGGTGAGTCAATTATCCATCGAAATATTACCGCGAATATGAGCCTTCTAGATGAATCTAGATCAGGTCGCCTATCGGTCGTTGATAATGACGTTCTTCTTGATTGTGTGAACCAGGACCCATATGCAACTACTCGTGATTTATCGGGCGTAGTAGGGGCTTCTAATGCCAGAGAGGCTCATTATCTTAAAAACCTGGGCATAAGGAATTTAAGACCAAGGTCCAACCACATAACAGAGGTCCAAGTTGATATGTGCAAAATTTTACTTCAAAATCCAAAAGATGATAAGCTTAAGAAAAAAATTATAACAAGTGACGAAAAATGGATATTTTTAAAAAAAACCCAAGCAAACATAAGCAGTTGGTACGGCCAGATGAAACTGCACAACCGTAGGTTCGCCAAAATCGGTTTGGGAAAATAGTAATGCTTTGTGATTGGTGGAACTTCGAAGGCGTTTTGCATTTTGAGCTTGTTCCTGATGGTCGGGCAGTGGACTCAAACTTTTATTGTGAACAGCTGGACAGACTTTATGCAGTTTTGAGTGCAAAGTACCCCACTTTGGTCAACAGGAACCAAGCCATTTTGCAACACGACAATGCCCCTGCACATCGTTCTCGTTTGACTAAGAAAAAAGTATCGGAACTGCAAGGAGTAAACATTTTGCCTCATATTTAGTATAGCCCAGATATTGCATCATCATATTATGGTTTATTTAGATCAATGGCTCATTTTAAAAGGTCGGATATTTGATAATTACGAGGACGTAAAAATTGGATGTGAAGAATTCTTTGCCTCAAAACGAAAGGAGTTGTACTTGCATCAAATCTAATTACTGACAGAAAGATAGTAGTTGAAAACAATGGACTTTACTTTGAAGAATAGTATTCAATAATGTTTAAAATATGTAATCTGAAATAAAGCTATACTAATGCACTTACTTTTGTAACAACCTCCTATTTTTTAGTGTTATTAAGGCATCGTCGGCATAGGCCAGATGCTGTGTCATCCTGTTATAAATAGTGCCAGCAGGATATGTCCGTAATGCTATCATTTCATATTCTAAGGCAATATTAAACAGAGTAGGAGATAATGAATCACCTTGCCTAAGCCCATCTCTGACCTCGCAATCCTCCGACAACAGGCCATTTATCTTTACTATGGATCTACTACAGTTTAGGGTCATTCTTGTCAAATCTATTAGTTTTTTGGGGATTCCCAGTTTCATCATCACCTTCTTTAATCTTTCCCTGTCTTTACTGTCACATGCATGTTTAAAATCTATAAAAATGTGGTGTAAGTCTATTTGGTGCTCTTACGTGATTTACCCAAAATCGTCTCGGACCAAAACTGAACTTTTTCATTTAGAAGGATTGTAAAAACTGTATTCGTACTCAGTAAAGATATGGCTCGATAATTGTCGCAGTTTGTTTTCTCCCCCTTTTTAAAAATAAGACATATGACAACAGTAGTCCATTAGGTTGTAAATCTCCTTTAGTAAGGTCCATTCTCCACGAGTGGGTAAAACGCAGCTGTTCGCCCGCTACAAACCCGCTTGTGAAAAAGAACAATGGAGTAAGTATGGACTGTCTACAAGGGCGGTTTCCACACCGCGGGTGGTGGCGTTTATGTGTGGGTAGGCGGGTCGAACGCCAGCAGAGGCGTTATTCCCGATAGTGGTAGAACAGCGAATCATGCTCGACGTTGCGCAAGAGAGCAATTCACCCACCTCTGTAGCACGATAAATACTTGAAACGTTACAATATATCTGATTATTTGAATTTATAACAAGATCGTATTGTATTACAATAAATGGTAATTACGTAATAACTTCATTCATTTGTGTTTTTATTCTCAAAGGTCAATAATGTTAATTTATTTCATTTGTGCATTTAGTTTATAAGACTTAATCTATTGTTGCTTCATTGATTGGTTCATTGTCTTACATATTAAATAGACAACTGTAATGTAAATATTTGAATTATAATTTGCACTACCTTTATGTCTCTTTGTTGGATCAATGCTTTTCCTCATCACGGTTTCTTGTTTACAAATATGCACATTAATAAATTCAAACAGCTCATCCAATGAAGTAACGGACATTCCATAAAATTGGAAAAATAATTCCGGATAGTTCATGTGTTCGTAAAACGTTAAATGAAATTGTCCAGTGGTGAGCCGATTCGATAAGGTAGGGTGATTCCACCAACGTCTTTTCTTAACAGGTTTCTTTTTTAATATTTCCAATAACTGTAGATGAACAGCTCCGACAACACAACCTATTTACGACATCCATCATTAGTATGGCAGGTTTATCGCTACTGGAGAATTGGCTGCGCGTTTCACCAGCGTTTTTGGCGCTGCTTACAAGTGTCAATTCTATCGCCCGTGGAGAATAGGTTTAAGAGGTAGAAAAAAGTTTAAGAGGTCAAGCTGGCGAACAGCGGCGTTTTACCCACTCGTGGAGAATGGGCCTAAAGTTTCTCCGCAATTCTTCACCATCATCGGTACTATACAGATCGGAACTCCCGTTATTCTACAGAGCAGCTATCACATCCACAAAATCTTCATGATCTGGAGACTCCACATCATTCTAGTTGATGTATTCATTCTGTCTAACTCTAGACCAGTTTCGCACTACACTTTTTGGGAGTGATTGTCGAATATTTAATGCATTACTAAAATATTCTCTCAATGTTTCCTGATTTGAGAGGAGTCGCTGATCAGATTACCGTCTTTATTTATATATATATATATATATATATATATATATATATATATATATATATATATATATATATATTAGTTCAGGGCTGGAAGCCATTCTTAAATTTCTTCTCGCCTCCATATAATTGTCTTTTTAACTTGGCAAC
Source organism: Rhaphigaster nebulosa (assembly GCA_948150685.1). Lineage (NCBI taxonomy): Eukaryota > Metazoa > Arthropoda > Insecta > Hemiptera > Pentatomidae > Rhaphigaster > Rhaphigaster nebulosa. The sequence continues at coordinate 124,927,175 of OX411307.1, forward strand.
ATAATCAGTTTGCAACATTTCTAACTTGCCTTTTTCAAAACTTCTCTTTTTCTGTCTACATATCTTCTTGCGATCCTTCTCATGGAGATATTCTTCTCCACAGCAAGCATTCTCAATCTCGCATCCTTCCGATCCTTAAGGGTTCGGTCGCATTCCTCATCATACCATTCCTTACTTGTACTTTTTTGCTTTATCTTCAGTACCTCCTCTGCACCCTACTTTATGGATGTTTTAATCTGTTCCCAATGATTCCTTATTTCTGTATTACCATCACATCTGTTTAAAATGACTCCTGTACAATTTTTTTAAATTTTACTTTGATATCTAGGAGCTCTTTTCCCTTTTACTCGAACACTACATTCTATTCTCTGTCTGTAAGGTACTTTAATCAAGAAACAGTCAGTATCAGCGTCCGCCCCTCGATAGCTTCTCATATCATTTATGTCGGAACAGTGTCTGGAGTCAGTAAGTATGTGATCTACTTGATTTCTATGTTTTAAATCTGGGGAGAGCCACGTTTCCTTATTTATTCCTTTATGGGGAAAGTGCGTACTCCTGATCACCCTGCCTTTTTCTTGGGCGAGTTCAATACAGCTAATTCCATTATCGTTTGACACATCTTGTTTACTGGACCTACCAATGGTTGGTCTAAAGACTTCTTCTTTTCCGATCTTTGTACTTATATCACCCATGACTATTTTAGCATCATGATATGGTAACAAGTCATATTCTTGAGAGACTGCCCCATAGAAATCGTCCTTTTATTCCTCTTCACTGTCTTCTGTTGGTGTATGTACACTAATGATGGAGGTATTGAAAATTTTTCCTTTTAGTCTTATTACACTTATTCTTTCCGAGACCATCTTATATCCCAACAGTAAACACTTCAGGGTTTCCTAATCATCAAGCCAGTTCCCAAGATATTACTATCATGTCCACTGTTAATTATCATATAGGATCCCAAATCCATTATTTTGTCCCCTCTCCATTTTATCTCCTGAAGTGCTGCTATGTCGACACCGGATTGAAGCAATATACACATATACACATTCCAGATTTCTATTTTCCCCAGCCTGCGCCAATCCTCATATTCCACTTAGCCAGCATTAAACGTTTAGAAGATCCTTTAACTCGCCTAGGTCGTTCACAAAAGACAGTCCAGCTTTTCCTTAAGAGATTTGTAACGGTATAATTTAAGGGAAGCGGGTAGTTAGCCCACTGTCCCCGAGCCAGATGGAGGGGCTGCCTCCTCAGAGTCTCATGACTAGCTCAAACCACCCGAGGCGGCTCCCTCGGAAAGATGACCCAAGGATGTTTACTGTGAATGATCTTTCAGTGAGAAAAATTTCCTTATTAAATTAAATTACTATATAATCTTTGCCTCTTTTCATTATACCACTATTCTATGATTTTTAACACATCACCTTTTGTTTATTTTAATTCCATTGTTATTTAATTAATCCTTTTTTACCTTTACTAATACTAATACTAAAACTAATACGTTTACCAATAATGGTTTCATCTTTTAATCAAGTGTTATATTTAAATGTTAGTATCCGTTAAACCAATGCGTTGGCAACATTCATGTCATACGTGTAGTTTGTCATAGGTCTTCTTACACTTGTACTTTATTATGAAATAGGGCACTTGTCTTTCATTATTTCTTCAATGTGGATAATATCAGTAGTATAAATAGGGTAATTGAGGAGGGAAGATGGTGTTTTGACCTTGATCTCAGCTGTGGTGGGGTAATGCTTGACCTTGAGGTCATTGACCGACCTTGGGAGGGCGAGGGGGGTGTAAACTTAGGACGAGGGGGGTAGTCCTTGGGGTGTCTGACCTACCTTGACATGACCTTGAACGGATCATGTCACTGCAGATGCACGATGTAAACATGTCTTATTCATCAACGGCATAAATCTGAGATAGTATAACGTAGTCACAGCATGAAAAACTTAAAGAGTGTAAATAAGCATTGGGTGGCTCACCGGCATTATAATGTAGGTCAAACACTCAAATATAAACAAACCAAAGCCACGTGATGAACGAGTCATATAATTTATAACTAATCGCGGAGGCAGCCGCTCAAATAAAAAAAAATTGCCGGCAGTAAGACAAAAACCTCGGGGAAAAACCTGCTGGACCACCTGACTAGCTGAATACACCCTACTACAATGACGTCATCCTGAGCGCAGCGCGGAAGGTCAATGCACCAGATCAAATATAGGTCAACTGCAGTAATGTAAGCAAAAGCGACGTTGCCTAATCTTCAAAATTCCTTGCAACGTTGCCACATCGAGCATCTGCAGTGACATGACCCGTTCAAGGTCATCTTAAGGTAGGTCAGATACCCCAAGGACTACCCCCCTCGTCCTAAGTTTACACCCCCTCCCCTCGCCCTCACAAGTTCAGTCAATGACCTAAGGTCAAGCATTACCCTACCACAGCTGGGCTCAAGGTTAAAACACCATCTTTCCTCCTCAATTCCCCTATTTATACTACTACTACCTTTTAACAATCGTCATTTTGAAAACTTTCCAGAACTGGATTTCTGGATAAAGCATCAGCTTCTACATTATCTTTTCCTTCCTTAAACATTACTTTAAAGTTGTATTGGGACAAATACAACATTAATTCCCCCATCGCCTCATTATTTTAGGTACTATGGTATTAAATATTAACATTATCAATTTTACAAATGCTATCGTGTTTCAACATTTTACAAAGTAAGTCATAAGCGTAGTAAGTAATAGGCCCACTTGTACTTCACTTCATAGGTGATATGATTCTTGAAGTGGACTGTAATGCGGTTGTTCGAAATAAAACGCTCCTTTGGAAGGAGTAAGGATGTAAAAATCGGAAGGATCTTGTGATGGAGGATGCAAAGGTCTCGAATTCACATATGCCTCAATCTGACAAATTAAAGTATTGAACTGCATTAAAATTAAAGTGGTATTTCCTACTACACGTTTAATATGCGTTTTAACAAGTTTAATTGCTGATTCCCATAGTCCTCCAAAGTGAGGGGCTCGAGGAGAGTTAATTTTCCACTGAATGCTCTGAATGGAAGGTTAGTTAATTTTAAATTTTATATAAATGAGAATACTCAAATAAGACCTTTAACTCTTCTAATTCCTTGTTTGCCTTGACAAAATTGGTTGCATTCTCAGAGAAAATTTCTATAGGCTTGCCTCTGCGGCTAACAAATCTGCGAAAAACATCGATGAACGATATTCAGCTATTTCGAGATGAACAGCCTTGGTACTAAAACATCTAAATAAAGCCACATATGTTTTGAAAAGGGTATTGCCTTTAAGGTGGGGTGTTTTGACGTGCATGGGCCACAGATAATCAATTCCTGTACGATGGAAGGGCCTTTTAACTTCCACTCTAGATTTTGGTAGAAAGAAATATGGTCCAGTGAGTTGAAGGTGCTGACAACCACGCCAAAACTATTGTAGAATCCGTGTAGTAATAAAATTGATCAATAGAAATCTTAGTGGATGATTTAATTTTGTCAATTAATTGGACTAATAGGAAAGCGCCACACAGTTCAAGACTAGCTGTATTTATTGGAGTGAATTAACGAGATGAATAGAACCATTACAATAAATAGATTTTAAATATGCACAGCACCATATGTACGCTCTGAAGCATCACAAAAGCCATGAATCTCCGTACGGATAACTGCTGAAGATAAAGAAAAGATAAATCTATGAACTCTGAGATCGTTATGTAAAACTAGAGAACTATGAAATCTGGCCCATAATTGAGCAAGATAATTAGGAACTTCACCATCCCAGTCGACCTTCTCTTTCCACAACTGTTACATTGCGAGTTTTGCTGTAGCTATAACTAGACCGATAAGTCCCAATGGGTCAAAAATTTGTCTATCATACCTAGGATAACTCTTTTGGTTATTTTTTTATGAGTTAATAAGTGCTCTACATGGTTTATTTGAAGACTTTTTCGTTATTGTTGGCCGTTTGAAAGCCACTGTTTCTGAAATTTCAACTTTCTTGTGGACGACTAGAAAAAAATGACTTTGCTGGTGTTTTTAGAGTCTAAGCTAATTTTTTTTTAAATTATTTTATGTCATAGGATTCTCTGACTATTCAGCTTTGAAACCAAGTCGATTATAGTGAAATTAAGCCAAATGCTGAATGACAGTGATCAAAAAACTAAATCAAGTCAAAGTCGGTAATCCGCCATCTTTGGTAAGGTGAGCCAATTTTTTTTCTGGGAATATTTGTCACAACGAACACAACGATGTACAATTTATGAGGAAGTGGGGAGGGGCGATATGGAGATCTGGCCCACGTACTAAAAGATATCCTGAAAAAAGATACCCCACTTGCAGCAGGTTTTTCTTGAAATACCGAAAACTTCACAGATTTGACGCTTCGTAGGGCCGTTGTCGTTAGTTTTAGCTTAAGATGTAACTGGACCTTTTTTGTAGGTGATCTAAAGTTGAAACTAATTTCGATTTCTGAATCATCATATTCGTAATATATGCAGAGAATTGAGTGTAAAGTTTGCGAAAACCTGTTTTTTCTTGAAATATCGATAATTTCACAGGTTTGACGCTCCGTAGCCGTTAGTTTTAGTTTAAAATTTAACTAACCTTTTTTTATAGGAAATCTTAAGTTGAACAACTTTTATTTGAAACTTTCTTTGATAAAATGCATATTTCTAGAAAAAGTAAAGACCACTTACAGCTGTTTTTTCCTTGAAATACCGAAAATGTCACAGGTTTGACGCTCTGTAGGTGCGTTATCGTTAGTTTTAGCTTAAAATGTAACCAGATCTTTTTTGTAAGTAATTTCAAGGGAAACAACTATTGTTGGGAACTTTTATCGAAAAAATGTATATTTCCTGAAAAAGGAAAAAAAAGTTTTTTTTACAGTTTATGTTGGACTATAATCATAGTAAAGCAGCATATTTCTATTTCCGGATTATGATAATCTACGCAAAAAAAAATTCTGGAGGGTGTTACCCCACGGTCAAGCCAAGCCTTTGAGTTGGCGTTCGGCTGTACGCTTCTCTGGCCTGATGAGGGCCTAAAACTTAGGCCGAAACCTTGGCACACAATAAATAAGTTACACTTATTAGTGTGCTTTTCATTGACTGCATCCCCCCACCTACTTCTTCTGTATCAATGAATGTTTACAAGAATGCGGGATGTTACTTTACAGTATAATATCATAGCGCATGCCGATGATGAAGAAATTAATAGAAAATAAATGGAGTTGGGTAGTCAAAGACAGAACTTAATGGAAACAGATTTTAGAGGAGGCAAGCAAAGGTCCTTCATGGACCAAAGCACATTCAGAATAGTAGTAGTGGCATGTTCCCCAGAATGGCCTAATAAAAAAAAAAAAAAAAGAAGATATTTCTGTTCTATGCATTAACCTATATATATATATATATATATATATATATATATATATATATATATATATATATATATATATATATATTATTCTTGCATAATTGGTTCATAACCAAGTATTATTGACTGCAGTAAGCTAAATAATTTCCTAGATCCAATAAACTACTTGAACAGTTTGCAAAAAATTTGTCATATCTAAAATACTAATAATGTTTGAGCCCATTAAAACTAATCAATTAATAATAAAAGCTATTAAATAGAGATTATTACTAAAGTATCTTAATATAACTGTGCATGAACAAATCTTTACTTAAAATAGTATTTTTTCCCTTGATATTCTAAGATATGGGAACACAGATGTTCCCATAGGGAACTAAATTAAAAATATTCTAAAAATAATAAAATTACAATTGTTTTCAGTTTTGGACAAAACCCTCTGACCTATTAGAATTTTAATAACAAATAACTAAAACTACTAAAGAGAAAGATTATTAATAAACATATGGAATGAAGTAACAGATTTATAAAAACAGACAAATCATACAATAAAATAGAATATATTTGGCCATTAAAAGGTATACAGATCATTGTTTACGATATCACTTACTATAGTTTATTATAACAAAACACTTTCATAAATGGATAAATTTAAATATTTTTTATTAAATATTAATTTTTAATTTTAAAAATTAATAATTTTTATTAATTTTAAATATGATAATAAAAATAAACTCTATATACAGTATACATCCAACTAAAATATATTTCAATCTGTTAATATCACATACCAAAGGAATAAATACACATAAATAATTTTTATTATAGATTCTAACAAAATTACTTAGAAATACTGCTAATATTTCATATTATAATATTTTTTAAATTAATCTGTTTAGGTACATCAAAACTGTTATAGAAATTAAAATAATAGGTCACTTTACATAACATATTAAACCATTAGAAGTTATATTTATTTTTTGAGATTTAACAGATATTATTAAATCAGGTTGGCCATAACAACCATTAACCACTGTCAATAATTAAAAATAAGATATGAAATGGTAACTCCTGAGTAACATATTTAATATTTGATTCAAGAAAGTTGGTGAAAATATAGGAGCATACTTTATCTTATTCAGAAACGGAAGAGCAATTTAAATAACTTAAACATTATAGGAATAAGATGATCGACAAGAAAAAATATAAATAAGATTTGATTACAGAAATGATGTTTTAAATAATCCCAATAAGGCAGTTGATTGTGAATGCTATTCTAGGAAACCTAATTTTACTAAACGTTTTAACTACATCACTTTGCAAATATAAATAGTTATAATGAGTATATAAAATACACTATCATGGCTTAAGTAGAAAACAAAATGCCCATGAAATAATGATCAGGTACTAAGTCCATTTGGTTCACATTTTCTTGTCACATTCTCCTCACAAATAATTTAGTTTTTATTTTACTAAATTATTCCTCTTCTAGCCTGTAAACCACAAATAACCATAAATGACAAATAACCCTTTTGAGATAACTTTACATTGTTAACATAAATATTAATAAATTAAAACTATATTCAATTTAAATATTTCATATAAGACAAATGCATACTTCACATATAAGTAAAATACAAAATTTTAGAAAATAGTTGACACATTAATCACTAAAGAGATTGCCTTTTTATTAGTAATGAGAGGAATAATAGTACCATATACAATTCTAGAATAGTTAAATGATCGTTAAATAATCTCCATTACCCTTATGATTTTCAAGTCTGAGGAATTGGAAGAGATGGTAACACATTTACTTTTTCAGTTAATAATCGCAATACTGTTTTAGCTTTCTTATATTCACGAGCCTGAAATATGAAATCTTTTTTAGAATTGATTTCAAGTGATGTAATACTTTAAATAAATACTTAATTTTATAAATTGTTTTACACTTGAAGAACTAAAGATAAATTTAAACTATTAAAGGGGCCACTGAAGATCACTCCACACCAAATGGAACATGGAACAACCGCGAGTATGAAATCCTATGTGGAGTGGCTGGAATAGTGGGAAGCAGCTGGAATTCTATCGGCCTTAAAATCCATCTCGTTATAACAAAATCCAATCACTCTAACCGACCGTGATTATGAAAAATGGATGGAGTGAACAGTTAAATCCACAATTTTTAGACCGTGCTATACTACCAATAATAAAAATTATTTACCAGAAAATACTGTGTTGTTAAAAATTACGATAATGATTGTATAAAATGTTTTTTTTAGTGATATGAATAATCTATAATTTTGTTTATTTTTTTTACTAATAATTATGTTATTATAGAAAATACTAATAAATGTTAATTATAACTATATAAACATTTTTAGTGGATTAATAATTTCTAATTAATGTCCATTATTTTTTATATTTTTTGGAGGGGGGATCAAAATTAAATTATTTAAGGATTTTGCTATTGTAGAGCTATTTATAGCGCCATTAATTCATGTTTACGTGAGCATAAATCACTATCTGTCAATAAAAAATGGAACAACGGAGTGGAGTGATCGTCAGTAGGGCCCATGAAATCGTCTCAACTCTAAGTACTCCAGCTGTTCCAATTCAGTGCTCTAGGTTCCATTCGGAGTGACCGCCAGTGGCTGCCTTTAGAAAATCAGTATTTTTCAAAGCAAACACTTGAAATATCAGCAATCATGATCACTAAGCTGCATCAAATGAACAATAAAATGCACAATAAACAAATCTTAAAAACAAATAAAAATTTTAAATTATGAAAACCTCAATATGGAACAGTATTTGTTAATGTCACAGGATATTGCACTAGTCTTTACTTATAAATGATTAGATTTTTTCCACCCACACATCAAAAAAAAACTGATCAGCCAAATATAATCATAGTAGTAGTAAAAATATATTTAATATTAGATAGAAAGTTTTATTTACATATGTACACTTTTAGGATATGTTGAGACCCAATAGTCGGGGAGATTCCATTTCGTCTTTAATTTTGACAGGGCATTAAGATTACATACAAGACTAGGGCCATCGCTGCGGGCCGCACTGCCTCATGTGACATCATCCTATATGCCTTCTTTATGCCTATAGAGCTACTTTACTGTATCCCTTTTGCGTTAGTAATCTGCATGGGCCTGCCTTGTATGTCTTTCCAGCATCCTCGCAAAACCTTTCATCTTCTGTTGTACTGCTATTTGATATTCTCGGTCAAATCAACTGCCCTTTTATTCTTGATTTTCCTCTCCTATTATCTCTTCCGCAGCCCTCCTGACGGCTTCCCTTATTTGAATCCATTTCGGACACTTTCTTCTTCTGTCTCTAGGATATTGTTTTGTAGCTCTTCTTCCAAATTTCTTAAATATTGCTGTTGATTCTATATCAAATATTGATTGATTCTCAGGATTATTTAGGTTCTCCATCTTACATCTGCTCCCATTTTTTTTTTTTTTTTTTTTCCTCTTAACTTGATGTTCAGTCTTTCCTTGTATCTCACCTAGACCAGAAAATGATCACTTCAACAATCTGCAACCCTGCAGCTCCTCACATCTTTAATATCATTGAATAAGGCGCCAGTTATGGATCATGATATGATCTAACTAGTTCTTGGTTTGGCCATTTGGTGAGACCCACGTTTCCAAGTGGATAGCTTTATATTTAAATACTGTACTTCAGATTTTTAGTTTCTCACTTGAGGCAAAGTCCGCTACTCTATAGTAATTATCATTGTTGTATTTATGGGGACTAAATTTTCCTACTCCTTTTCCCAAGCTTCCTTCCTTCTCAATTTTACTATTAAAAGCTACCAGGATAATTTTAACACTTCATCAAAGATTATTCCCAATTGTTCATAAAAAGCTTCTTTTTTCTCATCCGTCTTATCTTTTGAGGGTGTAGGAACACTTACCAGAGAGATATTGAAGAACTTTCCTTTCAATCTTAAGAAGCATATTCTTTTGTTGTCTCATAGCCCAAAATAGGATGCCCAATATAGAATGGAACTGGTTTTGCAATAAGAAAGGACATAAAATATCCTTTCTTATCACAAAGCCAGTTCTGAACATATTTTCCTCATGTACACTATTGATTAGGATATAATCATTTAGGTCTGTTATAGTCGGTCCTTTTTTCCTGCAGAACCACAACATCTATCTTGTATCTACTTAGACAGTCTTCTAAAGTCTGGCTATTTCCTATCTGCAGTAGACTAGGCAAATTACAAGTTCCAATTGATAATCGCTTAGTACTTTTATTTCTCTAACATTTGTCCTTTATCAGTCCAAATCTGAGGCTTTTTTGAAGTTTTTAAGCTTAGTATATACACAGATAGGGTTACAAGCATCACACTGCACCCCTTTTACAACTGGCAAGAGATGCTCCAGGCCTATTCTGTTCACAGCCTTAACGGTATTTCATATACATTGAAAATGTAAAATAGGTAGTTTTTATTCCATTGCTGAAAAAGTGAAAATAATGGAACATTCAAGTCGTATTTTTAATAAAGATACATGTTGAAAAGTGGAAAATACCCATATCTAATATATAGAAACCAAAAGATGAAATTTTTGAAAAGACGTTATATTTAAAAAAAAGTCAAAATTTATCCAAACAGGTTCTCCTAAAACGGTTCAATACTCAATGATCTAAAAATATTCCAATAAGTGGTTCAATATATTCAGAAAAGCAAGCGAATTCGGTAAGCTTTTTATTAAGTAAAATCTTGAGTATCTGTTAGATATTCTAATTAAGTTTAACAAGATGTAAATAATAATATACTATCTTTATGATGTTAATGTAAATTCAGAAAAAAAAAAATGCTTCCAAATGTTTTCGTAAAATTGGAACCATTCAGTTGACATTCTAAGTCCATTTTTGGTGAAAATTTGATAATGTTTTTTTACTAACTACGCATGAGTGAATATCCAAGAAAAAAATGTCAGCAACTAATTAAATCATTAAGGCTTTTAAAATTGATTTTGAAAAATTCACTCAGAAGAAAACGAACTATTTTTCCATACTGACAGACTGATTAAGTCCATTGTTTACATGATTAGCATAAAAACTGCTAAAGTAAATATTTTGATATATGTACTAGAATATATATATATATATATATATATATATATATATATATATATATATATATATATATATATACATATATATATATATACATATATATATATATATACACATAAAGTAAAGCAACTCCTTCATTATTCCATTTGCTGTTATATATGGGTGGACAGAGGTTGTCAAATAATTGAACAGTATTTTACTTATTGTTAGTGGATTTTATCATAGTTAAAAAATGTTATTTGATAAGAAACTTATGGAATACAGTGATTCAAGTTTTTCTAGTGCTTCTAATGACAAATTTTGTTTTTAAAAATTAAACATTTTTAAAGGCTCAAAAATTACAATGGATAATATCAGCTCTGATGGAGAGTGTACATAAGATTTTTATTCAATTGAAGACTGGACATCATTCATGGGAGGTGCCAAAAAAAAAAAAAAAAAAAAAAAAAAAAAAAAAAAAAATAAAAAAAAAAAATAAAAAAAAAAGTTTGGCCCAAAAAATCAAGCTAATTGCCATTGCCAAAAATCTAAAAAGCGGGCTAAATGCCACAATTTATATATATAAAAATTCAGCTTGTATATGTTTGTGATTGCAAAACTCGAAAAGTAGTTAAACGATTTTGATGTGGTTTCACTATCATTTAGAGAATTTCTTCGAGAAGATTTATATGCTTTAAATTTTTCGAAATGCTCCACTAAAGGGGAGAAATGAGGAACACTATTAAAAAAAAAATAGGTAATTTTGTAATCGTCATGACAACTTCATACAAGTGGAAGTAAATTCACTATAAAAACATTTTAACAAGAGCGAAATTATTGTGTGAAAGTATCATTTGTGAATAAAATCAGAGATTAAGGAAAAAAAGTGTAAAAACGTGAAGCTTTATTGCCATTTTGACAAATTTATTATCATTTTGATTATGTTTCTAGAAAACGTCTAAATCGAATACCAAGAAAAATTTTCACCTCTTTGGCCTTGGAATATTTACAGTCAAACTTTTTGTTGGTAACCGGTTATTTCGTTAAAAGCTCTGGTAACCCCCTCCCCTAAGAGCTCTAATAATTGAAGTATAGAAATGCTATACAGTCTAAGATCCTTTAGAAAATATTTTCATCATTCAAGTTTCAATTTGAAAAATTAAAGAAATATGACTTAATAAAAAAACAACAACATGTTTTCTTGATAACCGACAAAGCAAGTCAGTGTATTGAATTGAATGTGTTTCCTCGGTGAATCTATGTTCGCTTTAATACTTTTATTTACTTTTCCATTCATTTCATATAACATTAAGAATGATGAAATGTGCAATATATAATTAATGTGTTAAAAATTAAATAAAAATCGAAGTTAAAATTAAATCTTTTCTTTTTTATAAAAGTTGTTTGTAAAAGTTTTGTACAAACTACAGTATGGCGATGAATGATTAGGAATGATAAGAACAAAAGTTCTGTCTTCTGTTACTCAAATTATCTCTTAAAAGTTAAACATAAAAAAGCAAAAAAACTTGAAATTTGGTAGAGTATTTAACTTGCAATTCTTTTCACGAGCAATGCCGTGCAGGTACAGCTAGTCATTAATAGTTGTGCATAATTGTTAATGATTGTGGCAATTAGCTTGCTTTCTCGGGTCTAAATCAATTGGCACTTACAAGGATAGTACCAAACATGGGAGTTATAGATTCCGATCACTTTTATATATGTTATAGGGAGGGTCCCCTCAATGCTTATGTAAAGTGGAAAAATGCAATTCGCTTTTATTTTCAAGAAATATTGATTTGAAATTCTTGGTGCTATCCAAGTAGACGTCGCTCTTAACAATAGTATAACAGTGACTGTGGCCTCACAGAAACGCATCTGGTTACAGTACTAAAGAACTTCAGTTCGAATCCCCAGAATTGTGATTTTTATTTTTTTTATATCTCTGATATTAAAAAATGATTAAATAATGGATTCATTAATTTTTTTGTTTTAATTTAATTTAATATAGATGAACATTTATTCAACTAAGCTTTTTTTCTATGGTTATTATTTATTTGTTATTTACTTGTTTCTTTACAATAAAATATTCAATACCCAAAAGTTGATAGTGATATTGAAATGAAATAAAATAAAATAGTAACAATTACTATAAAAATAGGAGTTGCGATAAATATAATAACAAAGTGATTAGTATAGTCAAATATAATCATGATAACTTTTAATCACTCACTCTCATCATCAGATTAACTCACAATCATACATTCATTTGAATGATAATCATCATAGAAACATTTGAAACATTGAGTTTTGTCACAAGCCGTACCTTCTATAACTATTGTTGCAATTACTTTTATTTTTTTAAATTTGTTAATGAAAAACAAACTCATTCACATTCGTTAATATTCCTCTTTTATGAATCAGCCTGGAGGTGAACCAAGCATACTGGATTATCTTTGTAAATTTAAGTAAGCTCAATTGATGCAATTTAAGGGAATGAAATTTTATGACCAGGCAAATTGTGACTACACCTTTGCTGGTTGTGAGCATAGAAGGTAAACATTCTTATGAAGGTCGCTCAGGTGTTAGTTCCAAAGCAGATAATATATTAATTCAGATAATTATAGTGAGTTCAACATATTCCATTTGAAAATAGTTGATTAAAAAAAAAACACGAATGGGATATACTTTCAATAATGACATTAACGATAATGTTTAAATGACTATAATTATTTTCGGTAGATCATATTTTAATTTTCAATTAATTAATTATAATTTATGATACTAATCACTTTGTTATAATATTTATTACAACTATGGTAATTGTTACTATTTTATTTGATTTCATTTCAATATCACTGTCAACTTTTGAATATTGAATATTGTACTGTAAAAAAAACAACAAGTAAATAACAAATAAATAATAACTATAGAAAAAAGCTTAATTTAAAAAAACTTTATCCTGACAAGATAGTTACCTAGTTATAAATACAAAAATAAGTGGAGTCAAGAACATAACAGATTTTCCTTAATAAATAGAAATTTTATATAGTAACAGAAGAAAACAATGTAGAAATGAAGACAAAAAGAATATCTGTACAAAAAATTCTGAGGATGAGATTGGAATCCCAGAATATTGATAAGTGATAAATAATATGGTGAATTTGACAGTATGTGTATAGAATGAATTACATAAATTACAATATTAGCTATACTCAATTATTATTATAATCATATTAATTATAATTGTTATTACCTTATCACTGTCCAATTTAAGACGAGCCATTGTATTATCAGATGTTACTGATAGTTTTTCCAAAACATTTTGTGATATTTTAAAATAAGGCTGGGGATTGGGAGGTGGTCTTCTAAATACAGGCAAATTTAGAAGGTCTTTGATTGTAGGTAAGCTATTTTTAGCAACTTTTGGAATCAAAATTGTTTCCATAACATTTTCTGGAAATAAAATTTGTGTAAACGTATCATAAATCTAAGAAAATTAAAATTGAGGTAATATATTCAGATAAACCTACTTAAATCTGCCGGACAGTTCTCAGGAATGTCCTTAGAAAATGGTTTCACAAACAACATTTCATACATGGTTAATCCAAAACAATAAACATCAACAGACTTTAATGAATCAATACATTTACAGTTTATTATATAATGCCTATAATAACATGGCAAACCAAATAACGTATTTTCGATTCCAAACAGTTTAACAGAATTCCCATCTAACAATATATTCCCAAAATGCAAATGACCTGAAAAGATAAAAATAATAATTTAAGATAAAAATATGTTTACATTGTTGAAATATGGGATATGTATTTCATTCAAATGACAGTATTTATTTTTTGAAATTCATGGAAACAAAGTTAATTTAACCTTTTATATGACAGAACTACTTTTACTCAAATTAAAATAGTGAACCAGTTTCAGGAACCTCTATTGAGTATGAAAAAAGTTGATTGTTTATAAAAAATTTATGTTAGCAGATATGAGGTGGGACCTATTTGTCCCACTGGTTCACTGAGTAACAACAATTTTTATTCGATCCATAGATAATCAATGTTCTTGTGGGTAATTTTGTAAACAAACAACAAAAAAATATGCAAATACTGTTTTTATTAGTGTAAACAAAGCATAAAATAAGAAAAAGAAATAGAAAACAACTTTATTCTGGGACAAAGTTCCTTGAGAATAACAAACATGAACAAAAAAATAATGATTATTTCTTTCCTTAAGATATATTGTATAATAAAGAAAAACATAAGTAAATACATCAAAAGAAAAAAATATATAAAACAAGGAAAGAAAATGCATTCATCTAATAAGCAAACAAGTAGAAATTGATCGAAGAGAGATATGGTCAATATGATAGTTCCAGGAGAGGATTTAGTCAATGATAATGCCTAATTTTTTAACAGAGGACCAGTAAGTGCCAGGATGCTCATTTAGGTATAGGGTAGGGAAATTAGTATTGAATCTGAGAATAGGTTTGGAACCAATGGCAATGGCTTGAGTTTTAGCAGCATTTAACCTAAATCCATTTAGGTTTGCCCATGCACTTATTCGATCTAGGTCTTCTTGAATCTTGGCAAACACTACGAATAATTCGGAAGGAGAAAAAGATAAATATATTTGGGAATCAACGGCAATGATGATGAGAACAATGAAGGAACTATTTAAGAAGGTCATTAATGTAGGAGCAGAAAAAAAGAGGAGATATGCTCGAACCCTGGGCAACTCCTGAGAACAGAGTAAGTTAGGAAGATAAAGGTTGATTAGGAACAATAACTGCTTGGGTACGTTGAGAGAGGAAAGATTGAAGAAACCAGCAGATAGAACTGTTGGAGAAGGTTAATGATTTACAATATTTTTAAGAAAAAAAATTATAGAGAGCAGATTGAAATTAATTTTTTTTGCTTTGATGATAAAATCAAATAAATCTAACATTAGAAGTTAAATCTAGTACACTCATAACAGAAATACAACCTAATAAAAAAGAACAGAATATATAATTTAAAAAAATTTCATCCACCCACAAATTTTTTTATTAAAGCTCAGCGGAATGAAAAATTTGTGACTATAGTAATTTTTAAGATTAAAGAATAGTTACATGATTGCAGCAAAAAAATTAACAGGATTAACAGGTTGATCAATAAACTGTGTCATACTGCAACCACGGCTAAGGGCTAGAATGAATGGTGGCACACATGGAACCCATTTAAACTATAATTAACTAGTGCACTTTACGTGTTGCTCCAGGTTATAACTACTTCCTATATAACTATTACCTCACAATCACGGCCATTTCAACTAATAACCACCACATATTTTGTTCAACTGTATTTATTTCGAGATCTAATTCTTTACCAGCCTTGTTTTATTTAATTTAATCATTTCTTCATTCACCACCCAGCAAAAACAAATTGTGATCATAGCCAATAATGGGTATTTTATATTATCTTAAGTTTAATCTTCACTAGTATGAATTACTTATTTAATAATATAATCCAGGGCTAAATTAAATAAAACTTAGACTAAGAGAATCACCATGGAATGGACTCAAAATTTGCTAGATTGACTAATTCCTTTGGTATTCCCTGTTCTCTCAAAATACACACATATGCAAACAAAAAATTTTTGCATCATACCATATTTCCCCAATAACAATGTGCCACAGAAAGGTGGCTTTTCCCCCAGTAGTACAACATTAGAGAATAATAAACATAGAGAAGTTTCTGAATCATCACCAGATTAGGAGTTAAAACAAGACAATTCCTGAAAAAAGTGATAACCAGCCAATGAAGCTTTTATCTTCAGTTGTGATTTGGTGTTCTTAATGTGAGCCTGTCCTAGGGCAAAGCAACGTTTTAAAACGATGGAACAAATTTTTGATCTCTTATTCAGTTGAAGATAGACTTCGTAGTGGGAGACACAAAAAAACTGTCGCAATGAAGATAGTTTTATTGTCTTAAGTGCCGAACGGAACTGAAACTCAACAGCTAGGAACCTGCACCATCAGCTGCAGCAGAGTACGATAAAAACAATAAGTGGCCAAACTGCACCAAATTATCTTCACGAGGCTAACCTCTGTGTGATGACACAAGGAATGATGCGCTTCTGAAGGTCAATAGAATCAATTCTAGTTCTCTCCTCCTCCTCCTCCCACAATAATTTATTGAACAAAATGTAAGCTTTTACAAGGATAAGTTCTACATAATAAAAAATATCCCTAGGAACATTAAAAATCTATTTATATTAGAAAATTAACTATGTTATTGTGAGAATAGTCTTGCTTTTAAAAATTACTTACCATATGGGATACCTTTATGATGAAGGAAGGCAATAGCTTGTAAAATTTGCGATGAAATTTCTATAACTTCACCAACAGATAAAGTTTTTTTTTTACTGTCATTAGCATACTTTTTCAAAGCAGAAGTGTTAAGAGGGTCTTTGGCTTCAAATAATTTATCCTTCAGTGTTTCTCCTTTTATATCTTGTACAACCCATCCACCTCCTCTACATATACCAGCCTTCTCAATTTTGACAATATTAACATGCTGTAAAAATAACAAACATTTAATAGACTAAGCAACTTTTAATTTTAAATAGTTAATAGCTTGTCTTTATACTTAAGATTTAAAAATGTTGAGATACTGACAAAAGTAGACTTTTAAAGGTTTCCCATTTCAAACAATAATCGAGCAAGAAGCTTTTTAGGCCTAAAACTCAGGTTTCAGTATAACGGATATTATACTGGACTAAATCACCATGAAGACCCTAATAATTGGGATATGCATAGAAGATTAAAGAAGAGAAAAATGTCAAACATCATATGAAAACATGTCTGCAATAATTCATGGAAGACTTCACTTTAAGGTTGCCTAGTAAGACAAAGCATCTACTTGCGACATGAAAAATCACAGTGAAATAATTTTAGAAGGCCATTAAAATTGTCTCCATCTCACCTTAAAAACTTCAAAGATAAGAGTAACCAGTACCATTTATGAAGTCACATAATAACAGTGTTTAATAATATCAGCTATTCAGACTTTTTTCTCCAGGGAGTGTATTGCCTTCTTATTGATATCTTCCACGCACTCAAGGGAACTTATTCCGAGATATTGATATTCTACAATGAAGCATTGGTTTTTTTTTACCTTCCTATAGTTATGAACTTGAACGGTACAAAAGCATCTTATTACTTTTTGCTCTGTCAATGAATGTATAAATGCATTGATTTATCACTATTAATTCAGCACTACAACACGACGCGTCCAGGCCTCTCCAATCAGCAGCTGCCAGGAGTCTTCGTTCAATGCTGCTTCCATCCAATTGCGGACTCCCAAGCTCCTTATTTAATTCACTGAAGTCTCGGTCAGCCGATTTTCCTCTGCCCGTGGACGACCATTAGTAGTCACTTCAAATTATCCTCCTCACCCATCCTGATCACATGCCCAGCCCATCACAGTCGAGATCATTTAATTACCATCATGACATCGGGCTCGCCAAAACGATCCTAGATTTTTTCATTGGTCCTCTGTCTCCATCCATCTTCCACCAATAAACACGGGTCCAAATATTTTTTGGAAGACTTTGTTTTCAAATATGAGCACATCTTGACATGCATCCTTGGTTAGTGTTCAGGTTTCTGCTCCATATGAAAGGACTGGGCAAATTAGGGTTTCAGACAAAATGATTTTTGTCTTTCTTGTCACTACCCGGCTGGCTATGTTGCCTCAGCCCAAAGCAACAACGGTTCGCAGACAATATCCTTCTCCTGGTTTCTGCTGCGATAGTGTTGATGTTAATCTGGGATCGAAGATAAATGAATTCCGAAACCCACTCAAAGAGGTATGATCCAAACCCCATTTTCTTCCCAGGATGTCTTGGGTGCTGTTTTGCAGCCATGTACTTGGTCTTATCTTGGTTAACCACTAGACCAAGTTTCCTTGCTGCTAGGGAACGAAACGCCTCTTCAACTGATTGCTTTGATCATTCAACTATATCAATGTCATCTGCATATGCAAGGAGTTGTACGGATCTATTTATGATGGTTCCCGAAATATCTTATTGCCTTCTCTAAAACCAGATTGAATAATAAACAAGCAAGTGCAACGCCCTGACGGATCCCTCTCCTAGATGGAAAATTTTTTTGGAAAAAAAGCGATCACTTCAAAATTCGACTACACATTCAAGGCCGGTCAAAGTCCTATTGTTCCAATAATCCAAGCTTTTAGATGATCCAAGAGGAGCTCAGTCCCTTCCAATTCAGATTATAGACACTCAACTGTACTTAAATCTAAATTGAATCATCAATAAATAATGTTTAAACAATTTTAGATACAATAAAAAATATTTTATAGTACTTGATCCCAATACCTGCAGTGAAGTGAATGACTTAATCACTGACCAAAGATCATCATCATCTAAATATTTGTCAGGACCAAAGGGGATCCAATGAAGTAAATATTCTTTTTTTGGAATACCTTTCAAAGAAACAATAAATGATTGCTTGCGAAATCTCCATCCTAATTGTGGTAACTGCTTTACAAATTTTATCTCTATATCACTTCTCACACAAACACGCAATTCGCTTAGAGCTGACTCTGTGAACAAAACATAAATATACAAATGCATATATATATATATATATATATATATATATATATATATATATATATATATATATATATATATATATATATATATATATATTTGATTCTATCTCTATCACAATGGTTCTTCGAAACTCTATCCTAAACTAAATATCCTAATAGTAACCACTCTTATCTCATGAAATATAGTCAGTTTTCTTGCATAACAAAATGTCAGCATATCTTGTTCAGTTATAATTTAACACTTACAGATTAACTGCAGGCAATATCCACCACACATAAATATATATTTGTCATAGGTATAATTTCTATATTACATAAACTTTTTCCTTAAACCCCATTTCTAGCTACCACCTAGATAATGTTAGCTATCAGCATGAAAGATGGCATAGCCAACCAATATACTGATCAATTTGATGCCTCTTAAATGGTCAAACAGTTTTTCACTGATTGCAGTTTCCTACAGTGAATGTATGTCACATTTATTCACTGAATGTAACGGATGGCAAACTTATAGCTGCCATATCTCAGTAGTGTTCCCATTCTAAAGACAGATTTTCTCTTTTTCTTCAGGCTGGTAAGCTATAGCATTAATAATCAACAACAGGTAGGTTGGAATAATACTTATAGATAATACTTGATCAGTGGTTTGAAAGTAGGTTGTGTGTATATGATAATAAGCTAGCAACACATATAACTTATCAAATTATTTCAACCCATGAAAATATACGTTTATACCACATGTTTGAACAATTTAGTAATATAAAAAATATGTTGCTGTATAAGTTCTGTTAATTATTTAGTATAAATAAGAAATTCTTACCCCTGTTAATATTTTTATAGTTGAATGGATCAAGGAATTTTTTCAGCTCAAAAGAAAATGCTAATATTGGAATTATCATTACTTCATCCAAATACACCTACAAAATAAAAATAATATGTGATAGCCTTACAGCATTAACATACTGAGGTAAAATAACCTGTAATGACAGTTTTATGAATGAGTTGCAAATATTAACATGCATTTACCAATCATAACATTCAGATACATTAAGCACCCCCCCCCCCCAAAAAAAAACTTAAATATGAGGTTTATAAGCCCCATCTTAACAAATTTGATAGGGTGTAGTATAAAACTATAAATTACTTATTCAATCCAAAACTAAAACAATATATGAAAATAATTTTACATTAATGATTGTTATTTTAGTCACTCCAAATTCAATATATCTATGAAGATAATATAATCAGCAAAAAATAATATTTGATTAAAAAAACATTGGAAATTTATTTTACCAATTACATGAACTGCATCAGCTGACAAAGACATTGCTTTGTGCTTCTATTCAAGAAAATGAGCTCTTGGATAAGTTTTAATATTGGAGGTGTCAAGTTGGCAAAACCTTCACTGTTATAGTGCCCAAACACGTTTTAATAACTAATAGTTAGGCGATGGCTATTAAAAACAATATTTAAAATGAAGACAAAGAGAAATAGATAACCAGTATGGATTAAATAGAATACAGTGAATAAAATATAGAAACCAAAAATAATTATTTAAGAACATTATTAATCAGTAAACATTAAATTGGTTCATTCAATCATAGAACAGAACTAACCTGTAAAGCTGTTTGCCTTTCAAAAATAAATTTTTGATTCAAGTTTCCAATATACTTCTTAGGAGGAAAGTCAAGAGGTAAACCTGAGGCTTGTATGGCCTGGTGCAGAGCCAAAAAATCATTATATCTCCGTTTAACATACCACTTACCCTCTGGACAATGTTCTTTTTGGACTCTTATTATATACTCCTACAAGCAAAATAAATTTTATGAACAATATTTAACCATATATTTTAACAAAACCAAATAAATAAACATTCCAACTGAGATCCGCAGGCATATAGCATCTTTCATGAATGTAATATGCTTGCAAGCTTTAAGAGAAACGTATTAGCAAACCTTTTTAAAAATGAGAGTTTGAAATTTATTTTTTTAGAACTTACAAAGAACACAGTAAGTAAATATTAGATTGCTTTCTTTTTTTAAATTAGTACGGGTAAAAGCAAATAGATTAAATAAAATCATTTCATAAACAAAGCCATATTCAGAAGTGTTGTCTACACGGTTTCCTAAACAATCAATTACTTCAGAGCTGATCTTATATTGCAAAATGACTAGTTTCGCTAAATCAGTAGCTAACAGTAAGACCATAAAATAAAAAAATATTCCATACTACTCTTGTTAGGTTTACTGGGTTAATAATGCGGATTTTGTATAAAAAAATTATTTCAATAGAAACATAAAAATTACTTCATTATTTAAAGTAATGTCCATTGCTAATTACACATTTCTTCCATCTTTCAGATAATTTTTGGATACTGTCATAATAGAGTATGGAGGGGGGAGGGAAGTATGCAATGGAAAAAGTGCGATATCTCTGCTGATTATTCTCCAATTGAAGCAGCTCTTGAACAGGATTTAGTGATAGTAGTGCACTATATCCCTAAATGAAAGTTAAAGATTTGCCATTTTTAAACATCAGCATCTATTGATGTCATGAATCTAAAAAGGCTAACATTCCAAAATAGGGGTTAAGGGATTGAGGAGAGGCATTGCTTCACTCAGTCCAGAGGAGTAGCCAAGAGACCTATGAAGCCTTTGCAGAGATCTTAAGGACGCTACAACCAAGACCGTCTGTGTGCTGTGAAGAGCCACACCCCGGGCATGGCGGATCTAGACTGTTAAGTCGATAAACATCCCCCAATGCAGGTGGAATAGCATAGGCTTTGGAAGAATGGCTGTGGGTTAACAGTCGAACTATGCGGAATCTGGATATCGGGTGACCTCCAGTTTAAAGTAGCCTTCATGTGGCATGCAAGGCTGTTACAGGCGGCCGTTTATCCCTAGCTAATAGTGGGAATATAGAAGGAAAATTATTTAGAAAGGAGGGGTTTTCCCCAATTGTCAGTCAGGACTCTTCAGAGGCACCGGCTCAAAGCTTATTGATCAGCTAAGAATCCACCATTATGGGAGATGCCCCTGTGGAGGAAGACTCGTGACCAGAACCTGAGGAGAGAAGGGTAATTCCATCTCCAACTAACGCTCCTGAGACCAGGGAGGATGGTAAGAATATAGGTCCAACCATCAAGATGGGTGGGTCACGGAGGAAAAGATATTTCTGGCTGAAGAGGCATGGTTACTCCAAGGAAGAGGCAATAACCAAAAGCCTTGATCCGATGCACAGCCACGAAAGTTTATTGGAGAAAGGACCTAAGAGAGTCTGATCCAACGAGACCACTCCTAGTAGTAGAACTGAAAGGAGAGCCAAGAGGACCAAAGTTTCCTCTGAGCCATCCGGGTGACAACCAGCTATAGAAGAAGTTTCTCCCCCAGTCGTGTCCTACCAGAGGGCTCTGGAGGGTATCTTTCCTGATACCTACGCTGATGGTGGTTTCGGAGAGGAGAAATTTAGCTCCATACAGTTGGAAATAACCAACCTGATCCTCAAGAGCGATCCTATAGTCTGTCCACAGCTCAATGGGTCAATCTGGAAGAATGGATGGCTTCGACGGACCTGCCTTAACGAGGATACTGCTTGGGGGGTCAATGAGATCACA
Source organism: Rhaphigaster nebulosa (assembly GCA_948150685.1). Taxonomy (NCBI): domain Eukaryota; kingdom Metazoa; phylum Arthropoda; class Insecta; order Hemiptera; family Pentatomidae; genus Rhaphigaster; species Rhaphigaster nebulosa. The sequence goes on from OX411307.1 coordinate 124,949,886, forward strand.
AAAAATTTAAGATCATGGGGAGGGGCTAAGCTCAAGGCCTTAAGAGAGGATGAATTTCCTAAAAGAAAGGCAATGATAATCTATCTCCCTCCTACAAGTTATAGTGATGAGGAATCCTCAGCATTATAAATAAACACAAAACCAAGCTGAAGGTGAGCACAGGGAGGGTTTTGAAAAGATCACCAAAACTTATTCAGTTGGTGATTGGCATTGGAAAAGAGGCTCTTAAAATACAAGGGACAATCTTCTTTGGCATAAGGAAGGTTGGTTTTAAAGTAGTAGGTGAGAAAAAATCGACCAAACCTAGGAAGGAAGTTCAAGGAAAGACTGAGCCAACCGGGTCCTCAGTCCGTCCCAGCGACCCTGTAGGGTCGGTGGAGTGCCAAGTTGGGGCCTCAGTGGTCGAGACCCGTATCACCAAAACCTCCTTCCGCTCAGCAAAGTGGAAGAATCCCTTTTAGGCTAATAGAAATTTACTAAACCTCCTAAAAGGAACCAAGCCTATGGAAGAGGGAGGATAAGAGAACACGTAGAGGCTCTAGCAAGAAGAAGCCTCTAACTAAAAATGGAAAACATTAAAGTAATAAAGGTTAATCTACATCATGCAAAAGGTACATCAGCCTTAATAGCAAGAAGATTCATCAACGATAACATGGATATAGGGCTACTTCAGGAACTCTGGATGGTTAGAGGTAAGATTAAAGAACTCGCAACAAAGGTAAGTCAGCTCATCTATTGCAGAGATGTTAATAGACAAAGAACGGCTATTATAATTGGAGTGATGATGGAGTTGCCCACAGAAGGAGGAATGAAAGAGTTACTCTTTGCTTCGGCCTACTTCCCTGGGGACAAGAAGGAGATCCCTCCTAAAGAGGTTAAAGACCTCTTTAACCTTTCATCAACCACTGCAAAAAAAGCACAACATGGAGTATATCCTTCGATGCGATGTAAATGCCCATAATAAAATATAGGGCAGCACGGACACCAACAAAAGAGGTGAGGAACTTTTAGATTACATAATATAGATATAGCTAATATAGTAAATAAACCTACATTTATCACAAAAAATAGGTAAGAGGTACTTGAATTAACCTTAGCCAAACCAACCAAAAAAGATTGCATTAACAACTGGTATGTTTCTGACGAAGCCTCACTCTCTGATCTAATGCAAAGGACAAGAATACCTAAACTCACAGATTGGGAACTATACAAAGAATTATTACCCTACGGATTGATAAAAGCCCAATCGAAGCAAGAGGCTATCCACAGGTCCTATGAAAAAGTTGCCCTATTAGGACTGGAAAGGCCAAATAGGATGCACTTTGATGAAATAAAACACTAGAAAACCTCAGGAAAAGAGTAAGAAAACTTTTCAACAGAGCAAAGGGTCAAGGTAAGTGGAATGAATAGAGGATTTTTTCTCCACAGCTGGGATTCTTAAATTCCTCTCAAAAGATCAAAACAATAGTCCTGGTTCACTTTGTAAACCAGACAAAACCTACACTGAGAATCAAGAGGAAACACTAAGGGTTTTACTAAAAACTCTTTTTCCTCAATGTATTTTTTAGAAAGAAGAGGGCAGTCTTACAAGAAATAGAAATGATCCTCAGATAAATAAATGAGCTCAAAATAAAGCTAACAAAATTTTTAACCCAGACAAAATTATATGGGGAATAAATACATTTAAGCCCTACAAAGCAGCTTGGAGAGATGGAATAATACTTACCCATCTGATACATGGGCAAGAAAAGCTAGTTCCAGCCCTGAGGAGGCTATTCAGGGCTAGTTACACAATGAGGTATATCCCAACATTATGGAGAGAGACCAAAGTGATATTGATTCCAAAAATTGGCAATATGCACAGGGATTAACCGGGATTGGAGAAATCGTTAAAAAGATAGAAAACTCTATTGAGAATAAAGAGAAGGTGCATTTATGGACATACAGGGAACTTTTGATAATACCTCATACGAAACCATAGAAAAAGCTACCAAGAGAACAGGAGCTAGTCAAGCCTCTAAAGCTACCAAGAGAACAGGAGCTAGTCAAGCCTCTATCTCTTAGATAAAACAAATGTTAACAAATAGAAGCATCACAGCTAAGATGGGAGAGACAAAATTCAAAATAAAAGCAACGAAAGGATGTCCACAGGGTGGTGTTTTATCACCTCTTTTGTGGACTATTTTTGCTGACAGTCTCCTAACAAATTAGCCAATGAAGATTTTGAAATAATTGGGTACGTGGATGACCTAGCGATAATTAAAAGAGGCAACTATGAAACCATATTAATGGAAAAAGCCCTAAAACTTGCTTGGATATGGTGTCAGGAACAGGGACTAAACATCAACCAAAGCAAAACCACTATTTTACCTTTTACCAGGAAAAGGATTCATAATTTAGAACCACTTATGCAGGAGGGAAACATATTAAAATAACAAATGAGGTTAAATATCTAGAAGTTATCCTAGATCAAAAACTCACATGTAATTCCCAAATGCATAAAATCATAGGAAAAGCGAATGGTTCACCATGGATCTGTAAAAGCTTATTTGAAAAAAAAAAGGGGTATAAATCCAAAATGTTAGAATGGTAATATACTAGGTTCATTCAACCTATGATAATCTATGCATCAGTAATCTGGTAGCCAAAAACAAAGTAGAAAACCATTCAAATGAAGCTGGAGAAATTTCAGAGGATGACTTGCCTGGGAATGACAGGAGCAATTAGAACCTGTCCCATGACAGCTATAGAAGTATTGCTGAACATAACTGTTTACACATTTGAATTCAAAAAGAAATGTTAACAAGTACCCTTAGACTACAATATACCTGGAACTACAAGCTAGGAGACTATCGAGGGCATATGAAAATACTAAATGAGCTGAAGGGAAAGGAAGGAGTGGATAAGCTCGCTGAGTGATCATTTGCCCAGGAAACTAGATTTCAATAAGAAATTCAAAGTGCTTATCCCAGAAAGGGGAATATGGATAGAAGGAGGACCCAAATTAGGAAATGGGGCCATTGTCTGGTATTCTGATGGGTCAGTTAAAGAAGGAAAATCAGGAGCAGGGATATTTGGACCGAAATGCAAAAGAATCCTTGTAATGGGATCATACCCTATGGTGGGCACAAGAAAATCTCAATAAGAGTCCAAAGGGAAAAAATAAATACATTATAACAGAAAGCCAGGCAGTACTAAAAGCAGTTGACATCCGCATGATGGTATAGAAGGATCAATCTAATTAGGGATTGATAAATTATTTGCCACTTCTATAAATTTGTTTAATTGAAAACTAGTTTCAAATGTTATAAATTCATCCTCAGTTCTAAAAACACACAAAAAATTCAAAAAATAAGCAATTCAAAATATAGTTGGTATTATTATACATATTAAACTATATAAATCAGTATTAGAAAACATTTATGAATTATGAATTTAATTAAGACAAGAAATCAAATACATAAATTGAAATAGCTGATGGCCTAGCATGAAAGGGTTCAGAAACTATGCTAATTGGCCCTGACCCATATTGCAGCATATCCACTAGCTTAGTCAGGAGAGAAATAGATACCTGGAAAACAAAGAAGAAGGAAACATACTGGAATTCCAAATCTGGTATGAAACAATCCAAACTCTTCATTAAACTGTCAAAGGAAAAGGCAAAATTCTATCTAAACTTGACAAAGAATGAGTGGAGAACGATAACGGGTCTCCTCACAGGCCATTGCCCACTAAGATATCAAAAAATATGAAGATAATATAAGATTCCACTAGCCGTATGTGCCTTGAGGAAGAAGAAAAAGCAGAACACATTATTTATGAATGTGAAGCTCTTGCCATTTAAAGGCTACAGCATATATAACAGGCAATAATTAAACCTGAAGGCATTACTAGACTTCACCCTAAGGAATTAATGTGCTTCATAAGAAGCATACGATTCCTGTGGGATCTCTATTCAGTAGGGTATCTCACAAAAGATCTAAAATGGGTCGGGGTGAGAAAGGTTTAGCCCATCCCTCATATAATAATAATAATAACATTCCAAAATACTCAATTCATAAAATGTGCCCTTTTTACAGAACACTGACCATATGTGACATTATCACTCATGCAGAGATATAACTTAATTGTACTCAAATTTTCTTAAAGTACCAATGAATTTCACAAGTACTCCTGCTTGGTAAGTACCCAGCCAAATATATCAAAGACCAGCTAGGATCAGTTAGTTTCTTGAACAGGCATAACAACCATAAGTCGACAACTCTGTTCTACATAAATTTATAATAATGAAAACAAGCAATCAAAAGGAATGAAAATGAAGCATCTTTTTCGATTTTATTACAAAGTTTTAACAACAGTATAGCTTTATAACAGTCAACTTTTGGTAACTAAATAGATAAAATAACTCCAATGGTTCATTCCTAAATTTATTTATAAGTCCCAACATTAATATTTCAGACTTTTACCCAAAATATTTTCTTCAAATTAAAACAATCTAAATTATCCACCATTGAAGCTTTTAGATTACAATCTCTACAAAACATTTTTATAAATAACTTTGCAATAAAACAATAGTTCTACAGCTATCAATAGCTGAAAATTAGATACAACTTTCCAATCGGGTCGCACTATCACTGGCTCCTGCCAAAGTTGCCCAAAGGTCACGAGACTAACAGTTTCTAACACCATTTGTGCTACCTAACTGCTTTTTATTCAATTGTAACATACGTATTCATTGGAATTATTGAAATGATTACTGCTTTAATTAGATATTATTTAAAATTATTAGTGCTGTCGACTACCACTCATTAAGTTCAATAAGTTCAATCAGATAAATAAAACTCCAACGGATCCTTTTCAGTTGAGGTAGGGGCCTTACCGTAATTTAAATTACAACTGCTTTAATTAGATCACAGCTGTAGACTTACACTCGCCCAAGAGATATATAAACCCCTAAAAGATCCTTTTCAGTTAAGGTCGGGACCTTACCATGATTTAAATTATTACTGCTATAACTTTTTACTACAACTTACCCAGACCACCCGAAGTCGACAGTAGTAATAATTTTAAATAATATGTAATTAAAGCAGTAATAATTTTAATCATTCCAATGAATATGAATGTTACAATTGAATACAAAGCAGTTAGTTAGCATAAATGGCACTAGAGAGTGCTAGTCCAGCAACCTTCGGATAACGGAGCCAGTGATAATGCGACCCGATTGTAAAGTTGCACCGAAAATTATCTCAATTGCCTAATTGATATTTGTGATGTCAATACTCAAATCAGGTTAAAAAATACCAGTACCAAAATACATTTGTGGATAATTAATAATGACCTTTCATATAATTTGAGAATTTGAAAAAAAGATTTTTAATATTTTAGCAAAATTAATATATTATAAGAGAAATTTGTCCAGAAGAACGTTTGTTTCTGACGTCTTAAGTAAAAATTTCAAGCTATACACATTTCACAGAGCCATGATTATCTAAATACTATGAATTCTAATATAAAGTCTAACCAAGAATATCATACTTACAAAAAAATTAATCTATAGATGTTAAAATAAGAGCGATTTATGTTTAGTCTCTTAATGAACAATAGATCTTAGCAAAACAAGAATTCATGTTCTTAAAATTTTCCTTGGCGATGATAAATAAACTCTATCTGTACATATATTACTTCTGGGTCCCATCATGTATACAATGAACAGATAATTTATAAGACAATGAAGATAAATTGTATGGATAAATACAATATATTACAAAACAAACAATGATAAAAGACTATATGCAATGCAATACATGTTCAAGGGGGTAGATGAATTTCTGTTTACTATGGCATAAAAATAACCATCAATAATAGAACATATAAACTTACTCCTAGCAAAACAACTACAGATAACCATTTTAAATCATTTGATAATTAAGCCAAATTGCTAACTTATAAATAAGAATTTCATTAATTCACTTACTGTATGGCCATCAATGTATTCAGAATTTATGACATTGGCTAATAAAACGTCAGTGTCATCAATATATATTTTTGTCATGATATTTTGTTCAAACACAGACATTGTTGGTTATTTGTCAATACAACTACTAAAATGAATCCTTATATGTCCTGAGAACATAAGTCTATATAATCTCCTCAGTATTATTGGATGACATCGTGATATAAAAGGGATTAGAAGAGGTATTATTCAATACATTTACAAATATACACATATTTACAGGAATCAAAGGCTCCGATTGGATTTCTATATCGTTACTTAACGAGGGATCATCTTAACATTGGTCATTTCTCAAGTGCAATATTTAGGTACTAAAATATTCTCTGGTTGCTAATCATGGAAACCATAATGAAACTCAAAACACCGAAGTCATCTTTACATTGGTTGTTTATAGATATAAATTTATCTGGGCATGGCTGGCATCGAAGATCACTGTAAACATTATTTATTTTTCATATATATATATATATATATATATATATATATATATATATATATATATATATATATATATATATATATATATAAATTTACTCGAGATTAGGTGATAATTCAAAAAATTAGTTTTGAAACTTTGGAGCTAAGATTATGAACAAAATAAATTATATTCATGAAACGTAAACAGCAGGTATAATTAACACGAAAACGAAAAATATCGAGTTAATATTACCTTTAATTTCTCTTTTTTTATCATTAAAGAAATCGTGTAGTTTTTATCAATAGATGAAAAATTTCTAAAACCAGCCGTTCAAAGTCCTGCATGCAGGACTACTTTGTAGTACTACACTAGATATCGGACTACCGTTGGACTTTGAATGGGGTTGTATGACTACTGAGAGCGTGTAGGATAGGTTTCTCCGATCGTCCAACAAGCATTCCATCTTAATAACATCCTACCGCGTTGGATCGTGAGTAGGACTGTCGGTCCTGCAAACTCCACTTGTTTACTTCTACATCAATTATTATCAATATTTGTTTACAATTAGTCAACAACTGCCAGATTGGGGTTATTCTCCCTAGATTATGTGTTTTTACTCTGTTTTTTTTCATTTAAGTTTTTTTTTTTTTTTATAGTCATCATTTTTATTTAATTTGACCCGATCTTTCTAATATATAACTAATATGGAATTAAAGTAATATTAAAATGTATAGACCTTTTAAATATTTTAAAGGTACAACATAAATATAAACCTTAAGTACATTTTTTATCATTTATCCTTATCTTATACTAGAGGGATGATTTTGTTATCCATTCTTAAGCATTTTTTATAATCCTTCCTATCTATTTCATTGAACATTTTCAAATCATTGTAATTTATTTGGTTAATAAACATTGTTTTCGCCCAAAATTTCTTTTTCTTTTTTTCCAATAACGCCATAGCAAGACAAATTGCCGACATTTTCCTATTATTTAAAACATTGATAAGCTATTAGTACAGGTTAGAATAGCTGATCGGATCCCTTGTTGGACCGTGAGTGGACGAATGAATTCTTCTGTAGTCCTACAACGTAGTCCTACTAAGTTGGACCATGAATGGATGGCTTAAGAAATACTGATTAGTGCCCATTACACATCTATAGATTTTTATCCTGTAATATTTAAATTTTATATTATAAGATAAAGAAATCTATAAGGCTAGTTTACCTAATAATATAAACATTTTTTGAATTTATTTGACCAAAAAGCAGTTATTTTTTAATGTTTGTATTTTTCCTTTGTTATACTTTGAAAAAAAAAATTTCGGTGGGACGATCACGTCGATATCATTTTCAAAATTTAGATATAAAATTAAGCAGGTTCTGTGTGGTTTATTTTTTTCTCGGCTCCTAAAACACATTGGAACGAACCCCGGTACTGTGTTCAATGTTTGTTATGTGGAGTCACCAAAACAAATTTGGTTGAAATCGGTGACCCATTGACTGAGCCCTCCCCTTTTAAGATCTAAATAATTCAGCTATATTCCCCTGCTATAACTGCAAAAGAGGATTCATTATTTTTACTTCACTTAACAAATCGTCTTCGGTAATACCGCTTATACTAATCTTATCATAGCCGGGGTACAATACTCACCTTATTAATACTAAAATTGGAGGCCTCAAATGCATAGCACAGATACATAGTAATGCCAAATGTTGAAAAAAGCAATGCATGAAGCACATTCATGCACCTGATCAACACAGGTCACATATTTTATATTATATTATTATTCTTATCTTATTGATTCTTTTACTGTTCCAATATTCCATGCTTTATGATTTATTTATCAAGAATTATATTTTAAATGAAATTTGTTTACTTGTAATTTTGTCTTGACTTGTTCGCACTGTAGGAAGTATTGTAATCGAAAAAATTTTCGGTTTTCAGATTTCAACGGAAATATCCATTTAGACTAGTTTTGTCGTGACGTCTGTACGTACGTTCGTTCGTATCTCACATAACTCAAAAACAGTTTGCCGTAAAAAGTTGAAATTTCGTTGTAACATCTATTTGTGTACCTCTCTTTTTGGTTACTACCTACTGAATACCTATTGTGGTAGTTTACTTGAAGGTCCTAATAGATTTTCATCAAAAATTATATTGAAATCTAATGAAAATCTTCACAGGTATATAAGACTTATATATTAATATAAATAACATTCTAGATTTAGGTTAAAATTGGCTAACTGGAAGTGGTACTTTACTTAAAAGTCATGATGGACTTTCATCAAAAATTAGTTCAAAATGAAATGCAAAACAATCAAATTATAATCAAGTTTGATATATAAGACTTTTATGCCAAAATAAATAACAGGCTAGATTTAGGCTAAAATTGACAAAGCGGAGATGGTATTTTATTTGAAGTTCATAATAGATTTTTTTAAATTTTCGCAATAGATTTTTTTAATGTTTCTCTATCAATTTTAGAAATAAAAGCGTCAAATGAAAGTTTTAGAAAATAGAATTCTGAATCGAATACATCCAGAAATACAACTCAGGGCACCGTCGCAAGTTACCGACGCCAATAGACGTCACTTTGCCGAGTGTCATTTTTGAGATATTGCTATCTTCGAAATCTAGTAACCAAATGGTGATTCAGAATCACTTTTTGAGCTACCAATCAATAGTTTAATAGCCATACAAGGAGTTCATGTGGTGTCAACAGATTTCTCATTTAATGTGACTCGGTTTATCTCCTGTAAATAAATAAATTTTATAAAGACTCTTTTAAAAATCCAGCATCGATGCCTTTAAAATATTTACATTTGAAAATATACTGTAGTACCAATCAGGTCATTTGAAGGGACACTAGATCCAGGTTCGTGTGCAGGAGTACTCTGTATACAAATTTTGTTATGAACTAGCTGATGAATTTCATCATCAGTCGAAACCGCACTTTCAGGCCTCTTACAGGGAGCATATTTTAATGATGTTTGTACATTCAGATGACAAAATGCCTTCTCTGGTAGTATCGGAAGTAGCTAATGGCCTGGTGGATAGCCAACAGCTCCCTATTGCAGGTAGCGTATTTCTTCAGGGCTGAAGCGAGAAACTTTGAGATGAAGCCAGGAGCTCGCCAAGCATTTCCATCCTTCTGCTGTAAGGCTGCTGTCACAGAAGTATTGGAAGTTTCGCATTTTCCTTGGGGCGTTCTTACTCGGCTTGCAAGCGTTCAAATGCTTGGACAGGTTGTTCATTCCATCAGAAAGGCTTCCCGTCATCCTTTTTCGCTCTATCCAGGAACCTGCTGAGAGGGACTGAAGATCTGCTGCTCTGGGCATGCAACTACGGTAGATGTTTAACATATCCAAAAAGCGTCGAAGGTATCTGTCGCCGGTCTTTGGGCATGCAATTGGATACATTGGCTTCGACCTTGGCTGTGAGAGCGTGAAATGTTAATTTAAAATACATTATCCATGTGCAGCTGTAAATAAAAACGTAAAGTTAACTTTGAAGATCTCAAAGAAACTTTTTGGCCCTAACGTTCACCGATGGATGGAAATAAATGTGTGATATGAAGTTAGGGTAGATACACTGGGGAGTTTAAGACTGAAGGCGGAGTCTAGTTTCGGGCTATGTTTCTTTATTCAGAAATTTGTGAAATTATAATTCAGACATCAGTAAACAAGTGTTATTTCTAACCAGAAGTGGTACTTACGTACTTAATGGTCGACCATTGTTGTGAGTTATGACCTACAATGTTATTATTACTGCTTTAACTGTATTACCACTGTCGACTTCCGCTAGCTACAGTCTCTCAAGAGATAAACAAACCCTCCAACAGATCTTTTTCAATTGAAGTTGGGGCCTAAATTCGCATAAATATGAATCAGTTTATGGTGTCAGATTACAATCTCAACATATGGTTGACCGTGAAGTACATAAGTACAGAGAAGTGCCCAAATATTGAGGACAACGATAATGAGATCATGACGGGTCGCTCGCGTTTCTCGCGCTAAAGAATGACATTATAAGAACTATTTTTTTTGAATGCACAGAAATCAATGGTTAATAGGAGAGACTCAATGTTACCATCACCAATGGCTTTAATAAATTTGAGAAATATTTGAAATTATATTATTTAAAATATTTAAGATACTAAGAATATATGAAAAAAACAGACAACGATGCAAGCATTGATATTAAGTATAGAGTATTGGCAGCAAATAGAAATATTTAAGGTTATCCCAGCTGGTTAAGAGGAAATATCTTATCTAGAACGTAAAAATACTACAGTACGTAACCTCATTCGACCTGTGTTGTGCTGTGGTACCAAAATGTGAATAATTTGTAAGAAAGATGAACCCAGATGATTCTGAAATAAATGCTACATGTTCATGGAAAATTCCTTGTCTTAACTGCAGTTAAAGAACCACCAAGGAAATGTACTGAATGAATTAACTGTGCATACGTTTTCAGAACTTAAGACTTGAAGATCTTCTAACGGATATTTTATATTACTACCTTATTAGAATAATAAGGTTATTAATGAAATATAATGTTATGTATTTACGAGAATCAGCCCTAGAGACGAAAAACTTCTAACACATTTTTGATGTGATGTTTCTCTTCTGTGTATCTCTTTGGTTAACTTAACTTACACTTCTATCATAAGCATAGTCATTCTACAGGTTGAGTGAAATAGCTGTCAAGGTTTGAATACTGTTATTTTGTATTTTATCATTAGGGATTGGATATAGTTCCAGTTCTGTTACAATGGAGTTTCCTGATCTAGGAAAGCACTGTGCTATGGCACAATGCAATAAACTGGGTAATTGGAAACGTTTTATTTCTTGTTATTTTCATGTTTATTTGAATTTTACTAATGATTTCATTTTAATGAACATTTCACGATGATTGCAGTTATTGATGCAATGTATGCATTTTTTTAAATATACAAATGAATGAGTTTATTTTAAGTTTACATCTGACAGAAGTATTTTTGAAGTTATTTCATTGTTTGGGATTATATATTTGTATGTAAAAAGATAGTTTATTTAAATATTTACTTGTTGCTTTGATGTTTCATGGTATTATTGGGTTGTTATAATTGTGATTAAACTTCTCTTCGTAAATAATATATATGTTATATAAAAATGTCTTTATAACAGAATTATAATATGTTTGTTCTTAATGCAATATATTGTAATATTTCCAGAGACTTTCTCATCACATTGAGAATTTTGTTGTTAGAAATGTGTAAAGCTTTTTCTTTTTATCAAAGCACTAATCAGTTATCAGACATTTTAATCATTTAGTGTTTTTTTATTGTTTTTAGATTTCCTTCCAGTGAAATGTGATTGTTGTCACCAAGTGTTTTGGTAAGTAAAATTTGACATATACTTTTCATTTCATTTGCTCAAATTTTATTTTACTTTTCATTCAAATTTTTCTTATTTGTTTTGCTACAACTTTATAATGCAGTCGCCTTATCAGTAGTTGTCACTGGACTACCGCTCTCTAGCACCATTTCTGCTATCTGCTTTCTATTCAATTTATAATTAATTGGAATTGATAAAATTATAAGTGCTCTCGACTTCTGCTCACTCAAGAGATGTAGAAAGCCCCAACGGATCCTTTCCAGTTGAGGTTTCCTGGCCCTACTTTAACTTGAATTATTACTGCTTTAATTAGATCACAGCTGTCCACTTGTGCTAATCTATCACTTTTGTACTTAGTTCCTGATATGTTATTGTGAGGTTGATATAGTTCAGAATTAAAATGTTTTGTTATAATTATTTTTTTTGATTGGTTCGAATTGCCTGGTGAATAAGTTTTTTCTTTTTTAATCATTTTACAGTTGAATTTGACTAATTAAAACGTTTTTAATTAGAAATTGTGGTTAATTAATTAAATTTAAACATTATTTAAATTGCATAGTTAGTTCCCAAAATTGCATAGTAAAGACAAAATGAACACAATTTTATTTATTAATAATAATAAATCGCCCAAGAAGTAAACAAAACAGCAAGGGATCCTTTTTATTTGAGGTCGGGATCATACCGTAATTTCAATTATTACTGCTTTAAATAGATCACAGCTGACGATTTCCGCTCGCTACGCTCGCTCAAGAGATAGGCTTCCCCAAAAGTTCCGTTTCAGTTGAGGTCGGGTCCTTACCGTGATTTAAATTATCTCTACTTTAAATTATTACTTTAACTACCCCAGATCACCGGAAGTCGACAGCACTAATAATTTTAAATATGTAATTAAGGCAGTAATAATTTTAATGATTGCAATGATGCGATTTTCAAAAACCAGGACAAAGGGGAAGAATGGTGGGGGCAACTGGTGACGGGTGAGACTATAACCTTACTGAGGCCACGCCCCCTTTTGATAAGGGAGTGACAGGTCCCAACTATTACCCAAACTGAGCATACTAACCTATCTGCATGATACCGTTCCGCCTATTTTAACTTTTGTCGGCTGTTTAAACTATTTTTATTTTAAAAAGAAACAATTAAAATTATAAAATATAAATATATAATTTATTTAAACATATGAATGTGTGGATGCAACTCTAGCGTTATGTGGCAAGAACCGGAACGGACTCAAACATAGGTAAGCCAAGCCAAGGAAAACTACCACATTTACACGTTTGATTTGCCAAGGTTTGGCAAATGCACCTTAATATATTATTCTCATGAGAAAAGTACAAATGCATATATTCTACATCACCAGTTCATTTTTCAAGGAGAAAAAATATTTGTAAATATTAACATAAAAGTTGATTTTTAAAACAGTTACATACTTTAATGACACACCAGGTGCTGGATTATAAGTAAGAGGTTAATCACCACCATTTATGTTGAGGCCGAGAAATTGTAAAAAAAAATTGTTCAAACGATTTCGTAGAACTCATGGTTAGTTTTAAAAAACAAAACAGCCTTAGGTGACTTATTGCCTTCGTATAAATGATTTCCACTTGAAATGTTAAGTGTTCCACAAAACAGTTTGAATAAATGTTGAAGTTTTGTTTTCCTGAATTGTTTTAGTGTTTTGTTGTTGGATATCTTTTTCTCCTCAAAACCAATATATGGGACGTCAGTGGACTCAATGATCACAAAGAATCTTGTATTGATATAAATAAACATTTTTCTAGACTAGGCTATGCTAAAAAAAAGAAACAAAAAAAAAAACTTGTTACATTCGAAACCTTGGATAATTCGAAATTTTTCAGTGGTTCCTTCAACTTCTAATTGAACAAGTTCCACTGTACATTCACCCTAGCAAGCAATTGAAGTAATATAATAACTAGTGTTTTTTTTTTTTTATAGTTTGAAGTAAAAATTTTGTGTAACATAATTTGTTTATTCGTGTATGTTTTCAAGAATTTTTCAAGAGCCTCTTTAAGCTCAGTATAATTTTCTCAATGTCAGTATTTGTAATTTTAACCTACCATTCTTACCACTTATCTGTTCTTATTTTATTTATTTGGTTGCACAATTAAACTATACTTCTTGTTTACGTTAAGTGGAATTTAATTACACATCATAACAACACAGTCTTTATTCTTACTCTTACCACATTCTTGCTAAAATGGAACTCTCCATTTATGTATTTTGGGGAAATATTAATTGAAATCTTTATATATTTTGTGTAAATAGATTGTTTTATATTTTATAGCCTTATAACTCACAACGAATTTGTTGAAACTTTTGGTATTTTGTTTTGTAATTTTTATTTTTGTTTAATTTATTTTTCTTGGTGTTTTTTTTTCTCTGTTTTATTTTTATTGTTTCATTAGGAAAATGTAATTTTTTCAATACTTTATAATTTCTGTTTTATATTATTTTTCATTCTTTATTAATGTATTACTTATTTATCTCATACATTGTAATTTATAATATGTAAACACTTGTCATGTATTGATACATGTATTATGCTGTATGCAAGGAGCATGTTCACATGAATAAATACACTGCCCTCATGTAGGGTTACTGTATGAGGCTAAGAGAAATAAAGACAAAAAAACTAACAATATATAATATTGCCATATTATTTTCTTTTTTGAAATTTACTTTATTTTGTATCTATATTATTTAGTTATGATTGAAATATTCCTTTGATTTTGAGACTTGTGGTGTGTCGACGGTTTTATGGTCTCCAGGTTTTGATTAATTGAAAAATTGATCGACATCTGAAAACAGATATTCAATCTTAAGTTTAATATAAGGCAAGATCCATATTCTCTCCACACAAATTTTTATATTTTTTTTGAGAATGACCTTACGTCGAAAGGGGACACTTTGGCATATTTCTATGACAAGAGATGACAGCTCTTTCGGCCTGTTTTGTTTTCCTCCCATTTGTTGTATTTGTCCGGGCAGAAGCCGATTGAGCATGATATAAGAAGAAGGAAGTGGAACTGGATTGGCCATACACTCTGAAAACAGCCTGGAGCAGTGGAAAGGTTGGCACTTGATTGAAATCCTCAAGGAGTACGCCAAAAAGGACATCGCATCACCTGGAGATGAACTGTACTAAATGAGGTGGAGCAGGCAGAAAGACTTGGAGCGGTGTGAAGGCACTGGTTGGGAATAGAGATGGATGGAATTTGTTCGTTGAGGCCCTTTGCTCCACTTGGAGCTACAGGAATATCTGATCTGATCTGTAAACCCTTGGCAAAATTTTTAGGCCAAAATTTTTTATTTTTAGATTCGCTCGAAAATTTGATTATAGGGATTTTTCTAAGTAACCAAATCTGATGCCAGTTTTTTAATAAAAAAATTCTATTAATATACTTCACTCCATAAAGAATACGGTTATCATTACATACAAGGCAGTACAACCATCAGGCCCCTGTAAAATTCACTTATTTCGTTTTAAAAAATTGGATCACTAAAATTTACTATTTCTGGATCATGAATAATGATTTTGACACATAAATACGGTCTAAAAAGTTCTTATCCATATTCATATAATAATATAAAAACATTATTCATGATCAAGGAATAGTAAATATTACACTTTTATAACACTGCTATAAATATTGTCGTAGAAAATAAATATCCAAGGTATGTCTGAGCAAGGCTGGATTCGTAACCATGCATATATCATAATATAAAAAGATTATTTGTGATAAAGAAATAGTAAATATATCACTTTTACACCACTGCTATATACATTTTCGTAGTAAAAAAATATATGTTTACCCTATTATAATACTGATCTACATTACAAATAACTCAGAACACTCCAAAATTTAATTATTTCTTTTAAAAAAATTTGGTCTCTGATATTTAATATTACATTTTTTTTTTTTTGTCTACAATAATACTTATAGCAGTGTTATAAAATTGTAATATTTACTATTCCTTGATCAAAAATATTGTTATAAAGAACCTTTAAGGCCGTTTTTATGTGTAGTATAAAAAGATTATTTGTGATCCAGGAATAGTAAATTTTTACTAACTAATTTTTTAAAACGAAATAATTGAATTTTAGAGCGACTTGAAGGGTGTATTGACTTTTATGTAATGATAACGGAATTCTTTACGTAGTTAAGTATATTAATAGAATTTTTTGTTTAAAACTGGCATCAGATTTGGTTTTAGCACTGTCTCTTTTTTCATTGTTGTTATTTTGTTTTCCTTTTAGCCCTGAAGATGGCCTAAAACTTAGGCCAAAACGTCAGCGCAAAATATATAAGTTCACTTATAATAGTGTAATTCTTTGACTGCACCCCCCGACCAACTTCTCCCTTTAAATATTTTATTCTATACTATTGCTCAATCAAACTTTTAAAATTTTCAACATTAAAATTTTTTTATATATTTCAATAAATATTCATTTGAAAATTTTCAAATCAATTTTCAGCTATTCTCCTCGTTATAATGAAAAACCCCCCTGAATATTTTGGAATAATTTTTCCCTAAGAAATAGAGGAGAAACCATTTGGTTTCTCTCGGACCTACCATCACCTTTCACCTTAAGTTGTGCCAAAACATCATTTAGTTACAATTATTACATACTTTTGTTTTTAAGCAGATAGTATTAGTTAGCCCTTTAATTAAAGATATAAAATCTTCAACATACTAACTATATTATTATGTTATATATTATTCTTAGCAATAAGAGCAATTATTGAAAAAAAAAAAAGAAATGCAGAACTTCAGAAAACAGGCTCCAGACACATTTGCCAGAATATAATTTACCAATAAAATTGAACAGATATGAAAGCTAATGTCTTTAAATAGGCCAAAATAAAACAATATTAGACAATTCAAAAATTCATTGGTGAATTAAACTTTCAATAATAAATTTATTGAATCTAATCGTATTTCATAAAACTCTGAGCTGTTTCATCATCAGACCGCAATATTTTCTTAATTTAGTCATTCTTTGTGCACAATGTTTTCTCTTATGTGTCTTACAATCCATTTCACATCTTTGTCCTGGTTATTAGTTAAAATTGTGGTTAATAATTCTATAGGATTGTCTAGTAACATCATCTCTTCCCTGCCCCTAGATGAATCATAAAATTAAATCCACATTATGTTAAATATAAATGTTTTTAGTAATTATTTAAAGTTATTCAAATAATGATTTCCCCATTCAGCGATTTGTAAACAATTATTCTGATAAAGAAATTAAAAATTTACTTTTATATATATATTCAATCATGTGGTTTAAATTATGTCATGTCGAAATTCTCCGGTGATTGGTCCTTCTGATGATGGATTTAATAGAAAAAACAGATACATGAATATTTACTCACAAAACGCTAGAGAGGGCTATGAAGTGGCGAGTTGAAAGTAGAGATGCAAACTATTTTCGCTTCAACTATGAGGCAAAAATTTGGCAATTTTAAGCTTCTTAGGGACTAAGAGAAGGAGAGTCCCTAAATCTGTAGGTAATAAGTAAGGCTTTAAAGAGTCCACTGGGTAAAATGTTATACAAGGAAGAAGAGACGATATGAAATGCGTCATTCTACTGTTTCCACTCATTACAAGTCTGCCAATTACCAACTAGTGGCTTGAATTGAAGTACAATTCATAATGATTAGTGATCAATACAAAAAACAGAACCTTAAATATTGAACACTAAATTTAACTGAAACTCTTTAATTAATGCTCAGAGGCTTGAGTAAAAATTTTGCTTGCAACATTGGTGATCTTCCTGATATGCCATGCTTTGAACCTCTGTATGCTCTCACTTAATTTGAGTCTTGGTGTAAAATGGATTGTGGCCTAACTGATAGGCCATTGTAAAAATCGTTTTAAACCCTAATGGGAAGCGAGGTAACGTTGAAAATCATTCGATTAGCTTCAATTCGATACTATCTAAACGATAGAAAGAAAATAATCTATTTCTTGTTTCTAAACGTTGAAACTGTTAGGGTGCTCTCCCCAGTAGACCACCAAACGTTGCAGAGTCCAACGCGGGACTACTTTTTGAATTTTTTTCATCGATTTCAGCTTTTTTTTTTTAATCTTTAGAGACTTCATTTCTTTGTAATTATTAAGTTTTATCACTACCGACCATAATAAACTAAAACTAATTATATGGCACTAACCAGATACAGTACCCCATACAAAAATACCCAGACTGCGGACTGTGGCGAAATATCGACAGGTGATTTGTTTTCTGTTATTTTTGAGACTCTTGGCTTCTTTTTTGGAACTTTCCATTTATATCCTAGTGAATATAAATTACTTTTTTAAGAATAAAAAAATAGATCCCGATTAGGGTTAGATTAAATGAGAAGAAGGCACATGGTCATCACGTGATATCATTATTTGATTGAAATTTCATGAAATAATTAGAAGAAAATAATTTAACTATAGCACTAACAAAAGAATTACAAAACATATTTTAAATGAAAATATCATAAGCAAGAGAATAAAGCAGCAACTGACTGTTTAAAGAGGGAAGAGTCGTCTCTGGCCTTTTTGAAAAGTAATTTTAATAATAATATTTTTATTTTACGTATTTTTTTTTTTGTTAGTGCTTTTGTAAAATTATTTGATTTCATAAAATATTTAAGCATTATTCATTTTATTTTTTCAATGTTTAATAAATTTTTTCAGGGAATTTCATTTCATATTTAATAATTGCTTTGTTAATTAATAGATATTTCTTTTGGAAAAGAATATCATTATTCTGGATTTCTGTGTTAATTTATTGTCTAGAAACAAAGCTAATTTAATATATTTCATTGTCGAGGAAACTTAATTCTACACCTCACATTTTGGCAAATCAGAAGCCAATTGTAGATAAATCCCTAAACAAACCTCAACTTCATTTATACAAAATTAAAGCTTAATGAAGGTAGAAGTTTTTCTTGAAGTGGCGTATCTGCAGATTTCAGCAGGGGGTTGAGAAAGGGATATTTAAAAAAAATAATAAAACTTTTCGCCATTGGTCACCCTGAAAGCCCCTTACAATATGTTTAGTTTAGCCAAACTATATTTTTTACAGAGGATTTTGTCTACTTTAAGATGGTGCAATCGGAGCTTAATTACCTTCAATAAATTTTGAGTGATCGCTTTCCAACCAACAAAAAAACACGACACTTAAAAAACAAAACACAAAACTTAAATTTCTGGCCTTTCTGTGTGGAATAGGACCATGGTCCACATGAACTTTTTTGTTGCTCTTGAGATTTACTGTCACATCTTTAAACATTTTTTGTGACTTACAGGTCACCCTGTATGATGACAATTCTATGATGGAAGGTCCCGATGTAATTTTCATGTATAAAAAATGATTTCCAAATTATTATTATATTTTAAATGACAAATTGGTTAGTGATGATTTTTGTTCAGATTAGTATGCATTCGACCCACTTTGTAGGGCTAAATAAACAAGATACAAAAATTAAAATAATGATATATACAGTGAATGATATTAAAATTAACAGAATAAATAAAAATACAATGAGAAAAAAAAATTAAAATGATATAAAAATTAACAACAAATAAAATAAAAAGATATAATGAGAAAAATTGAAAACAGTGATGGATTTAAGATTTAAGAAAGGAGGGAATGAACTTCTGAAGATGTTACACAACCTATTTATTATGATTTGTACTAGCGAAGTGATCCTGACAGCCTGGAATAAAACAGTACTGTGTCCGATCCATAAAAAAGGTGAGATCTACTTGAATGTAGTAACTATCGGGGCATCTCTTTCCTCCCATGTGCCTACAAAATATTCTCAAATATATTGTACCAAAGACTGTTGCCTCATGTTGAAAGGGTGCTAGGCAAATATCAGTGTGGATACCATAATGGAAAGTAGACTACGGACCATATTTTCTCCCTACGCACAATTTTAGAAAGAAGCAGAGAATACCAGATCCCCAATCACCAATTATTTGTGGATTTCAGGTCAGCCTATGGCAGCATCCAAAGAGAACCTCTATACCAAGCGATAAAAGACCTAAACGTGCTAACTAAGCTTATTCGACTGGTGAAGCTTACTATGACAAACATTGAATGTGTGGTGCGGGTCCAGGGAGATCTGTCTGAGGGATTTATCCCAGATAATGATCTAAGACAAGGAGATTCCCTCGCCTGTCTCCTTTTCAACATTGGTCTGGAAAAGGCTGTCAGGGAGTCAAAGATCCAGATTAGCGGCACAATACTCAATCGCACGATACAAATCCTGGGTTACGCAGATGACCTTGACATTGCAGGAAGATCAAAAGCTACTGTAGAAGAAGCATTCCTTGCTCTCGTGGATGCTGCTAAGAAGCTGGGGCTGGCTGTCGACTCCTCAAAAACTAATTACATGGTGGCTGGCCAAACAAGAGGTCCCCATGAAATAACGGTCCAATTTGGGCCATACTCTTTTGAACGAGTCTACGAATTTGTGTACTTGGGATCACAAGTGAATACGACCAATGATGTTTCGTCTGAAATAAGGAGGAGAATAACATCTGCCCACAGATGCTATTTTGGACTGCGTCGTCATTTAGGAAGTGGCTTAATCTCCAGAGCCACTAAAACAAGACTGTACAAGACGCTGATTAGGCCAGTGTTGACATATGGATCTGAGACCTGGGCTTTTTCAAAGGCGGATGAAAGAGACCTTTTAGTTTTTGAAAGAAAAATATTACAGCGGATTTATGGCCCTGTACGAAATGGTGCAACATGGAGAAGGCGGACGAATGCAGAAGTGTATTCACTGTTAAATGAGCCTGATGTCGCCAAAATGGTTAAGCTCAGCAGGCTTCGTTAGGCGGGCCATGTCGCCAGGATGGGAGTTCACGAGATCCCAAGAAAACTCCTCGATAAGAACTTGCACGGAACTCGGCCGAGAGGCCGTCCAAAATTCAGATGGTCTGACGGTGTTGGAGAGGATTCAAGGACCCTGCTTGGTGTTCGGAATTGGAGGACAGCTGCACTTCACCCAACGAACTGGTGGAAGCTGTGATTGATTGATTTGTTCATATCTTCTCTACGATGATATTCAATTCCTTGATATCTTCTTTTATTAATCCACATTTTTCTTCTGTATGCATTCGTTTTCGTTCATAGTCGCGTTTCATATTTTCTACCTTTTCTTCATTTTTCTGGATCTGAAAGGTTAAGTTTAATCTCATTGCTTCCATTTTTTCTTCAACCTTTTAAATTCTTCAGAGATCAATAGTTTCATCTCCTTCCTAAATTCTTTGAATTGCTTTTTTAACTGTTTTTGCAATAGATCAGATATTGTAGAGGACATCATTTCCATCCATAGTTCCATTTCCTTAGAGTGTCTCTCCTTGTTCAATTTCTTCATGGCTTGTATCTTTAGTACTTTTTAAAGTATCGTTTTTGGATTTTAAATTATAGGGTGCTGACACTAGTGGAGTACTCATATCTTCACAAGTCTCGTCACTGGCTTCTTTGTTCTCGTATTCTTCTTTGTTTTCTTTAAGTTCAATATGTTCATCCATTTTAGGGTGACTTCTTAATTTTCTGATCCAAAGGTTGGTTATTTTAATCGTTCCTTTACAAGGGATGCCAATTTTGTAATCTCCGTTACTGGCCGCCTATTCGTATGTCGATGATTCAGTCTTCTGATCATACTGGACACACCGCAGAGTTACTATATGAGTGAGAGGAACAGCTCTTCTTATCTAGTCTATCTGAAACTCTCCTGGATCAATAAAGTCTTGAGAGAGGAGAAAGGTAGGACGAGAGCCGGGGAACAAGCCCGACTACCCGAGGAAAAGAGGTAGGACGAGAGCCGGGAAACAAGCCCGACTATCCAAGGAAAAGAGGTAGGACGAGGGTCAAGGAACTATCCTGACCATTCAGGAAATGTAGGTAATAGGAGGAATGAGAATATTGGCGGTCAGCCGGACAGATTATCACTATCCTAGACCCCGGGATGCTCTGATTAGGCCAGCGAAAAGCTCCTTTATTTATACCACTTCTCGCTGACTGCTGGGTAATCCTTACCCGGAGAAGTTTAATAATTATACAATTTTCCTGGCTAAATCAGAGCATCTTTCAGCTCAATGTTTATTGTTATAATTGAGGCTGTATTGTCCCTCGCATTGTGTACTGG
This sequence comes from Rhaphigaster nebulosa, assembly GCA_948150685.1. NCBI lineage: Eukaryota > Metazoa > Arthropoda > Insecta > Hemiptera > Pentatomidae > Rhaphigaster > Rhaphigaster nebulosa. Next base: position 124,971,882 of record OX411307.1, read on the forward strand.
TCTTCAATCAGAGAGGTCGTCTCCAGTGGTGACGGTGCTTTACTAGCCTTAGAGCTGTTCGGCGTGTTTTAATAATTTATTTAAATTATTTTGAATTACAGTATATAATTAAAATAAAGTGTCCTTTTAAAAGATATTACATATTAATTGGTAATGAAATGAAAAGAGGGGCCTTTTTTGAAGGTATTATACAATAAAAAAAGAAGGGCCATTTTCTAGGATATTACAAATTATATAAATGATATTTAAATGAAAATAGAGTTTAAATTAACTTAATTGATCTTTTCTTTCGCATTTTGATATCAGGATAATTTTTTCAAGCAACACCTATGTACTAAACGATTTAATTTTTAACAGACTATTATTATGTTCTTTATCTTATGCCCGTGTATTTTATTTTTATACTGTTATATAAAAACCTCCAAATATTTTGTTATTTATTGCAGCATTTCAAGTGGACTTAAAACTTTTGTCAGGTTCCATTTTAAATTGCACCATATACAGTACAACAAATGGTGGAATATGCATACCCTATTATTCAATCTAATATCCAAAATTAATAACTTAAGTAAGATGTAAAAAAAAAGTAGATTTGCTGAATAGAAATGTTAACATTCAACAAATAGAGTGAATCCGCATCAAACGGAATAAAAAAAAATCCTTTTTTTTTTTTGAGAACTAATGTCAAGTTTTTTCTAATTAAAGTTAAGTTTCTTCTATATAAAAGAATATGGCAGCAGGGAAATGAGAATTTTCTGAGACAGGGGAAGAAATTTTTCTCCCCTCCATACATTCAATTGACCTGATAAACAGTTGAACTATAAATGACGTGCTTGTTTTCATTTTGCCGTAAATGTGAAAGTTCTTTGGAAACCATTTAAATGAAAACAAGAATTATTAAACAAATGAGAATTCATAAATTTGTTTTTAATATTTCTTATTCCATAACATATTTTTTTAAGGTACTAGGTGGAGGACATTAGTTTCAACTTAGTCCATCATGTCATATTGTGATAGGCGAGCTATAGTAATATTTTATTTATTTATTTTAACATTTTCAGCCTAACTAATGTTAATTATTTATGAACTTGACTGTTGTATTTGATTGTTTCAGCTACGAACACATGAAATATGATGATCATAAGTGTCCTAAGGCGAGTTCAAAAAATATTCAGGTCCCAATCTGTCCTCTTTGCAACAATCCTGTACCGTCAAAGAGACATGAGCCTCCTGACATTGCTGTTAGTGCTCATATTGATCGAGATTGCGAATCCGATCGGGCAGTTGGCCGAAGAAAGGTAGATAATATCTCAGTTTATTACTGAATTTAGGTATCTAGTTTGGTTAGAATGAATCAAATAATTGAACTATTACAAATAGTAGTTTAAAGAATTAAAATATTTATTGGCCTTAAAATTTATATAAATAACACATTTATCTTGGAGTTAAAAATTTTAAGAATACCTTGTTGTTATTCCTGTAAAAACAAAGAGAATTTTTGAAAAATAAAAACATCTGATGATCCATTCACTTGCATGCTGGATAAAATTTTGAATAATTATTTCATCTTTTTAGTTATAAGATAGCAGTATAAATTTTGTTCATCTCTTGTAATTGATCTGAGATTATTCTATATATTTTTTTAATGTACCTACTTAGTTTAGTGTTATTGTTTGAAGAATATATTTTATTTTTCATAATATATTTTATTTTTTATTATATACTTATTTTACTGAATTTGGCCTGTAATGTTATATTCAGAGTTTAATCAGATGCCCAAAAAATAAACTCAATTGTGAATGCCCCTTAGCGAATTCATAAAAGCATTGTTGGTCATTGGCTTAACAACTTATATCTGATTCAAGGTCTTCATTTTCTTGCACCAGTTGTCACTGTCTAAATCTGCTGCTCCTCTGTTCTTCACATTTACTAGGTTCCTAGCAACACCGACTTGACTGAGAGCTCCATGGTTTTTGCAGCTTTTCCTGGTGCCAGGAATGCCTCTGAGATGGCATTAAGTGATCTACCAGCAGTATCCAGGTTATCAGCATAGCCCAAGAGTAGAATGATTTTGTTTTAAGTAGTGTTAGGTATCTGTATTCTGAATTTTCTGTCAGTTGCTTCCAGATTCATGTTAAACAATAGAGATGTCCAGGTATCTCCCTGCCTTAAAGTTAGCCCCTAGTGGGTTTTTGTAGTTCACTCAGCCCATCTTTCACCAAATTTAGCACTCCATTTCTTCTATTGAATCTTTTCCAATATCAGCCAGCTACTGGGAATAGAATGGTCAGTTTTCAAACATATGAAATGATATATTATTTTTATTCTAGAACTCATACTCATAAGAATAACGTGAATGCACAGATTATGTTACAATTGTCAGTTAAAATACGTATCAAACACTTCAGAAATTTATAACAAAAAATAAGTAAAATGAGGAATCGAAAAAATAAAATAAAAATATAGTTATATATACATACACGCATACATGGATTGAGATCTTGTATTCAAGAGTGGGAGGAATAGGTGGGTTCAGTGAAATGGGATAACGAGTCAAGTAAATTATTTATGATTTCAGGGGTTAAGGAGTCAAGATTTCACCCGGAAATTTGTTTAGGAATGAGGGATGGTCTAAGAATGTTATAATAAATCTGAATAAGACCATAGTATGAGAGAAAGGGTGGTATCCATATCAAATCACCCAATGAAAAATAAATTTTGAGCCTGCATGTCTCAGATTTACATGATTGTTTCTATGTGAATTATACCAACTAAACACATTGCAAATCTATTTTTCAAATATTTTTTTCTTGAGTAGTTTTTGTAATTACAATTTTTAAAAATTATGGAAATAGCCGAATTTCACTATGTTTTGTATCACAAAAATCCTCGTAGATTTATAACCGATGGTGGTAGAGAGAGAGAGAGATGTTTGATAACCCATTTAAATCAATGTTTTAAAACCGTAAAAACAAGATAATTAGATGTTTTAAAAGTGTAACACAGAAAGATATAGCTGATTCTAAACATTATAAGACCTTTTTTTTTTTGAAAAGTGATACATCAACACACTTTTTTCAAGGATATAGAAAAACTAAACTTCAATAGTTTAAAAATAACTTTGATTTAACAAAAAATCTGTGACATATGATAACTGCCCACTGAACTTCTTGTTTGGCTGATTGGCTTCTGAACCATCTATATATGTTGTCTCATGAGTAAAGCATTGTTGTTAATGTATCTTGGTGATGGTTTTCATTAAATAAGATGCTGATGAGTCAAAATAGAAAAACAAAATATGTATATACAACATTATTTACACTTACAATAGCTGACAGAAATAGAGGATACAGTTTCAAATACACTTAATCCTCTGTAAAATTTCTTATATTTAACCTAATATTATCTTATTAGGTAAGATATTAAATTTTTTTCAAAAATAACCCGATTCCTGTCCAATCATAGTTTACATAAAGCCATTACCTGAATCACTATGCTTGACTATTTATCATTTATGCATCTATAAAGGATTGAATTTCACAGTATATATTTATATCTATAAATATATATAATTTATAAACATATTAACAGTATATTTAAAATAATATATGAATTTCTTAGCATTTATTGATATTTGATTTTAATTTCAGTTTGATTTAATACTGTTATTGTCGAAAATATTTGGTCTTGGTTTGTGATTGGCTCCTTATTTCTGGCATTTACTCCTCATGGTCTTTGTTTTGGAAACATTAATTGTCAGTTCGCACCCTCGTGCTGTTCGATCCAGGTCCTTCATCTTTTCCTGGATATCCAAGAATCTATGGGCCATTTCTCATGTGTCGTCCGCATACTCAACCCCTTCCTGTCTTTATTGGAGACCTCAATGGATTCCTTGCCGCCTTCCTGCTGCAGCCTCTCTCTTGACCTCATCCAGCACCAGTATAAACAATAGAGGTGACAACAAGCAGCCCTGTCTAATAACCCCCTTTGTGGTTCGGAAAAATTCAGAGAGATTCCCTTTGTGAGCCACGCAGCATTGAAACTCTATACATTGCTTCAATGAGTTTCAATTTCTGGGATCTGTCATCTTTCCTGAGTAGCCCAAATTCTGCCTTTACGCTGTCAAAGGCCTTCAAGAAATTCACAAACACCAGATAGAGGGGGCTCCGGTACTCTCCAGACTGCTCCAAAATTATCCTCACAGTATTTATTAAATCTATGCAGGAACGATTTAGTCTAAAACTATGCTGCTCTCTTCTATGGTATTTTTCAACCTCGGGCTGAATTCTTCTTAGGATAATCCTGGACAGGACTTTACTAAGCACGGAGAGAAGCATGATACCTCTCCAGTTGTTACATTCCGTAAGGTCTCCCTTTTTTGGCATTTTTACCATTATCTCTTTGATCCAGTCCTTCGGTAACACTGCTTTCATCCATATCTTCCATAACAGCGGTAGGATTTTCTCAGCCACTCCCTCAGGCCATGCTTTTAGTAGTTCCGCCACGATGTTATCGATCCCTGGAGACTTATCATTCTTTAGGGCATTTATGGCTTCGTGGATCTCCATTAGGGAGGGAGGCTCAATTTGTATTACTTTACTAGGCTCCCTTCTTCTTCTTTCTCGAGGTGCTTCTTTCAAGCACCACTCTTCGTCCTGCTGGTTTAATAGCTCATCAAAATATTGACACCACCTGTCTCGTTGGGCATTGTCCTCCGTCAGAATCTCACCATCCTTACTATTGACCAGCTTCTTTATTCTCCTCTTTTTACCAGCAAGTACATTTGTTATCCGGTAGAGTTCTTTAGGTTTATTGCACCTAGCTGCTGTCTGCTCTGTCCACCATCCTGGAAACCCACTCTCTTTTGTCTTTCCTTGCCCCTCTCTTCATCTCTTTATTCTTGTCGAAGTATAGCCTAGTTAGGGCATCTTTTATTTCCTTAGTGGCTGCCTTGTTTATTTCTAGCTTTAGTCTCCTAGGCTCCTCTACTAGGGCCCAAGTCTCTGCTGACGACCATTCTTTCTGTTTCTGTCTTAAAAGCCCAGAACCTTCTTTCTTGTCACTTTCTTATTGGTCCAGAATTCTTCAAAGTCAGCTTCCTGGTCTTCCAGCGCTGTAAATTTGTTCTGAAGCTCTTACATGAACTCCTTTTTATTTTCATCCTTCATCTTCCATAGATCGAGTCTCTTAGGTCGGGAAGCCTTGTCTTCCCTGATGGTTTGCTGCTAGTTTTAATCTTATATCCTCCGATAAGAGATGGTGATCAGTACCAACATCGGCTACTCTTTTATTCCTAACATCAAGGAGAGATGTCCGCCACTTCTGACTAATTGCGATGTGATCGATTTGGGAGACTGTTTGGTTGTCAGGGGATACACATGTGGTTTTATAGCAGGGTTTGTGTGTAAATAAAGTTCCTCCAATGACTCAATTATAATATACACAGAGGTTTAAAAGCCTCTCGCCATTATCGTTCATTGCCTCCAAGTCGTTTGTCCTCATGAGCCTCTCCAATCCTTCTTTGTCACTTCCACACTATGTGTTGAAGTCATCCACGAGTATAAAGATGTCTTGCTTCTTCACCTTACTCAGCGTACTGCGCAGAAGAATGTAGAAGGTAGCCTTGTCTGCATTATCGCTCACTTCCGTGGGGGCGTAACACTGCACAATAGTGACCTTCCGAACTCTGGAGGTCATCCACATAATAATAATTCGGTTAGATACTGGAGTCCACTCCATCATAATTTTCTTTGATTTTTACTGAGGAATCCCATGCCGTTCCAGATCAGCTCCGGTTCTTCCAGAATATAGTAGGGTTTAGCCTTCCGGAGTTCTGTGCTCTCCTAAGTCACTCCATCTGTTTCACTCAGCCCAAAATCTCCGTATTATATTGCTTCATCTCTTTTTCCAATTGGGCAAGCTTTCCTATTTCTGACATCGTCCAAACATTCCAGCATCCATTCTTAGTCCTGAATTTTGCCCCAAAGGCCATTCCATTAAATCTGTCCAGCATTTCTTTATCTTGGTTTCAGTTATAAGTTTATTCTCGGGTTTGTGGGATATAAGCCCACAAGCCCAAAGCCTGGTGGAGCTGCTACCTCTCAAAGCTCTCAGGCTTGCTCCCTAGCTGATTCAGGGTTCAGGGTGGAATGATGGCCCTACTTTCTGAGACGTGTTTCGTGCCCGAGGTTACAGTAAGGTATCCCTCCTCCTTTCTCAACACGGGCTTGGGACCGGCTACGGCGGAGTTACATTAGAACATACAGGTCTGAATTAGCTTTCGGAACAATATGATTTGTGTACTTCTGAGTAAATTTTATGTCCAGTTGAAACCGTTTTCCATGTAGAATGAAAATAACCTTTTTGTTAAACAGCTGTACAGAATTGTTATAGAAACAGTGGACATTTAATTTTGATAAGTTTGTAAATTATCCTTGAATGTTTTAGTGTATCAAAACTCAAGATATGCAAAACTACCATTCCATTGTGCTTAATATTTTTAATTTTTTTGTTAGTTTCCTTATGCTAAAAATCTTTCCATATTGTATGTAGATTAGGTTTTTTTAAGATTTTTGTTTTCATATATATTGTATACATTATTTAATGTGTTAATTCTAGAAGGGAAATAACACCACAAAGAAGAAGAATAAAAATATAATGAATAATTGTAAGAAATTTTTACTGCTAACACTCACCTTTAGATGAATTCGATCTAAAATTAATGAATCTGCAGGATGGAAGCATGAATGTAGTGAAGGAGTACTCCAAGAACGAAGGAGAGAAGAAAGATGACATAGGAAGAAAGATATATAAATTGAAGGAATTCCCTGAAGGCGAATAATTTTTGCAACAGGCGAACCCATGATAAGAACATACAAAATGTTTTATAATTTATAAAAAATGGCACAGGAAATTATAACATAGAATAAAAAAAATGTGAATATTAATTAAGAGCAATCTGACTAGGGGACCGTTAAAGAGAGTAGAGGATTAACATAAGGGAGACATATGATCAGAACAAAATGGCTTCACTTGTTCATGTTAGTGACTGAACATAATGTATTGGTTTTATTTAAGTTAAATTTTTCAATGTTATTGTGCTTCAATTAGTTTTTGAAACTTTTATTTTTGTATTAATGTATTTTAAAACCTAAAATCATTCCACAAAAAATATGGTGGTTTGGTGGTGGAGTAGTGAACTAACGACTAATTTAAACTTTCATTTTATTTCATAAGGTTGATTTCATTAGTTTATGATGTTTAATTTAAAATTTAAAAAAGTTTATATTCCCATTTTTAGAGATAATATCATGATTACACCGGATGAGGTGTATAATTTTGTCAATAGTATATTGTTTTGTATTAATATATGATTAATAATTTCTTAACGATGATGTATTCTTCTATTTAAATAAAATATGAATAATGATGTTGAAATTTGTTTTTCTATTATTACTAAAAATTTCATACCTTTAAAATGAATATAAAGGATAGTTTTTATTTATTTATCAATGTTTTTTTTTGTTTTTTCTGGTAAATTTATGTGATAATTCTATACATTTTCCTGCAATTAGATTTAATTCTGGGGTATTGGTTGAAGGTCAAAACATAGGAATTTTTCATTCTTACCACATTAATTTTTGCTTATAATTTTATAGGTTTACATCAATAAATGTTCTATGCATGCCTGTCGAAAAAAGGAAATTGTGCCTTTCGTGTGTCCCAGCTGCTCTCAAAATTTTTGTGTCACACATCGACATCCAAGCGATCATGACTGCAGTCGCCGTAGCAACCGCTCAGACAAATCTACAAGGTAAATTAAATGAGAATGGATATAATAGAATTAGTACATTTTGATTTTGATAGATTTGAATCTTTTAAAGATTGGTTGATTAATAGACAGTTTTATCAACAAATTTGTTTATTTTGTGTTTATTTGTTCATAAATCTTATTAATTATTCTGATCTTCAATTAAAAATTATGTACTAAACCAATGCTTTATTAGCGATTTAATTTCACTTTTATGAAATCTGTTTTATAATCTGCATTATATATATAATTTTTTTTTTTATATGATGGTTTTCATATTTTAATGAATTTGCTAATATGGCTATAAGGTCTGAGACTTTTAATTATCTTCAGAGAAGTTATTCATTAAAAATTGTGCTATTTTTATTGGTTTCTTACTGTTAAACTACAGTCATTTTATTTCTTTTTTGGGGTATTCAGTTTTTGAATGTAAATAAATTGATGTAATTTTAGATCATTTTAGTCATAAATCATCCATTTGTACACTGAGGTTATAAGAATTTAGAATGAAGCTATTGTTTCTGTTTTTCTCATACTTTTATTTATGATATGCTTTTACATCATGACCAGTTATAATTGTCAGGATATGATTGGAAGATTCCCAAAACAATGCTTTAAGATTCTATAATATCAATAAATAATTAGTATGAGACTCAGCTAGAGTATGAGTTGAGATGTATAGCTTTGTTCACACTGTTTGACTTTCAATTCGACTTTGATTAGGCACATTGGGCCCTAACCAGTGTTGGGCAAATTTTATTCAGAAAAAAGTAATAGATAATGGAAAACCCATTCGTTATTCAGTGAATAAAAATATTCATCATTTTTCAATCTGTAATCCAATTAAAATAATTTTTGATTATTTTAATTTAAGCATTTAATAAATGCCTCACGTTCCTTTCCCCATTTGTCATGTCAAATCGAAAGTCGAACAGTGTGGACATAGCTTATGGAATCTTCCAATTATATCCTAACAATTATTTTTTCTCTCTCTCTTTTATATTATCAGCTATTTGATAATACATGGTATGATTTTTTCATTTGTAGTTTTAGTGTATATATCTGTTAGTGCTCCATGTGAATTAATTTATTTATAGCCTATCTATGTGTCTGTTTTAATCTTGATATTTGTTTTTTAGCACTGATACTGCCACTTCAAGTTCTGTTGTTGCAGGTTATGAAGCAATTCAAGGCGATTTGGTAAATATTTTTTGCTGCGATTTGGTGTCATTAGAGGTGTATCATATGGTCATATTTTAGTTTTGATTAACCTAATTATCAAATATCTCTCTGTATCTCATCAATAGACTACTAATGATTTTTCAAGACATTATGAATAATGTTTTTCTGTTTAGCAATTTTCAACTCCCGTTATCAATATTCAAATCATTTGTCTTATTTTTTAAAAAAAAGTAGTTTTTGAAATTTATTGTGGTTGTCTGTTCACTCATTCATTTAAATAAATTGCCATTCATAGTTGAAGTATGAAAGTAGTTGTCAAGAAACCTTGACTACTTTGTACGTTATAAATTTAATTATTTTCATTTTTGTCATAAAAAAAAAAATATTATCTAAATAATTCATATTTTATTAACTTTTATTTTCTAGGATGAAGATGAGGCGCTAGCTTGTGCAATTGCGCTATCCATGGAAGAAGGTCTAAAGCAAAGTCGCAGAAGTTCTCAAAATGATGGTACAACTACTGATGAGAGACCAACCACTAGTCAAGCAAAACCTGCTGATCCTGCCTCTCATTGCCGTGTTTCTTAAATGTTCATTTCTTGATTTTCATGGTTATCTGCTGATTTTTTTGTTTGTTTTCTTATTTTTCAGTAGATACCCTTGAAAATCTTGTTTAATTTTTTTATATTCAGTATTTTTGTGGTACTATTGAATGTTTCTATACAAATTTTCATATCAAAAAAGTACAATGTTGAAAAAAAAAATACTTGTTAGTAATCTATACCTGTTATGCTTTAAAAATGTATCCTATATGCTGAACATTCCAATTTTTTCAGAACCTATTGATCCTCATCTTTTCAGTTTTCTACAATCTACTTACAGATCACAACTAAGATAGATAATCATTACCTACTTATATTAACCCTTTTACAACGGGAGGAAGGGTAAGTAGGGTGTGCTGCTGGGAAGGTGACCTTGAGAAGGCATATAGTCTGGGATGGTATACTTTTCTCAGCTCTCTCTTCATCTGGATTAATATAACTAATTTTGACAAATTGATCATTTATCTATTTATTAATTTAAATGTCATCACCTATTTTTACTGTACAGAATAATTTATGTAAAAAACTATATATATATATATATATATATATAACTCATATAATTAATTTTTTTTTTTTTTGCAAACAAATTTATTATTTTATTGTATTAATTAAGATTATACAAGATATAATTACATTAAAATATAATTATATTATATGTATAACGATATGTCAATTTTGTTTCCTATCTTCCTTTTGATTCGTGATTTTGGACACAACAATGACGGATTTAAAAAACTGTAATTATTATCAATATTTACAAACCTATCTAACTACCTAATTTAGTTTAATTTTAATATTTAGTAACTAACAAATGTTATATACAAATTTAAATGAAATAAAATATTCATAAAAAAAAATTCGGGTAAACATGTAAAGCTTGTATTACGCATTTTACCCATTCATAGTTTGAGAAAAATTCAAAAGGGTTCGACAGTTGACGAAGGTCAGTGCTAGGCATCTGTACTGTCTTCAACTTCTAAACAGGGAAAGACAGCTCTACATTGCTCCAGCAGTACACCATCCACCAGGCCTACCTCCTTGCATATTACTCCAGCAGTAGACCATCATTAAAGGGTTATATGTTATGTGCATTGTTTTTTTTTTTTTCCTTACCCATAGTTACTTAGTATTTTTTTTCTATAATCGATCTATTATATATGGATGTTCAATTTTAATATTTTGTTAATTTCATGAACTAAATTAATTTTTATGGCAACCTTAACCAACTCTCTTCTACTATTGTGTTCTTAGTTTCTAATTAAATTTTCTGTTGGCAAAATTGTCAACATTATTTCACCCTCTGATTTGGGACCACTTTAGATTTTAGTTTTGCAAAAATAATTCTCTGCCAAAGAGAAATTACTGAAAAAATCTCACTTCATTTTATTTAGTTTTTATTGTGTTCAAATATTTAACATTTTTTATATCTTGTGATTATGATGATATTCATCTGTGCTATGTCATGCATTGAAACTATGTTTTTTATGTAAAAGTTTTATATGTAAATAAAAATATTACCTTGTCTAATGTAACTTATTAAAATATAAATATTTCTGTTGTTATTTTAATATTTAATATACCTTTTCTACTTCTATAATAATTCACATGATGAACTGAATAACTCAAGGTAATTGTAATTCATCGATGCCACGTATTTTGAATGGAATTAGTAATATATTCGTATTCATAATAAACCTGATTTAAATTTAAATCAACTGATGTTATACCTAACTATCACTTTGTTTATTCCTTAAATCCTCTTGGTATTAGATCTGAACAATTTTAGATTAACGTTGAGTGAGGTGAGTGCTATAAATTGACTACATAAATAGTGTGAACTTGTGCTAGTAGGCTAGAGAGACCCACCTGGCAAGCACTCTTACCTGCTTGCTACTGATCTCATTGAACTATCAGATCATTCATTGCTTAGTTATGTTTTCTTGACTTCAAAAAGGCTTTTATCCGTTTCTTACATGCAGGCATAATTAAAGCTTCAAGAACAATAGAAAATACATGGGAATAATTTTAGAACTTTATAAAAAAATGTTAGCATATGTCATGACAGAAAAGAAAGGAAAAGCTTCCATGTTAAGAAAGACGTACTCCAGAGAAATCCATTATCTCCCCTTTTATTTATCCTTGTGTTAGAGCTGGTATTTTGGTGTCTTGGATGGGAAAATCTAGGTATTAAAATAAATGGCCAATGGTTAAGAAACTTACATTTTGCATACTCTTTTCCAAGGACACAGTAACTACTGGAAATTCGTAAACACCTCTTTAGGCTATATGAAGAAATTGGTCTTTATCCAAATTATAATAAAACCAAATTAATGACAAATATAGTAAAATAAGAAATAAAAATTAACAATTTCACCTTGAAATATACTAGGTTGTTACAAAAGTTCTTGTGCATTAGTATAGCTTTTATTTCAGATTACATATTTTAAACATTATTGAATACTATTCTTCAAAGTAAAGTCCATTGTTTTCAACTACTTTCACCCATCTTTCTGCCAGTAATTGGATTTGATGCCAGTACCACTCCTTTGGTTTTGAGGCAAAGAACTCTTTTCATCCAATTTTTACATCCTCATAATTATCAAAAATGAGCCATTGATTCAAACAAACCATAATCTGATGGTGCGATATCTGGGCTATACGCAGGATGAGACAAAATGTTTATTCCTTGCAGTTCCGATAGTTTTTCCTTGGTCAAAGGAGAACGATGTGCAGGGGCAATGTCGAGTTGCAAAATTGCTTGGTTTCTGTTGATCAAAGCTGGGTACTTTGAACTCAAAACTGCATAAACTCTGTCTAGCTGTTCACAGTAAAGGTTTGAATCCATACTACAACCGATAAATCACGAGTAGTTGCATGTGGGTCCTGTTTCACACATTTAGGAAGAACATCATCATCGACAGATGGGCGACCTGATTTGGGTTGTGCAGGAGTATTTCGATAGATAATTGACTCCTTCTATGGCACAAATTTCTTAGGCGGCTGCCTTTGCGCTTAAACCTTTTTTCCAGTAATGTCTCAAAAGACCGCAAATCACAATTTTTCTTCTGACATTGCACGTGCGTTATAAAAATGTAAGTGATGTCATAAAACCAACTTAAGTCACAAGGAATTAAAGGATTAGTCAAAGTAAACATTAATATAAATAGTAGGAACAAAAGCATTCTTATAGAATAATTATAAGAGTTGGAATTAAGGGTTGTGTTCATGCACAAGAATTTTTGCACAACCTAGTCTATACTAGGTATTGCTATATTCCTCTATAGGAATACGTTTATTTAGGACAGATGGTGTCTGTCCTTTTCAGATAGATCAGCGAAGGAAGTCCAGAAAAGAACTGCATTTGGTTGGAACAATTTTTGATCGCTTAGGTACATTATGAAGGGAGACATAAATATCAACTTAAAAAGACATGTCTTTGGCAACTGTATCCTTCCAGTGGTAAACTACAGCTGCCAAGCTTGGTCACTAACCAAAGCCCAAGAGGACAAAATGTAATTGAAAGAAGCATAATGAATGTGATGAGAAAGGTTATGATAAGAGGTACCAAGCTTAAGAGGGAAACAGGCCTCAAGGACACACTTATGTAAGCAAGAAAAACAAAATGGGAGTGGGCTGGACATCTACAGTGCAAAGATAATAGGTGGTAGTAGTCTCAGAGTGGACGCCATACAACTTAAAAAGGAAAAGAGGCCATCAAATGAAGAGATGGAGTGATGCCTTCAAGGTCGTGGTAGGACCCCTCTGGTTGAGAGCTGCTAGGGTGGGAGTTTGGGAACTCCGCTTCCCAATAGGGCTGGTCACCCAGGGAAATGTTAATTATTACTCTTTTAAGTATTAAGTAAATTGCATAAATAAAGGCTATTTCATTTCATTTCATAGCTCAGTGGCCTAGGTGTTCACAACTGTATCCTGCTTTTGTCTTCTACAAATTCAAATCCAGAAACATTAAAAATCCAGAGAATTTTTTTTTTTTTTGTTTATGTACTTAATTTTAAATATTTTAGAAGTTAAATTTTTATTTATATTCTCCATACTTTATTTATTTTCAATATAAAATGGATAAATCATCATGCATGAAAACGGAAAAAGAGACGGCCTTTTCAGAAATATGTGAGACTGATTGGCAATATTGTAAAAGACATTCCGGAAGCGTCAACGAAACGCTGCTCCTAATTCAGTTGAGAATTCTCGAAATAAAAAAAAAAATATGAGAAAGGGAAGAAACAAATTTTACCACCTAGCACCCACAGTAAATCTGCAGGCATTGAAACAGAATATACTTCAACCGCACCTGCCATATCAACCAGCAACTAATTTGCAGCTCTCAGTGAGTAAATATATGACTGAGAGCCAGCCCCAATCTTTATTAGTAATGTTCATTACTTAATGGCGTTTGGTCATGAAATTTCAAATTTAATCAGCCAAACAAATTTCAAATGTTTCTCCCGATTAAGACAAAAATCAACACTACAAATAAAGATAACTATAAAAAAATTAGTTAATCATTTGACAGAAAAAAATTATGATTTCCATTGTTTCCAACTAAAAGAAGACAAGCCGTACAGAGTTGTCTTGAGGTGACTTCATACTACCACTCCCACTACCAAGAATGGCATAGAAGAGTTAGGTCACAATATAAGATACATCTCCAACATGCTTCACCCTATTGAAAGATATCCTCTATCTCTGTTTTTTATCAACCTTGAGCCAGCACCCAACAATACCGAAATATTTCATGTCAATAAGCTGGTATACTCGTGTATATGATTTGAAGAGCCGAGGCAGAGAGCAGAAATTATTCAGTGCACCAAATGCCAAAATCTTGGCCACCCAAAACCCCAGCAAAATGTGCTATGCAGTGAAGGCCACGCAGCAAGTTATAGAGGTTTTATAGTTTATAACAACATGCAACAACACAAAATCTCCTAACACAGCCTTTAAATTGCAAAGGAACGTACTTCCTGAAGACCAAATATCTTCAAAGAGGAATGAGCTTGTGACCCAGACAACTTTAGTAATCGACAACATACGAGCTCCCAAAGCAGAATAACAGCATATCCAATATCACTATAAATCATTTTCCCCCTCAGACCTCCCATCCTCAGCCACAGATCTCATATCCTCAGCCTCAGACCACCCATCTTCAGCTGCAGACTTCCATCCTCAGCCTCAGACCTCCCATCCTCTAAATAGGTAAATACCTAGAAATGAAATATCCTCCCAAAACCTATCCCTAAAGGTGAAGTTACCATCACATATCTATCCCTAACATCCTACTCTAACCCAATCTTCCTCTCAAGTTAATCCTTCAAAAGAAGCTCCATTAAATGTGGAACCCATACAATTCCAAAAGAGAGTTAAACCCTCGCCTAGGCAGATTACTTCTACACCCCAAGACTCTGCCTTCTACTCCTATCCTAACCAAAACCCTCCGATATAACATCAATCCTTTCATCCTTCCTTCATGATCTTCAAGATAAGATCAGACCTCTCATCAACTCCTAACCAGAGTCCTAACAGAAATCCCGTTCAATATCCCATGATGAGCAAAATCTAATGAAAGCTATCCTTTCATGGAATGCAAATGGCCTACAGAATCACTGAGACAAACTTGACATATTTCTCCATGCAAATTTCGTAGGCATTGCCATAGAGACTGAAACCTACTTCACAACACATCCTTTCTTTAACATATGTGACTAAATCACATACAGATTAGATCACTCATACAGCACATCCCACGCAAGCTCTTGTGTCCTTATTCACAAATCCTTACCTCACTCCCTGGTTCCTTCCACTCCAACTGACACCACTCAATCAACCTCTATAACCTTATCCTCCTGCCTTTTTAACATAACATTCTCAGCTGTATACTGCCCTCCTGGTAATTTCCTTTCCTGTAATCACCTTGATTGCTTATTCTGATGCTTCGGTCCATGCTTCATTGCTGGGAGAGATTACAATGCCAAAGACCAGGGATGCCGAAAATCCAATGTTCGAGGCTGGATTCTTTCCCATGTCACAACCTCCAATAGTTATTTCATCCTGTCACCAATGAATCCTTCTTATTGGCCTACATCCCTTAAAAAATGACCCGATATTCTCGATATATTCATTACTTCCCAGATATCCTCCTTTCAATCTGCAATTGAATCCTTACATGACCTTTCAACAGATCATAGCTCAGTTCTGCTGTTCGTGCATTTATATCCTGTTCCTAAATCCTCTCCTCCTTCACTGATTACAGGGCAAGCAAACTGGGACAATTTTCCTTACGATCTAGAAAACAATCTGGTCTTAAAAATTCTCTTAAAAACTAAACAATATATTGATTCAGCTATTGAGGAGTTCACAAGAGCAGTAGGAACCACCATCTATAACAACACATAACACTACAAAATTAGAAATACCCATGAAACCAACTTGTCACATCATTCGCATCTTATTAACTGAAAAACACCAAGCAAGAGTGAAGTGACAGAACAAGATATCCATCGAACCAAACTCATTACACTAAACTAACAAACTAAAAATAGAAATCAGAAAATTCAAAATTTCCAGAGCTTTATGGAGAACCTAACTTTATTCCCATCCATAACAGAAAACAACAATTACTCATCGGAATTACTGGGAAAACCCCTACCCCTAAACCATACCATTTACCTACAAACACCTCACCTTTCTTCCATTATAGTGATTTCCAGTATTAGTTCAGTGTGAGAACAAAGAAATGTAACCTTTTCTGTTTGATATAATTTACTTAAACCTTGGTGAGTACCAACATGTATTTGATCTCTTGTATTAATTAAATTCATAATTCATGAATGTTTTATTATATATGTATAATACTACAAAACTGTATTTGAATTGTTTATTTTTGAATTTTTGTGTTTTTAGAATTGAAGATAAATGTATAACATTTGAAACTAGTTTTCAATAAAAACAAAATTATATTATATAAGTGGCAAATAATTTATCACTCCCTAATTAGATTGATCCTTCTATACTATCATGTGGACGTCAACTGACATTGAAGAATAGCATTAAAACTGGGGAATTAAAATAAATCCCATCATATCACTACCATTATGAGGCCTATTTGGACATACCAGATTGAACCTATCCAAAATCCTTCGAAGAATCCTTAATGCTCCTTATTTTGTCACAAATAAAACTATCTATAAAGACCTCATATCCCATTTGTTGCAGATTTAGCCCGAAATAGACATACCTCCTTTAATTCGAAACTCCTTGTTACCACAACAACCCTCTTGTTTGTAACCTTCCAACCCAATGTATTCCTGATAACCCTCCAAGGTGATGGTCACCGGACCTTCTAACTTAAAATAGTCATTGAATTGCAACCAATGGGTAATTCCTTCACAAGTCATTATCATGCCTATACTCTTATTTCACATTTACTTGTTGTATGGTTGTTATACAGTTGTAAATTTCAATAAATAAATATTTAAAAAAAATTAAATCATATTCATAACATTGTTTGCTACTGTGAGAGCTACTTTTACTTTTAAGTTATGAAGGTATAACCTCACTTACCATTTATTTCATAATACTTAAAGAACAACTACTTTGTGGTTTAAATTGGGCTTTGACCCACTGTGCCCTGGTGTATTAAGATTCTTCCATAATCTGGTCCATTTGGGTTTTCTCCTAGAATTTTCTGAGGAACCTTATTTATGATGTTAATTTGCTAATCTCCTTATCCTAAAAACCTAACTTTCAGGGCCACAGGGTAATTTTGAGAGAAATACTCATTTAAACTTAAGGAGCTTTGGTGGTTTATTTCCTTATTTCTTTTCACTGTAGTATGAAATTAGTGTAAGACTCCATTCTCTTCATCCTCTTTATTAGCATCTCCTAATCTATATCTACTTCACCATCTCTGCTAATTATTATTCCTAGGTACTCATAAATTCACTTATTCAAGAGGTTAATTGTACTTCATTCTAATTTCTTTAACAAGCATAAATTTGCTTTTCTCCACGTTGATATCTAATTCATGGACTAATTGTTGACTCAGAGGTTCCTTTACTTTGAGTTTCAAAGTCGAAAATATATGAAAGAATAGTTCTTGGATTTTCAAGAAAAGAAGGACTAACAAAGAGTTGAAAAAGAACCGTTGGTGGAATGAGGATGCTCAGAAGGCAATTAAGGGAAAGAAAGAAGTTTGGAAGGAATACTTAAATGAAAAGACAGAAATTCAAGGCAGAATTATGATTTAAAAAGAAAGGACTTCTAATAGGCAAACATGAGATGAGTTTGAAAAAAAAGTTAGAGGAGAAATGCCAGGAAAACATAACAAAGTTCTGAAATACGATTCAGTCACTCAGGGGTTAAAAGGGAAAACAAGTGTATTAAAAATAGGTGTACAAATATTTTTTAAGCAGAGGAAGATATACTAGTAACTTGGCAAGAACAGTATATGGATAACAATACACAGGAGGATAAGATGGAGCGGGCTTTGTCAAAATTTAAGTTGGGTAAAGGAAAGCTCAGTTTATTAAGAAGCATGGAGGAGTGAAGATTAAAATGTTCCAGAGTTTTATAAGACCATTTAGCAGAGACCCGTATTATTAGCCAATACTTGTTTATCATATTTTCATTTTTAAAATATAGAAAGTCTGGAAGGAACCAGTTTCGCTTGACCATTTATCAATTAATTAGTTCATTCAGAGATCAAATAATATTGGTAGTATGTGTGAACTGGCAATTGAGAATCATAATTTTAAAATAGTTTAAGAACTCTTAGAGTTGAGGTCTAGAAAATAAGTGTGATTTTTTTTAGAAGTAATTATTTATTTTATGACTTACAAAATACAACTCTAATAAAACATGAAATAGGATTTCTTCCTTTATATACAAACTCATAAACATTTAAATGTAATAATAGTTTTTGGAAACATAAAAATTATAATAAATCTACTATATTACTTTTCTGCTTTATTTTTCTTCAGCAAGCATCAATTATAAATATACTTAATTTCATAAATACCACAAATATCCAGATAACAAATATGAATACCATTTCCAAATTGGATTATTTATTTTTTAAATTTAAGTACATATATAAAAATGTTTGAATTCAATAAGTAGGTGTACAAATACAAAATAAGGACTTTTCAAATATCCATTAATAAAAACTTTAATTTCTGGCTTATTTCATTTTTATCAGCTGTATCTCATTTTATATATCTTTTAAATTAAAATGATTAGTGTTATATTCTTATCTATTAACATCATAAAACACGTTATTTTTCTTATTTTTTTTTTCAATTTATTCCTTTACGATTGATTTCTTATAAATTATCATGCTCATTGAAGGTATTCTGTACTAAGACAGATAAATGTCTTAAAACATTCCAAAAGAACATTAACTCTAAAACTGCTTGATCTCATGAATTTATGGAATTATTTATAGTAAAGACCCTTCTAAACATTCATAAATACAAATGCATGTGAATGTTTTATATATATATATATATATATATATATATATATATATATATATATATATATATATATATATATACACACACACATATGCACAAGCACATGCACACATATATGCATAGTATATGTTATCTTGTATTTTTATATTATCCTAATGCTGAAAAATTATAATTAATTTTTAATTGGTTGTCTTTAACGTAACTACATATAAATATGTATCCTCCTTCTATAAATTAATAAAATAATGTTTAAATACTCCAAAGATAGACAAGTACCTTAGAATTATTTTTCAAATTTTAATAAAAAATAAAATAAGTATGTAATTATAATTGATACAATTTTTTTTAATTTTTCTATAGGTTTTGTTTTGTAATTCGAGAAAAAAAGAGGGTTTAGTACAACTGCAGTCATACTTTATAGAAAATATGATATTGTTTTATCCAGTTTATTGCTAAAATTAAAAAAATTAGTTTTTTTTTATTTTATATTATTATTAAATTATTTTTTTATGGATGGTATCTTTTAATATTAACGATAGTAAAAAATAATTATTATTTGTCAACATGATTTACATCTGTCACAGAGATTTGTTAATTTCTTTAGCATAAGATGGTTGTCATTAAAAGAATAATGAGGTACATAAGCTATTAAAAAATCATTTTACAACATTTTAATCTTAAAATAGTCCAGTGCTTTAATTGCAGAATATACTAGTTAATCTTTAAAATTATTCCAAGCAATTCTGATAAACAATTATTAAAAAAAAAATTATGGACTAACGGGAGTGCCTAAAAGCAGTTAAATAAGATCACATGCTATTTATTACTCGTAACATATATTATAAATATATTTTTCTTTGGCTGGTAAGAGGTGGAACTTGAAGTATATTTAACATATTTGAAGCTGTAATAATAATAAATCTACTGCAATGGAAAATGATAAATAAATAAATTAAATTATAACTGCTCTTAAGGACAGTTTATATAAACAAATTAAAATATTTATCATGCTTAACCAGAGACTGGATCTTAATGCAAAGGCATATCTAGTTTTCCTGATTTGTTTTTTAAAATAGTAAAAGTCCAAATATTATTCCAAATTATTGCATTTAAACACTTCTTTATTTTTCAAATCTTTGGATAAATGAATTTATTTGAACTTGAGAGTAAATGGTTGGGGATGGTTGGAAAACAAAATAAACAATAATTGACAAAAAAAAAAAAAAGAAAAGAAAGAAACAGGTATAGAAAAAAATGTAATTCTTCAATTCTGGTCCAATGGTTTTGAGCATGTAAAAATCCACTGATCCAATTGATGTTTAATATATTTTTCAAATTACAAACTCTTTTAAGTGGCATTAGGTAAAGCTTTTGACTAAATTGAATGTTGAATTTTGTTTGGTAATTAATTTAAAATTTGAACTTTTTTAAAATAGTGATACATTTTTATTTTTTTAAATGTTTGTGTATCTTATATTTTTTTAAAAACATTATAACAATTACATCTTTTTCATATACACAAAACATTTTGTTGTTTATAAATAATGATTTACTATTTTCAGGAATAGATTTACAAATATTTATATGTGTGTGATGTTTTAAAATTTGTTTTGTTAGCAATAGAGGTCCTTAATTTAAAAATAGTTGCGTTTTTTGACTATTTTATTCTAAATTTTGAAACTTTTGTTGCACATTTTTTAATGTATCCAAATCCATTCCCAACTCTTGACTCATTCTGGTTATTTGATAGATAAAAAATTCATCTATATTATTTTACATATATATATATATATATATATATATATATATATATATATATATATATATATATATATATATATATATATATATATATCTGGTCAATTACGCATGCTCCTCCAGCTGCTGGGGACTAGATATAGGTCCTTATTTATTTATATTTATAACTTATATTTATTTATATATAGATAGAGGTCCATCTGTTAATAAATCTGTATATATCAATGACTAAATTTTTAAAATATTGCTTCACCCTCTAAATCAATTAAATTTATTTTTATATAGATAAAAATAATAGCAGCACAGTTGCTATGATAATGAAACCCTGTTGCAATTTTGCCCAATATGATGTTCAATGACATTTTGACACAAATCCCTGTATAATAAGCCAGATTTAAACAATGAATATAAGCTATTTATAATAAATATAATTTATAACTACAATAAACATAAAACAGCAAATCATATATAAAAATAAAACATTGAACTCTCGAGTACTGTGCTAATATTTAGTGTTACAGAATAACAGTGATAAATCACCCCAGGGCTAAAATTCTACTATCATTATTAACTACCTAACTATTTAATAAGTACAATGAAACATTTATAGCAAAGATGTATTCCATACATAAATCACATTTGAAACATTTAACAGGAATAATATTAGTTCAACAACATATTTACTAATATAACCAATAGCATTACAGTATTCATGCATCAGAAAGAAATAACAGACTAAAAGCAAAAAAAATATTTAGTAAGACTAATTATATAATTAATTTCACATGAATATATATGCATAGACACACATAAAAGAATATACATATGTATATGTAAATTAATATAAGTAATAAATTTGTCAGGTTACATCATTTACTAAGTTACTGCCTAATTTATAAGTATATGCCACTTCAATAGCTCCACCAAAAGAATTTGTGAAATGATAAACATCATTTGATGTACATATTCGATGGACAAAATGTATATTGCAATTATTTATAGAAGTTAAGCTCAATTACTTAGGAATTTTATTGTTTTTTTTTTTTTTATAAAATCCAATGAAATATTTAGATGCTTACATTTTTTTAAAAGTTATAGCAAAATTTATAGCAATACAATTCAGCAAGTTTGTAGCTCATTATATTTTATAAATGACCGGTCCAATAAAAAATTTGATACCGATGATCAACATTTTTAGGAATTTTGGGTTATTAGTTTGTTATATATAAATAACATGGATTTCATAGTCTACAGTTACTATAGGTGCGACTTTTTTTAAATCTGATTTAAGTAATGTGAAGATAAATTTATTTGCTCTTTTATTTTATTTATTTTTATTTGGATATGGTATTCCAGGTACATAGAGAGTTTTAGCAATGATGAAAAAAACAAATCAAATTACAGATATGTATATGGACACGTCTTCCTATCCATATTTTACAAGTTAAAAATAATTAATTATTAGCCAGTTGAATGGAGATTATACATATTAACTTATTTTATTTTTATTTGTTTGCTATTAAAACAGAAAAATTTAAATTGTTATTTAGCAATAAACGGTAATTGATAAACATCATTGTACAAATGTACACAGAGAAAATGCTATTATTCTCACAAAACTAAAAGAAGACTGTGAGATTACAATTTATTTATTTGTTACTATGTGAGCAATACAGTTTGGGATAATCAAGATGGGAAAAATGTATATATATATATATATATATATATATATATATATATATATATATATATATATATATATATATATATATATATATATATATATATATATAATTTGCAATTCCACAAACGTTTTACTCAAAACAGCTCAAAGCATTTATTTCATACAGAATTTTAACATTTTTTGTTGTAATAAATTTAAGTGTAAACTTGTTAATGTTCCAGTTTCTTAAAAAAAATATAACAGGAAAATGGGAAAAAAGTAGTTACAAATAACAGTTTACATAAAGGGTTAGAAAAATAACAATTAAATGGATTCTACCTATAATATACAATTCATAAAATATTTGTCTACTATAGTCTTTTAATCTTATCTCTGAATATTGAACACAAGACAACAAATAACATGAAGAGAAATTCGCATTTTAGAGTATTTGATGCACTGGTCTGCATTGCAGCTGGACTTTCACCTATAAAATGAAAAATAATTATTTTTTATCATGAGATTAACTTTCACTTAAAATAAGTTGTAGGACATTGTAGTAAGGGCCTGAACAGTTGGGACAGAAACATATTTAACAAAGTAACACTTGCTATAGTAAATAATAATAATAATAATGAATTTAACTTCATAGAATAACCAAGAAAAAATATTTATACAAAAAAAAGATCAACAAATACATTAATTAATTAATATTTACAAATATATATGAGTAGTCAAGGAAGAAGGGTATTATAGATTTAAATGTGGAAAGAGATGGTGCATTATGAATTTCAGGAGAGGGAGATGGAATTCCAAAAAGATGTAGAATGTTAATAAAAGCTCTCAAATGCAGCAATTTTATGGGAAGGAATAATGAGACTGTAAAGACAGAAGTGAATTGCAGATTTGAGTTCATTGAGTTGGGAGAAGCAAGAAGAAAGCTGGGGTTGGTTAATATGATAAATGAAGGAAACAAACAAGGTGTGTTTGTGTTGATGGTCAGGGAAAAAAGCACTTTAATTCAGTCTGGTATTGTGACATGTGGTTATACCTAGGGATCCTGAAGATAAATTGTAAAAAATATTCATTAATATTTTCAGCATAGTCTCCAGATCATCACTGTTAGTTAAACCTTTGCTGTTGGATAATTTGTCGAATGGATTTATCAGTTTCATTCAAGATTCAAAGTGGGTACAGACAAGGAGATACTTTTTCAGCTCTTCTTACCAAAAATTACCCTCCAGGTAATCTTCTAAAGAGTGGAATCATATTCAACAAGATAATTTATCTGCTTGCCTATGCAGATGAAAACATAACTGGAAGGTTACTTGCAAGCATCAAGGATAGTTTGCACAGGCTTCAGATGGACAAACTATCTCCATTAAGACTCCAAATAAATGATCACAAGATGAAACTAATGGTGCTTAGAAAACAGAAGAAGATTTATCACAGCAGTACTACATGATGTAAGGACCTATATATGTGTGGTAGTTCACAGTTTTCAATACTCCCATTCTTATATTAATGGCAGCTGGAATCAAATAAAGAAAAAAAGGAAGAAAAAATTCTAGTTGAGGACAATGATTATGTTGCCATTACCAAATTATTTTAACATTAAACTATTACTTGCACAACAAAATTTAGGATTTATAAGATAATGATCAGGCCTGTAGTGAATATACTAGTGAATCTTGGACATTGAACAGATGTGATTCATAGATAATTGGACTGATTTAAAAGAATCACCATCATACACATCCAAGGGCCAATCGGGACAAATCCAGGAAAATGGAGTATGATACAGAAGAAAATACATAAAATTGTATGAGATGTATGGTGACAGCTTCTCCTCTTTTGTCAAGATGCAAAAGTCAAAAGGGATAGTATATCTGTTAAAGATAAAATCAAATTGAAGAGGGAAGAATGAAAAGGAGAGTGTATGAGGACAGCAATGATGGAGAGAAGCAGAAGATAAGATGTAGAGACAGCCGGAAGGTCTCAAGATATTGTCAACTAATATCTTATGGATTTACTTCAACAAATAATAATAATATGGAGGAAAGAAGTGAATAAATTTACCACATAAACAGATTCAGAAAAGGAAAATAGGATTCCAGGATAGTGCTTTGGTACCATTTTTAACGGAATCATGGAATAAGGAATCTAGTTTTCAGAAAGTAAGGACTTTAGATAAAAGACAGGGAAAGAGATGATATAGGTGATTTGGATAATATGTGAGAAGAAAGGAAAGTAAGAGGATCTTAAAACAATGTTAATATTTTATTCAGAGAATTGACAATAAAGAGGTCAAATCATGAATAAAAAGGTTGAAAATGATAAGAAAGTTTGAATGGGTCTAAAAAAGAAACTAGAAGTAAACTATCACAATCTTGCCACATGGCACTCCAACGATAGAGTTATCAATAATCAAATTGATCATATTCTGTTGAGCTCAAGGTATAAATCAAAATTGATGGATGTGAGAGTATGACAAAAATTTCTGTGGTGAGAAACCAAAGGGACATGCTGAGCAATAGATAAAATATGGAAAAGCTGAAGGATCCTAAAGTCAAACTATTAAACTAAGTAGCAATGGACATATGGTATATCAAAGAAATCCTCACTGAATGGTACAAGACATTAATATGTCCAATACATAAGAAGGATGATGTGCATGATTGTCATAATTACCGCAGCAACTTCCTATTATCCTGTGCCTATAAGGTGTTTTCAAGGATACTTTATCAAAACTTTCTAATATGAAATTGGCCTATATCAAGCAGGCTTCATAAGGAGAATATAAACAACAGAACAGATTTAATCAGTGTAAAACATTTTGGAGAAAGCCAGGGAACAGATTATAAATACTCACCATTTATTAATTGCTTTCCAGAAAGCCTACAATAGCATCATCAGAGATGAACAGTACAGAGATTTGATTTAAATGGGAATACTAGTCAAACTTATAAAATGTAACGTTCATGTTCAAGGTGACACTTCTGAAAGCTTTCACGCATGCAAAGGGCAAAGGCAAGGTGACTGTTACTGACTATTTCACTTCGCTCTGGAATGTGTAGTAAGGAAATCAGGAATTCAGATAGGAGAAACAGTGTTCAACAAAACTGCAATGATCTAGGCTTTAGCATATGATGTGGATATTATCAGGAGAACATTCACGGTTATGAGCAAGGCATTTCTTGCGCTTGAAAGAGCTGCAGCTGGAGTGGCGCTTATGGTGAATGAGGAAAAAACTAAATACATGCTTGGAGAACCTCATGGAGCAGTCCAAGAGCCTTTCCAGATAGAGATGGGGAATGACATCTTTGAGATGGTTGGAGAGTTTGTTTACCTAGGTTCCCAGGTGAAATCTAAAAATAATGTAAATACAGAGATTCAAAGAAGACACTTGGCTGCCAACAAATGCTACTTTGACCTTCATAAGCATTTAAAAAGTAGAGCTATCTCCCAATCAATGAAACTAAGCATCTACAAAACATTGATCAGACCCTTGTTAACCTATGGCTCAGAATGTTGGACATTAACGAGAGTACAAGAAGCCTATCTCCTTCTATTTGAACGGTGTATCTTAAGAAAAATATTTGGTTCCTTGCATAGTAATGGAGTATGGAGGAACCGAACCAATGAAAAAAATAATGTAATATGACTATGCAAATAAGTTTTTATTAATAAATGTATTGTGAGATTAATAAGGTCTATTATCTCTTAATCTTCATTGATTAATTTTATACATAAAATGCCATGTCACCGAGAAAAAATAAATAAACCAATGTTCCAAAATAGAATATGTGAAAGTTCAGCACAGTTATAATTTAAAAACAAATAGTACTGTTAGTGGTAAGGTAATAATATTTTTATATTGGGCGTAGGTGACACAATAGTATATAGTTTGATAATGGCCAAAAAATGTATTAAATAAGGCAGAAACATTACAAAAAAAATTACATAATATGACTATGTAAATAAGATTTTATTAATAAATGTATTGGTGGGATTAATAAGGTCTATAAGGTCTATTATCTCTTAATCTAAATTGATGAATTTTATACATGATTTATTATCATATACAAATTATAGAGAAAGATGGGTTTTGCATTTAAAGTATCATCAAATTACATGATTACTGTTGTTTAGAATTTAGCTTCAATAAATTTAAAATAATTGATATTCTTAACAGTATACCTGACAGGACATGCACTCGAACAGTAGCCATATCAGCATTAGATGGACTACAAGAATAACGTCCTTCATCTGAAGGAAGGGCATTAGTGATGAGAAGGCGGCTGGTAGTTACATCTCCTTTATCGGTTATTATGCTTACACCTCCCCTTTCTGAATCATAGCTAACAACCTGTAATTGACATTTTTTAATACAATTGAAATATTTATTGCATATTCAGTTGTAAATAAAGTATGTGTGTTTTTATGGGTCCTTATTACTGCAATTATTATAAAATTACAGTAATCATCTGCCATAGTGAAAGCAAATATAAAAAAAAAAAAAAAAATCTTGGCTACTAACGGGTACTTGACAGTAACTATATATGGTTTAGCCAATGTTTAATTATATGATCACATCTTGTTGCCAACTATACCTGATAAAGGGGGTTTGAAATGATTACTGTAAAAAGAAGTCAATAGATATTTTGGTTTATTAGGATGTTCTAGTAGTTTACTTACACACACTGCATTTCCATTGAATGATATGATGTAAGTAGGGTATTTATAGATCGGAATGATGTGCTCTGTTCCGTATATACAAAGTGAGTAAGTGATAACTAAAGTTTTACTCTCAAAGAACAACTGGATTTAATGATGTATTTGTAGATTGTGTTTATTTTTTAGCAATAATATTGATCTAGGTCCAAAAGAGTCTTTAGTTGTCCAAAACATGGTGGACCAAGTCCGTTCATTAGGTATCAAAGTATTGGGAATAAAGTGGAATACAGATGGAACAAATCAACTGAAATTTATTATAGAATTAATTTAATAAAATAAGGTTTGTAGCATAATTCACATTAAATAGGAAAAAAATCTCTTGGAGGGCATTATATAAATATAAATTTTAATTTCAAGAAAATGCTTATTAAAAAATTAGAAAATTATTAAGGATAAAGAAAAGTTATAAAATCTTACTCTCACTGGACCCTTGGTTGAAGGTGAATTAGTAGAAGTGTTATCATCTTCTTTGCTGTAATACCAAAAGATATATGCAGGAGGAGGTTCGGTGCTGTGTGTTATCGTACAAGTCAGGTTAATGGTACTTCCATAGTTAACATATATATCAGGACCTCCAACGATAGTTGCAGTAGGAACTGTAAGATGGATAAAATATTCTTGATATTTTTGCACAAAACAACTAGATTGGTAAATAAACACACAAGCAAAATAAAAAATCAGTAATTATACTGCAAACTTTCAATGTTTCAAATAAAGAAAATTTAAACATTTTATCTGTCGTTCCTGTAATAAATCAAACTTATTTTATAAATAATCTCTATATATGTAATTCATTTTCCTTCTTATGGTTCATGCAATTAATTAGGTTCTTTATTGAAATCAACACACAAATACCGATTTTTATAGTTATATGTTAGCTATATATAGATGTGACATTTATTTTAATAAAATATTTTAGCTTAAAAAAACAAACAAAAATCTGAACAAAATATTAACTTTAGTTGGTGTAAATAACGGCTTAAATAATTTGTTTTTCAATAGGTCTGGTCGACAAATGATTCAATCAAAATATTGATGTATATGCAGTTAAACCTGATTAAAATGATTATTAAACAAATTAATTATCTATTGAGAGGGCATGTTTATGAACATTTTGAATTAAATTCATAAAACTCATCAATTATTTATTTTTATAAATTATTTTCGGGCCAATAAAAATGGATTGCCAAACAATCAGCATCACATCAAAAAAATGACTTTGTAAATGTATATATAAATCACAAAGTTAACTTTCATCCTATCATTGTATAAATGCATTATTTGGGAATCTTGCTTTTTTGCACACAATTTTGGACCGAAATAGAATAGAATCAGAAATAAAGAAACGGGTAACATATAAAAATTATACCAAATTAAAATTTATCATATAAAACGCTGCTTAATGTTAAAAACAAAGAAATATTCTTAGTGTCAATGATAGTAATGGATTATTGGTAGTTAATTATGCACAAATAAGAACTAAGATTAAAAACACAGCAAAGTTAGAATTTGTTATTTGGAAGCTACTTTATACTAATATTTTCCAAACCTTGACTATCCATGTTCATTTGTTCATTTAAAAATGCTTCATTGATGAACTTCGAATCTTCTGTAGTAGTTGTAGTCTGTAATACATCTAAAATCTAAATGAGAAGCTCTACAACTTTGACTATTTTCCAACTAATTTACAAGAAATAATGTTTAAATACATTAATTTTAAATTTCTAAATAATAGAACTAACTATACATAGTTTTTAACTATGATTTAACATTTTGAATGTTTAAACAGCTATTTACAGATGAAAAATAATCAGTTGTACAATACTGATACATATTTTGAATTTTGACGATAAAGAAAAAAAAAAGTAATATAATTAAGCAACTATCTGATTCAGAATATTCAGTAAGTTAAGAGTTGTAAATTTTGATAACATTTTTAGTATAAACTAAAATTTTGAATTTTTGGATTACATTTTGGAAGTTTAAAGGAAACATGTTTAGTATATTTTATATATAGTATATGTTTGGTTGAAAATTTTAAAATTTGATTCGAATGCATCAAAATAAATGTTGAGATCATAGGAAGAGTGTTGTTAATATAACGCACAGCGGTAGCCGCAGTTTTCAGAATTATGGATTGAATTATGGATATCATTGAAGGAATTCGGACTTGAATATGCTTCAAATCTCCTTCCCCTGATACTCCACAGTTAAATCACTTGTTATCTGAAATTCCCCCCAATTCAATATCTCTTCTCTATTTCATAGAATTATACCTCCCCTCAAGTACAATTTGATTCAACTAATACATTCAAATCATTTCTTCTTATATAGATTTAACTCCTTAAAATCTTATCATGACTTTAACATTAATCTTCTCTGAGGTTCTCCTGATAGATCATATCTTGTGGACATGATCTTCTTCCTTCACCTATTTGTCACACCTCTCAGACACATAACATTTTTATCATATATTCACCCCACAATTTATTGTCCTCAGACCGAACTTTATTGTGCTCCTCACAAAATCCAGTATCTTTCCTGCCATATCACAATTCTATTTTGTTGGCTCTGTCTTCATGCTCTGACCATTACCAAAGATGAAAGAACTCCTTTAATGTATATCTTTAAAATACTATTAAATCCAATTTAAAGAATGTTCCCGTTAATCAAATAGTCATAATTGTAAATCGCACTTATATTATTTTAACTGCACTAAACCTTTATGTAAAAACTATGTTTGAAACTACTAACAAGATACACCCGAGAAAAGTTAGTATAAATCGGCTAACTCCCGGTCCTATCACTTGGCCTGCATGCATTAATTACCATACCAGAATACTTCGAAATAAATCAGGCAGTCTTGACCTTGCAATTCTGTTGTAATTCTGAACCATAGTCATTACAACACTTATCCTAATAAAATTTCTAGGTAGTATCTTAATAACTTAACATTTGAAAATATTAAATGCAAATCATCTTGATTCATATGCCCTACTACTTATCTGTTGTTTCTTTCCTATTGATGAGATGGTGGAATATCTTTCTTTTACTCTCCTTAATCCCCACGCAACCCTCAAGATGTACACTTTCAGACCCCTTCCCCCCTGATTTCTGGAATAAAACATACATTAGAGAATTGATGACAGGAAGAGATGCTGCCGGAATGCGTTCCAGGCACACCCAAATCAGCCAGCTAAACTTGTATTTCGCTGACCTTCCTTATGCACCTTTATCTGATTCTTCACCCTTCTCTATTCCCCAACATCCATTTGATCCTGAGAAATTTATTTCCCTAATGTTTCACCTGATGGTCTAATCTCTTCTGAATCAAGAAAAATTCTTAAATAAATATAGAAAAATTTAAAAACAAGATCTTTCAACTATAGAAACTCTGTACTCAGTGGCTACTACAGTGAGATTGTGTCCTTTTGCCATTGTTTACCGTCCTTTTGTACACCACCTAGGGCAAGAAGGGCGGGTTATCTAACAGGTTGCCAACCAAGTCTAGCCAGGATGGGAAGGAAGAGATTTGTTGCATGGGTTCGCCACAAAATAAATTTAAATCTTTTGCAGTGTGGAATCCAACCAACATGAAGCATTGCACCTGTCAATGCTCAGTCACTGATTCCTCGACTTATTTCAAAATGGTAGAATTATTTGTTTTCACATTATGACTGGATCGAGTTACAATAATTTCTGAACTTGTAAATATTTTAAATAATTATATTAATTATACAGGAAGCTATAGATAAATTAAAAAATCATAAAGCGCCTGGTTGTGTTGAAATTCCTGCAGAGCTCATAAAGCATGGTAGTTGTGAATTGGTTAAGCAGCTACAGGAACTATTAATTGAAATATGGAAGGAAGAAAGACTGCCCATGGAATGGAAGAAAACGATTATTTGCCCAATATATAAAAAAAGGTAACGCACTGGACTGTTGCAACTACCGAGTCATATCGCTACTTCCATGCGCGTACAAGATCCTGTCAACTATCTTATACGGCAGACTGCTACCTCTTGCTGAAAAGGAAATTGAAAAATACCAAGCTAGATTCTGAAGAGGAAGGTCAACCTCTGACCAGATCTTTACCCTCCGAATGCTACTGGAGAAGACAGCAGAATACCAGATCTCAACACACCATGTCTTCATAGAATTCCAACAGGCCTATGACTCCATAAATCGCAAGGAGGCTTATAGCCATGTTAGATATGAATGCACCCCATAAACTTGTTCGACTAGTGAAAATGACTATGGAAAACAATATCTCTTATGTTAAAGTTGGTGGAGATTTGTCTAGAGGGTTCACTACAGAGACTGGTATCAGGCAGGGTGATGGCCTGGCTTGCCTTGTTTTTAATATAGCCTTAGAAAAGGCTGTGCGAAATGCAGGAATACAGGTAGTAGGGACCTTGTTGAATAGATCTGTTCAGCTTCTTGGTTATGCCGACGATTTAGACCTTATGGGTAGAACATGGAGAGATGTGGCTACATCATTCGAAGCCCTAGAGGTCTCGGCTGCAAGAATGGGTCTCACAGTGAACAACGAAAAGAAAAAGTATATGACTACATCCAACCAACAACAGGAGCAAGAAGGAAATGTCGAAATAGGTACTCACAAATTCCAGAAGGTATGAGAATTTTTATACCTAGGAACCCAAGTCAACTTACATTTTCTGTGATCAAAGAAGAGATCAACAGACGGATATTCTCAGCAAACCGATGCTATTTCTCACTGCAAAAATACTTCCGTAGCAGAGCTCTGTCCAGAGCTTAGAATTTATAAGACGCTAATCCGCCCAGTCCTTACCTATGGCTCAAAAATGTGGACAATGACTAAAAAAAATTGAATTGTCGCTCCTGAGGTTTGAGAGGAAAATTCTCCGAAAAATATTCGGAACAGTATGCATTAATCAAGCCTGGCGAGGAAGGACAAATAAGGAGTTAAAGAACCTTTACAAAGATGTAGATATTGTGCAGGTCATTAAACTAGCCAGATTACGATGGGCCGGTCACGTAATAAGGATGAATCCTGAAGAAGTTCCAAAGAAGGTGTTAAGTGAACGAGTGTATGGAACTAGGAGAGTTGGTTGCCCAAAACTTAGATGGGAAGATTCTGTAGCTACTGATGCCAGGATTATGCTTGGTACCGAAATTGGAAGGCAGCAGCACTTGATCGGGAAAACTGGCGATCGATGCTGGAGCAGGCCTCAACTAGTCTCAACTAGGGACGTAGCGCCAATAAATAATGATAATTATTTAATGAGTGAAATGTAGTTATATGAGAGACAGAACTGTGGACTTATCATTCTATGAAAATATTCCACATAATTTCTTGTTCTAACAAACTAATAATATAATCCCATTAACTTACCAACAATGTTTAAATTGATAAAGTAGGCTTGAACTGGTAAAGTGCTTATCTGACATTCATAGATCCCAGCATCACGTTTTTGGACCCATTTGATCTGCAATGTCCAATCGTCATCTAGTGGGTGGTGCAGTGCCATGAACCTCTGGTCCGAAGTGTAGGTGTAAGTGGAGACTGTGAGGATGTGAATGTCCCTATGTCTTACCCAGGACACCTGAACATCAAACAATTAATATTAACTTCACAATTTGTTAAACAATAATTATTTTGATTGCCCTAATTAAAAAATAAAATAAAATCTGCAGAGCAGGGTTAAAAAAGTTACATGTCCTTAATTATTATATCAAGAGACATTTTTTGGTCAGTATAAAGTTTAAATCATCTAGTTAATTTTCTCCTTGTTCTACAAAATATCACATGATCATTATAATGAAGCTGAAGGAAACCCAAGAAAAAAAATAAAAATAGCAGTACTATAAGTGATAAAATGATCATTCAGAATTGTTAGTCACGATGGGAGAAAGCAGACTTTGACCACTGACGAAGGGAAGTTTATTCGAATTTGAAAAAAGAAAAAATTAGAGGTAAGGTCGAAAATAGCGTAAAATGATCAGACAAGGTTTTCTGTAATTAGTAAATTTTTGCTAAATTTCGAATTTTCATCAAACTTTATCTCATGAGAGTTAAGCATGATTTTGGGATCATTGGCTCTAATATTCGAAGACGATTACAAAATCGCTGGTATTGTCCGCAGCAGCGTTTGGCAGCGCTTGCCAAACATTACCACCAGTATATTTCGTTGAAAATGGTCACCGCAGCGGCCAACTAAACATCATAATTTAAACTATTGGTAAATAAATATGTTTGGCTTAAATTTAATGGTTTTCATTTGTATCGCAAGAACAGAAATACACGCGGTGGCGGAATAGTGACCTTATTTAATCAAAACACGCCATTTTGCCTGGCTCAATAATAAGGCTAGGTTACGTCTGTATAAAATTTTAATCATTACCTATGTATCAATAAACTAAATTTTAGCGCCCAACTTCTACAAAGTGATGGCTTCGTGTAGAAATGTAAATAAAAAAATAGAAGAATTGAAGGTGTATCAGATTTTAAATTTATTATTATGGAGGGTAATCGCCGTTATTCGTAAGATTTCAGTAATAAATACCCTTAATGTATTTGAAATGAAATCACAACAGATAATGTTCTTTCATTATGCGATTAGTAAATCAGCACTTTTATTTAAAAAGATATTTTGATTTTTCAATATTTGAATTTTAGTATTTATTTAAGATGAAAATTTCTTTTATTATTTAATGTTAATTGGATTTATATTTGAATCTCATTTAAAGAGAAATTTCTTAATTAGTATAAGATCTGAAATGTAATGAATACTGTTGTTACTTCAATCTTACAAAATTGATTGGCTATAGTATTGTTTAAATTTTTAACAATATTTGATCTAATTTTATCATGCATGATGAAATAATGTTGGCGTTATCTGCTTCAACATAACATAACCGTCGTACTGCCGACCGAGAAACTCCAGGATTCGTCAGGACAGCAGCAGTACAGGTATGACGTCATATCTAGACTGCTGGGCAGCGCAAACGAAATATCTCTCGTTCTGTACAGCCAGCAGTCTCTGCCAGCCGCAACCGTAGATAGTAGCAGCGAAAGTCTACCTTTAGACAGGATTTTTTGGGGCACTGACTTTTAGATTTGTAAAAACTTACAAACAAAACAATTTAAAAAAGACAAGGCAGAAAATCGGATTATGTACTGGTAGAATAGAACAATAATAAAGAGTAATATGATGTTTTTCTTTACAAAATAACATGAATATATATTGTTTCATTAAAATTAATTGGGCATAATTTATTATGGTCAGCCCGGAGTCTATAACCGATGTATAGTACAAAAAAAGTGCTAATATAAAAAATCTGATGCGGTGCGCGCATCACACAACTTTCACTTACTAAAATATAATAACCATCCAGTTTTTAAAATAATTGTAAAGAATTCACATAAACATCACATGAAATATTTTCAGAAGCATGCAATTTTTCAAGTCTTCTCTCACAAAGTACAATAAAACAGTTGTTTAAGCTATTGCAGTACGACAATTCCGTGAACTCTATAGTTTTGGTTTGTCAAGTTGAAAATAAATTTAAAAATTTTGTATATAGTTTCCATGGAAATTCCATTCATAACTACAACAATCAATTAAGTTTATGCGTTTTTCGCTACTCTCCATTGCCTTCAATGGCTTTATACGTTAGATATTCATTTTTCTAAAATCTTTAACTTTCCAACGGCATATTATACATCTAAATTACCTGATAAATATTCAATATTCAACCTGAAAAAATATTTCTCCTTTAGTTAACTATTAAATTCTTTCATACTTAATATTTATTCAGTTTTATCACTGCTAACAATGAGAGATGGTTAATTATTTTAAATTAAAGGTAGGCACTTCAGAGAAATCGTTTTGAAAATTCGGCAACTAAGCCCAGTCAGACTGTTTCAATGAGGATAAGACCTAGCTGATATTAAATACCATTCAATTGTACATTGATATAACGAGCTTGATCAAAATCGTTGGAGCCGTTTTAATCGTAAAAATGTGTAAAATCGATGATATAAAGTGGCACTTCTGGCAAGTCAAATTTGGCCAAAAAGTTGCTGTATCTAAATTATATCTATATTATATCTGCACTGTATCCCAGGCTTATATCTACATTAAATATGTAATTTAAGTTTCGTACAACTTTCCCTTTTTGAGCTAGGCTATTCACAAACACCGACACACACAAAAAGACCATTTGGAGGAACTTGGTTATTTAGATTTAAGGGACCTTAAAACGCGCATTTCCGTTGAAAGCACGGATTCGAAAATCATTACGATCGCAATACTTTCCCTTACTATATAATTCATATAGAGATAAGTGAAAGTAAAAATTAAATGAGATATAAGAAATATTATGAAAATATATATTGCTTTCAAATATATACAAAAATAAAAGTATGTGCTACTTTAAAAATATATAAAACACCTGAAAATATTACTGTGAAATTAATATTTCTTTTTTAATATTATTAAACTAAAATTATCAGTGATTAGGGAAATATTTATCTGATTCTGTCCAATTTTAGCCATTCAACAATTCTATTAGTTCTGAATGAAACGAAATGTCTTCGCTAAAATATATTTTACGGAATTCACTTGGGTAAGGGCATCTTGTACGTAAAATGAAGGGCATCTCCAGCATACCTTATGACCAGAGAGAGAACAATAGGGCAGGCCCTTCATTAAATACATAATATATCTTTAATGATTTTAACATTGTTATGAAGATCCACTTTACCTCAACCACGTTCCTGTCCCCACTGATATAGCGCCTGTAATGTCGTGTCTTTTTTTTTTTTTTTTCCTTTAAATCGGTAAATTAATTTTTTTTTTTTTCAAAACGGTCTCAAAACATTGGTTTCCCTCCAAAACCATTAATGAAAATTATCAGGATTATTTCAAATATAATTATAAAATGTTTGCATAAAGAAAACAAAATTTACAATTAGGTTCTAATTAAGCTAAAACTAAAAACTTTGGAAAGACAATAGCCTTATTGTACTTTTTTGAGCTGAATTTATTGGTATTTTAAAAAATATTTGATAAATATATACTACTAAATAGAAAGTATTTAATCATTTTTTTTAAAATTTAATCTTTTCCAAGTTTCCGACAAAAAAATCTGAAGAATATGCTGTTTAATATATACATCTCTCTCTCTCTCTCTCTCTCTCTCTCTCTCTCTCTCTCTATATATATATATATATATATATATATATATATATATATATATATATATATATATATATAAAGTAAAATGTAATGTAGAAACTGCAGGCCTATAGGTGTAAATAAAATAATCGGAACCAAGTGGGTTCAACCAGGCGAAAGTATCTTAATGATAATATAAACTGGTGATACAATAACATAGCACATATTTAAAAATAACAGGTACAAGTAGCTGAAGAATCATCGAAAATGATTTCAGTAATAGGGTAGAAAGGGGAGCACACCTTGGCACTAGGAGAAGAAAATAACAAATCTCATTTTCTTTAAAATTATTTTCTATTATAAGAGGTTGCTAAATATAGATTTCTTGATAGAAGCCCACTCAGGATAGAAAATTGGTGACATCTTTGGAACTTCTCATGTTCACAAGTAAACGTTACGTTTGGATGAACTGATTGCGAGTTGCAAACTGAGACTTATACCACTCCATAGTGCTAGTCGTGATTAGAACCTGAGAAAAATTTAGGATGCAACATACCAGGGGCATAGAAGATATGTGGTTTCAAAGTTAGCATTGGCGCCTATGGGAGATGACCTAAAAGTTTGTTTTAAACATGTTGAGTCATTTTTTATGGTTAATAATCTTGTCTTGTAATTATAGAAGACAACAATAAACATATTTTGCGGAAATTATAAGGAGATTGTCATTTGAAAATCGGATAACTAGAGATACGAGAGATTGTACGAGCAATACAATTAGCAGTCAGTGTGTGGTTCGGAGAGCAATGCATTGCTCATCCAGACATTCTGCTCACAGTGGGCATACTTAACAAAAGCAATTGAATGACAGTGTGTGTGGGGTTTGGACGTCTCCAGGTCTCTGACCGGGCCCTATGAATTTGTTGTGTTCTGTTGGCTTCAGATAAGTGGACATTCCAAACTATATCTAAATCCAAATTAACCAACGGGCGTTGATGACCTAGCTGTTTTACGCCCTCTAAACAACACAATACAAACAATGTTAACTTTCAAACCCTGTATCTTTCTTACCCTGGTCCATTACACCCTAAATTGTCTAATCACGACTAACTAAAGGTTCTAATTACGAGTAACAGTAACGAATGGCATATCTCTCAGCCTGCAACTCAATTCGCCTAAACGTAACGTTTACTTGTTAGTAAAATTGGAGCCGAGATTTACAGTCTTAAGAAATTCGCTATAAAAAAATGCTCTATATAGGTGATAATTGCGTGTAGAAAATACCTGTAATTATCACATTTTCTCCGATTTTTAGTATAAATTAAATTTCGTATGAATTACCAAAAGTTTTATTTGCTATAAGGATCAAATTTAATCATATTTATTTGTTTTAACCTCATTTTAAATTTAAATAATAATGTAATGTTATTAAAAAAAACTCACATAATTACCACTATCCGGTCATACGGAGTTGAGTTTTGGGACATCACAAAACCATCAAATTCTTTCTGTATTTTCTTGTATAGCCTTGTATATCCCAAATCCAACGAAGAATCCTTAATACTCCTTACGATACCACAAAATAAAGTTATCGTTAAGACTTTAATACTCCATATGTTGGAGATTTGGCCCGATATAGGTATGTATACCTCATTTAATTACAAACTACACACCTACAAAAAACCACAAGTTCGTAAACTTCATCACCCCAATCTATTTTCGAAACCCTCCGAGACTTCTGAAAAGAAGATGACCACGAGACTTCCTAACATAGAATTGTCATTGTAGTGCTATCAATGAGTTGTTTCTTGAGGAGCCATTGTCGTGTCGTCGGTACATTGCCAATGTGGCATATTTGCAAATTTTGGGGTTATGTTGCATTTTAACGTGTGTTTTTCAATTCCTTTCGCAATGCCAAAACTATATTATATTATAATAAATAATTCTAAATTATTTTATAACTTACAAGTATTATATTTATCGCAATTATGATAATTATATTAACATATAATATAATTATGAGTCTTATATAATATATTATCACTTATGATTATTATAAATCATAACTATATATTAACATGATTATAAACATAATATAATTATATTAATTATAATATTAATATTATAACATAATTATAACACACACTTAATCAAATAGATTAATTTTAAGTTATTTTTCAAATATTCTTGTGATTATTTAATTCATTCATTAATTTTGTATATCTTATTAAATTTTATATCTAATTAATATTGAAGATTGCTTTTATAACTCATTTAGTCTTAAAGTATTTATTTTTTTAACTATTATTACTCATTTTAGCGACGCTAAAAACATTTATAACGACGTAATATAAGTTTGTCCACCTAAATCGGAAATTTTGCCCACTGTGCATCGGTTGGTTAAGATACTTGAGGTTTTTGTTTTGAAATAATTCAAACATAAGCTGATAAATTCAGTAACTTTCCCAGTTATTATTTGAGTAAATTTGTAAGGCGGTATTAGTAACTCCTGCCTGGGTTGCATCGCCAACGTGTATTAATACAAATGTGTTTCCTTTCCGGTTTTTATGTACATTTGAATGATTTTAACGGCATCGAACCTTTAAGTATTTAAAGGATCGAACAAGAACCCATAGGTACTTTGAGGATTACTGAATACGTATTCCTCCCATAGTCGTTTGCAAGATTACCTTAAGTTTCTAAGTCTCTTTCATGATCCCAACGATTACTATTGGTCTCCTCTCCATCTTTATTCAGGTTGGATTAGACATTATATCCTAACAGAGTTCTCTAAGAGAGAGGTATTTAAAACAGTGTTGTACGTGACTGTCTTTTAGAACATTCCTCTGAACTAAATTCCATGGAGATTGCACAGATCGTAATTTCAGTTTATTACTGATATATTGGTGCTTTTATGAAAATTAAAGGAAACATTAAAAAAATAACTTTATTCCGCGACACGAGACCCCTAACATTAATTACACCGTTTAAACTTTACGTTTACTTGTCTGGCTAAATATTTACGGGAAAAAATTATTCTGGCGTTGCTGTCATCGAATTTTTTTGTCGGCAAGGTCCTTTTGCTCTTCTAAGCTTCTGAATTGTTTTCGCGGAAACTTCATGGATATATAATGGTAATCATGGCCGCGAGGAACAAGATGGTTGAGTCATTGCCTGTCAAAGTCCGATCCGTAAGACGATACTTAAATAATTGCCTGGCGGAGGAGATGGTAACGCAGGAGGAGTCTTCGAGTCTGTCCCTTTTCGCATTTAAGCGAGAGTCCAACTTCGACTACGTTGGATCCCAAGTCACAACAACCATCCCTAAGAAGATATTAATAGAAGTATCCAAAGGGCAGCAAATCGATAATACTTCGGGATGGAAAAGCATAAGCGAAGCAAAACGATCTGCGGCCAACAACATAAGATCGCAAAGGCAGGTTACGCACATGGGGTTAAGTATTGTTTTGTTATTATTTGTTACGGACATTTAATTAATAAGTTATCTTTTTTTCCAATTGGCGTAGTATGTAATTATTATTTTGTTCATAAATTTTTTTTATTTTTTGTTTGATTATCTAATCAGTTTTATATAAGATAATATGAGGTAAGTGCGCACAAGATCTTACAAAGTTCGAATTGGAATGACTGTAAAATTTTTATTTTTGAAGCATAAATATAAATTTAAGTAATTACTCAAGCATAAGCAAATACCGGAAAGAGCTGCATAAATTAGCCACTTCAATCAACCTTAACTCCCACCATCTCTAGTTTTAGTATAGGGTGATTTAGATTTTATATCTTTATTTGTTCTATTTACATATATTTTAAGTATCGTTTGGTTTACTATTTATCTAAGTGACACTATTATTCAATTCTACATAATATATTTTAGTTGTAATATATTATTACTCTACATTATATATATATATATATATATATATATATATATATATATATATATATATATATATAATTTTATGTTGTATATATTTTTATTTTAGTTCTATTTTTATTCTATATAATAGTTTTTTGTGTATATAATATGTTTATTGTATGTATGCTATATAATTTTTATATTTTGCATATTACTTAAATAAAATTGTAAAATTATTGCATTTGTATATTATCTAATTGTATTTTTTAGTGTCATTGTAAAATTATTGTATTTTGTATATTATTTACTTGTATTATTTTGTTTAATTGTCAATATTTTCAAGTTTAGTTTAAGATTCAATATTTTTGTTTTGACTTTTTTTTGTTTTTAATTTATGATGTTTATTTCGTTTTCTTATTTTTCTTCATACTTTATCCTTTTATGTATTGCTATGTTTATATTTCTTCAACAATCAATGTTATAATATAATGTAACTAAAACATTACTATACAGGTAGTATGCCTGTTGCAGCATGGAACCTGTAAGCTTTAACTATACACGACCCTCCCATGGGATTACTATGGAAGGTAAGAAAACCCCGAAAAGATGATCCTAAAGGTAATACCTCGATTGCGATGGCCAGCGACGACCGTCACACTAGGATAGCAAAAATTAGGCTATATCATAATTCTGATATAAATAAAATAATTTTGCTTAGTTACCAGAGCTCAGTTACGAGATAACAAAAAAGTACAATATGGAGATAATGTTACTAGGTACAATAACGAATAAACATTACAGTAATAAAAGAAATAGTTCTAATGAGATTTCACTAGATAGGAAAAATACCTTCAGTAGAATTTATGTAATTTAAAACATAGACCACTTTAATAAAAAGTCCGAAGTAGCGCTATTGTATTCCTTTTGGAAGGCTTTGGAATTATTCATCTGGGTTACTTAGGGCAGCTATTGTGGTGTGTGGGAGAAAGCTGATTAACAGGCCCCCACAATGGGCTAACTCAGGCCGAATCCATTTTACACCACATATAACACTAAGTCAATTCCCTGGGAGCCTCCATCCTACCGAACAAATCCATTTTCTTCATGAATATGAGATATATGAAATGGATTCCGCTGTTCCATCTTTTCCATGAGTCTGCTATATACATAAAAAAAAAAAAAATAAATACAAAAAAAATACGCCTACCAGTCGTTGGCAATCTAAGAAAAAACGCTATTTTCATTAATTTCGCTATTACAGGAAAGTGCTTTAGTATGCTCTAGTCGCTTTTTGCAAAATTGCGCTGAGGATTTCCTTATATGACATTTACCATTTTTTTTAAAAATTCTATTACTAATAGTCTTTAAAAATCGTTTTAAACAATGTTATCGCAAATGTTAAAACAGTATTTTCAAAAAAATTCTAAAAAAGTTCTTTTGGGAAAGGGTTGCCCAATATGAGATAGCGTGTATACTTTTAAGAGATAGTGTCTTATCTGTTTCTTTAACAACGAAAATGATAAAAATGCTAGTGTACAGTTTTGATTCTCCATTTGTACTAGTGCCCAAATAAATCTTGCATAAATTTGGCACTTTTGATTAGAGACATACTAGGTATCTGCATTTTCAGTCTTATTAGAAAATAAGTTTCTTTAACACGTGTTAAATAATTGGAATGGCTTGAGAAGAGAAAATTCCAATTGGGAAATGTTTTACTTGCCCAGTGAAGACTAGCAAGTAGTTTATGACGCGATTGCTAAGAAACTCGTGAGAGGAGATTCAGAGGTATCTCATATTTGGCAAGTATCTCATAATAGGATAATATCTGTATATTTGCATGTACTGTATGTATGAAAGCAGTTGGAATTTATATTTTATAAGGTACAATTTATCCCTTTCATGACTCCTTATCTTTAATTTAAGTAATGCTATCTAGAAATTAAAAAAAAAAGAATTCTAGAGACGAAATGTGTCAGTGGACAGTTGAAAATTATTAAATCCCATTGAACAATACGAATATTAATTAAATCTGATCTGTATACTAAAATAAATGTAGTCTATTTCAAATAGGTTTGTCAGTATTGTAACAAAAAAAAAAAAAAAAAATTGAGGTTATAACCAGCTCCATTTTCATTCCTCAGTTTAAAGACAATTTTCATAACTTGGTTTAGCCGAAAGTGGGAAGGACCTGAAACCATAACAAGTCTATTCCGCGGCAATTACAAATATTGAATTGGCAGGCAATTGCTGATGGCTGGGAGTGGAGAGACATCCCCAGGGGCAATCGATAGGTCTTCTCCGGGCTCAATGGATAGCCATTGGTTTACTTTGGACCAACCAGGAACCATCTGCTACGTCCCAACTATTCCAAGCCCTCCAACTATCGGAAGACCCCGCATCTCGCTTCCATTTGTTATTTTAACAACTATTAATTATTCTGAAACTGAATTTCAGACGGACGGATTCGGTTATTATTGGTAAGTAGCGGTCTAGTTTGATCGACTGCGTGTGCATAATACTACACATATATGTATATAATTATATCTAAGCCTAAGATACCCGGAGGTTCGATGCCGATAACAGCAAAAATATTTACCAGCATACATCCCAACACTGTACCCCATCCAAATCCGAATACCCAAGGTCAGACATAACAATCCTTCTATCTACATTTCGGTCGATCTTTTGGCTTAGTGCGCTGATTTATCTCCCCGATCCCCTCCTCTGCGAACGGAACTGCCAACAGGGGGGCTTCTCGGGAAATTTTTGAAGGTTACTGATCAATGGTTTGTATGGATTGTTCGTATACCATTTGAAGCAGTCAACTTTGAATCACAAAAGATTCAGTTTTTATTATTATTTTTAACCCCTTCAGTGCCGAGGTCGCAACTGTTGTGGCCAGCAATAATCTGCGCTGTGGCTGGTGGGGTCGCAGCAGTTGCTATTTTTTTTATAAAATCTTACCCCATCATCATCTAAATTGTCCTTTTCTCTTGAAATTCAATTGAATTGTTTATTAATCTCCTTTTCTTTGAATTAGAAGGTGGCTTGCGGAATTCGAAAAGTTTTACCCGAACCTCATGCTTTGTTTTTTGTATGCCATGCTCGTAAAAATAGAGATACATTTATGAAATTACATTAAATTTGTGCTTTAACTATCTGTAATGAATGATGTCGGTTTGAAAAAAATTGCAGTATACGATTTATAGCGATTTTCTAACCATCATTGTTGGAGTACCTCTGGACCCCACTTGGTATTTTATATCTGTAAAGTTTTAGGTAAGATTTGATTATTTTTCCTTTACAATGTTTACAGCAATTAAAACAAGGCAAACAGCAAAAATCACCAACAAATTAGATTGGACCTGTAACTACTTCATCCGCTATTTAGTGTTATTTTTTTCACCTGGTGTTGGGAGGGTTTTGATTTTTTTACAGTTAATTTATGATCCATATTTTTATCATTTCTTCTTTAATTTTATAAATATTACATGCCTCAACATTTCCCTGAATGGGCTGAAAGAGAAATAGCACTTTCAGACTTTAGCCTTGGCTTAATTTCTTTTTGGTTTGCATTTATTTTAAATATTGCAGAGCCCAGACACTACAGCTTCTAAAGTTATCTATGAAAAATAGTACCGTCTTATAATATTACAAAAAATAATCGTATTGTTTCAAATATCTGGTTGTATCGATCAGAACTAGCCGGAGATCGGGTAAAGGTAGGCGAAAGTGTTGAGAAAGTAGGGAGTAATTCTAGGTAATGACTTAGGGACTATAGCCCTCCTGTGTTCAACTCTGACGGAGGCCGTAAAACGAACTCGTAAAAGGAGGTCGACTTCTAACCCTGATTGAGAGGACTTAACGCACTTGGGATTGCTACGTCCCGAATAGGAATTTCATTAGTTCTAGTCACTCTGTGAGGGAGAGAGAGAGAGGGAGTGAGGGAGAGAGGGAGAGAGGGAGAGAAAGAGAGGGAGAGAGGGTGAGAGGGAGAGAGGGTGAGAGGGAGTGAGGGGGAGAGGGGTGAAAGGGGGAGAGAGGGTGAGGGAATGAGGAAGAGAGGGTGAGAGGGAGAGGGAGAGAGGGAGTGAGGGAGAGAGAGAGGGTG
The DNA here is from genome assembly GCA_948150685.1 of Rhaphigaster nebulosa. Lineage (NCBI taxonomy): Eukaryota > Metazoa > Arthropoda > Insecta > Hemiptera > Pentatomidae > Rhaphigaster > Rhaphigaster nebulosa. Next base: position 125,016,277 of record OX411307.1, read on the forward strand.
AGTGAGGGGGGGAGGGCTGATAGTGAAAGACTTCATTTTTAAAGAGGTGCTGCCCCACTAAATATATTGGGGATTGCAGAGCACAGGCATTCTACAAATCTTATTAGACAATCGGTTAGAGCTATAATAAATACATAGTGAAATTTCAATACATCTTCTTCTTCTTTCTCTAACTCCTTATATCAATAGAACACAATAGAAAGATATGTTTTTGTTTGTAAAAAAAAAAAATTTTTAGTTATCATGTGATTAAACATCTTCCTCTTATATCAATTCTCCTTCATTGTTTCTTACAAAACCTAAGTCTGCTACTATAGGGATTAATGACGTTGTCCTCTGTATACATACTCTAAGTCTACGAGTTCACTTTAATGTTTATATATTAGTGATTATTCAACGTTCATTTATTTTCTGCTTCAAACAGAATTGCTAACGATAATGTTTACACATTTTTTTCACATGAAACTACACTATTTTCACTTTTGAATTAGTCACTTTTTAAGAGGTTATCTGAGACACGTGTAACTAAAATGAATATTAAAAATTATCTTATTACAATCAAATTACTTGTTAGACTGTATAAATATACTTGGTCTTAACTTTGCTGACACTTCTTCGCAGCAGCTTCATAGAGAGCTTTATGAGAGCTAATAGATAGAATGAAGCGAGAAGAATGAATTCAGTAAAAAATGAAATAAATAAAAAAGAACATAGGAAAAACAACATATCTTTCTTTTATATTCTATTAATATAAGGTCGAAGAAAAATAAGAGATAGATATATTGACCTTGTACTATACATTTATTACATGTTCTAACAAATTTTTGAATACGATTGAAAGCATGCTGTGTATTTAGCGAAAAAATTCAATTGGGTATTGGGTGTGAAAGGGGCAGCACCCCTTTGAAAATGAAGTGTATCTTCCTCTATTTGCTAAAACTACAATTCATTTTAATCCCACAGCACATTTACTTAATTTTTTACATTTAAATTTCTCAAATTGTTCCATTTCCTCTGTTTCGGTCGTTCAACATTTTCGGATACACAGTATAAATGGCGAATGATAATTTGATTAATCATATTTGGTCCAAGCGTACTATCATCGATCACAGTAAGACAGCAATTAATTTATTTTATATTTAGAATTTTTCTATTAGCATCGCACATAATAAACCTAGTTCCAACGGCATATCTGTCCCCATGCTAATGACTTCGCTGGTCCCGCTGAATATGTTAATGTGTTCGTGCCGGGACTATAGAGTGTTATTGCTGCCGATGATATAGCGTCTGTACCCCCAGTGTCTGTGCTCTTCCAATAATGTATCGGCGAAGTGCACAGCGTAAATACTTGACACAGATATTTTAGTTTCAACTTCTCCTTTTAAATTTAATTCATTCGAAAAGTGATTCATTTTTCGCTCTTCGAAGTGAAATTATTGAACTTGATGAAAAATGACTCCTGGGAAAAAAAGTTCTGGTTATTTTTCTGGCAAGATTTAATTAAAAATAAATGGAAGTAATGAAATTTTATAATTTCATCAATGCCGAAATTCTCTAAATGAATATTTATTTATTTATTTCCCGTTTTATTACAGCTTGAAAGGAAGTAAATTTCTGGAAGGTCTTAACATAGTGCATCATTCATACCCACAGGTTTGTATTTTGAGAAATATTTTGGGTAGTATTTAAAAATAATTTTTTATCCAATTTTCACGCTAAAACTTACGTCCAATTTGGCAATTATTGATATTTGGGTGATGATTAACCTTCTTCTTATTTAATACCCCCCCCCCCCTCTCGAAAAAAGTCTGCGTACACCCCTGGATGCAAGTATATTGAAATTTTAATAAAGTATCTTCAGACTTTAATCACATATTTATTATAAGTTTACGTTTCGGACTAATTGTCCATTATGTAAAACTTCTTATCTTTTTTTTTACAATTGACTTAGCTAATTTTTTAACATTACCTAGATCGCCAGGTTTATAAGAAGTAGATGTTAACCATTTTTATATTCGATGAAAAATTCTGAATATATAAGTGGTTAACACCTACTTTTCATAAACCTGACGATCTATGTGATGTCAAAAAAATAGCTAAATTAGTTGTAAAAAAAATTTTTTTTAATGGAAAATAAGTTCGAAACTTAAAGCTCATAATAAAGATGTGAAAGAAGTCTGAAGGTGTCTTATTAAGCTTCATATATACATACTTGTATCTCTAATCAATTTCTAAGTTGTTTTTTTATTAGAAAAAACAAAAATTCAATTTAAAAAAACGACTTAAAATTAGTTTAGAAAGTTGTGAAAATTGTCACAAGCACACAAATGATGTTTCTTAATCAATGTAACGATTAAATGGAATAGTTAATTGCGATATATATAATCATTCATAACGTATTTATCACAGAAAAATGTATACAGTTTGTTGAATTGAAAAACTGAAAAAAAATTGAAAGCTTTATTTCGTTTGTGGTTTTATTTGATTTAAATTAAAAGACTATCTCATTTTTTTTTTGTGTAATTTAAAGGCCCAGTAATAATTGTAGTAGTACTGATATGGGCTGAACTTTTATTTGGGGCAGAGGGTTCGAATAGCATTGCCAATAACTACGTACCCTGAGGCATTCCTCATCGCACACGGAATCCACTCCAAAAAGAAACTCCTTAGTAGTATTATAATTTATATTATTAGTTTCTGTACATTATGAAAGTTAGTATAGGTTTTATGTATTTCATTCATTAACGTAGAATTATGTTCCACCATCTGGGGTGTTAGGAAAGAAAAATATTAAGACGCTTTTGATGTTATTTTTAATCGCTCATTGCTCCGCTTCAATATGTGATAGAAAGCAGGAATTGGTACCATTTAACAGAGAAATTATTCCATTAGAGATCCAAAAGAGAGTTTTTGAATTTGGAATTAAGACGGAAATTTAGTAACCGAGTGAATTTGATCAGTTTTGAGTGTTGAGTTGATGACGTCACCGCTCGCAATAATATAATTTGCAACATACAACTACATCTTCATTCTCGAGATTGCTGCTATTTTATTATTATATATTCTTCTTTGCAATTCTCATTAGTGGCACTCTAAATAATTCTACGCCAATAAAAAACAAGCGGGTGCGTGGTAGATACATCCTCTGCCGGTTTTTTATATATTTTTTAAAATAATTTTCTGCTTACGACATTTCAGGAATTTCGCTATTAAAAAATCGCCTTACATACTCCACCAGATAAAAAAAAAACTAAGATAAAATTCAAAAGAACGGGTTATAGATTGCGAGCAAAACCATTGCGTCCTTATTCCTATCATAAATAAATAAATTAAATAATATCAAAATAAATAAATAAAATTAAAAATAGAGTTAGAATACAATCAAATAAAAAATAAAAAAAACATAACCATACTTATTAATATAATTTAAAAATTATTGTCATATTCAGATACAAAACCATACCAGATTAAATAAAAATAAAAATACCACTGTTATATTATAACTGAATTTCAAATAAAATCATTCTGCTTGTAAATTATTTTTCTAATTAAACGGTATTTAAATTAATCTTTTGTTTTCTGATGATTTATATATTGTAAAAAACAATTACCTTTATTATTGTTAGCTTTCGGATGGATGAAAAATTAATATAGAAAACAGACAATAAATGTTATTAGGAAAAGGGATAGGGAAGGGGAGGGGGGTAAGAATGAAGAGGAGGGAGTGCTATTGCTGTTAAACACACATAAGGGGCAAGTGCTATTTCAGATGTTTTGCCGAGAGGAAGGAAAATGAAACCTTTTATACTAAGTGTAGAATAGGAAAAAGCGACCCAGAGAAGGTTCAATAAGATGAGCCTCCAGAAGTGGCCACAGCGACAAAAACTTTCAAAAGGACTTCCTCCATAAAATATCCCCCGACCATATTTTCTCCTCGTTTCGCCAGTCCATTTTTGACAAAACACTTTAATTTAGACCTAAAATGACCAACTTTAACACCTATAAAGATTTAGGTTCGTATATTAAACGGTAGAAATTCGATAAAAACATTATCTAGTGTTTATTATTTCATTTATTGTAAAATGTAGACTCTGTTTTAAAAATGAAACGTATGAAATTGAAACTAGAGTAAAATAAAAAGAAAAAATGATTAAACAAAACAAAAAAAAAAAACTTACACTTAATAACTACACTGTTCGGTGTAACCTTCAGTTTTTTCGAGTTTGCAATGTGGCGTGGTATAACTTGCGCGCCTGCTTAAAGATCAAGTTTCGTCGAAACATAGTTGAACCTCCAATGCAGTCTCAAAACCTATAAGAGACTATACCTCATCCTATGCCTGAAATATAACCTTGGATTTTACAGGAAAAAATATAGCAACAATATATATATATATATATATATATATATATATATATATATATATTGTTGCTATATTTTTAAATATATTATATATATATATATATATATATATATATATATATATATATATATATATATATATTGTTGCTATATTTTTATATATATTATATATATATATATATATATATATATTAATTCATTTACATATATATATATATATATATATATATATATTAATTCATTTACAATTATTGTAAAGATACAATAAGTAAATGTCCTGTGTGATTAATAAAACATGACATTGGCTTGTTAAGAAATTACCCATAGGAAGGAAAGGACTTCTAACAGCTATATTAGAAAGTGCGCAAGCCATTTTTTTTTTTTAAACGTCTCGGAGGTTTTTTTCCGGAATTTAATGGGAAGGTTAGAAACTATTGGGCATGGAGTTTATAATGCAAGGATAATTATTTTTTTTTGCGCATAATCTGCAATATAAGGGATAAAGGTCTTTATGGATAATTTTATTTGAGACATAATTATGATCATTGAGGATTTTATGAAAGTTTTTAGATTGTATATGGTGTATGTAATTTCATTGTTTATGAGAGCACCAAAGCTTATGTCCAAACAGGCCTGATAGTAATAATGTCGAGATTATCTTTTCATTCTTATCTGCGAACTCCTATTTATTTATTTTTTTTTAAGATGAAGCCTAAGACAACGGACCTGCTCAACAAGGATAAAATAACATTATTAGAGACAATTGTAGAACAGGGTGGTAAAAGCGATTTGATGGGATTTGCCAGGATTTATTATAATTCCTTCAGGTTTGACATCCAGAGATAGAGGACGGCCTAGATTCAGATGGGAGGGCTGTGTGGCCGAAGATACTCAACTGAAGTTCAGAGACTGGAGTACAGTGGCATAAGACCGAATCACCTGGCGAAAGGTTAGTGAGGAGGCCAGGATCCACATCGGGCTGTAGCGCCATGGAAGAAGAAGAAGGTATGGAAGAAGACCAGAAGAATGAAAAAGAGGGACCGAATAAGCGAAGTTATAATTTACTTAATTTCAATGATTAATGTTTTTACTAAATACAAACATTTTGAGTCTTTTGACACCTTAGGTTTGCTAAAAAGATTGCTGAAGTTTAATATCTTTTAACATGAGAGATTTAAGGCTTTTGATTTGAAATATTCGACAAATAATAATATTGATTATTGTTTCTATGAATATATTTATGGGAATGGCCTATATTTCCCATCACATGCCGTAAATATACAGAGATACACATTCTGATGTAAATTCATTTCTAGAGAAATTTGGACTAGTTTATCTTTTTGTAAATTCAATTGTATAGAACATTATTCTCGACTAAATGAACGGAAGACTGCCTTTGAAAGGAAAGATAGACAAGTCTCTCAAGCGATGTTGACAAGGCTAAATATGTTTGCCAACCTTCTTAGTATGTTGACGTCTCTACGTCTTTCTAGCCTTTATTTATCTTCAACTACATTTTGCCAAAACTTGATCTAGACTCGTGAGCAGGGGAGACAGATGTACTATGCCACATTACAAACTATCCAAGACAAAAGGCAAGTTTGTGCACCCAGAATAGAAAAATATTTTTAAAAAAAAGTAATAAAATTGTTTTTTTCAACTAGTAAGCCAATCCCTGTTTATTGTTTTTACACCGGCATCCCTTGTGTTCTTTAGAAAGTTTCGGTTCAATTAGCAGAACAGTCCTTAAACAAAATTATGAATAACATCGAATAAATACTACTTAGTAAACTTAAACTAAAATATCATTTCGATTAAGGTAATGTGGGATAAATGCGTAATTGTTTCGTTAAAAACAAACCCTCAACTGGTAAGAGAAGAACTGTCCTTTACGGAGCATGAAGTCTAAACACTAATGTATCACATATGGAGCCACGAAAGGTGAAGTATAACGAGTTGTAAATATATTAGTTCCAACCTGCTGATAAAATTGTGTCTTTCAACTTTTGCTGTACAGCTGTATCGGATTTTATCTACCAGTAGGATTTATTTTTTTGCCACAAGCGGAACCTGCAGTAGCCGTTCTTCGAAATACGTTCTGATTTACAATTCTCCATATTTTTCAAGCGCTTTTTTAATCACGGAGCAAAACATGATAGCAGGGGTAATTGCAGGCCTCTGTTGTGTGACAAGTGTGCGTGATGTACAATTACTCTCACTATCATGTTTTATCGAGACAAGTACGGACTAGTGAATAAAACATTTTTTTTTTTTAATGGATTTATTCAATTATAGTCCACATCCCACTTTCATAACTCAATGAACATTGTAAAATAGTAAAAACCATTTTGCACTTGTCCCAAAACCGCTCCCACTTAAATAATGACTCTTCCAGATACGTCCTACGTACTTACCCCTTAGGACAGAGGGAAGTGCATACTAGGCACTATTAAATTGAATTATCAATCTCATTGAAAAGGACGTGATTGAAACATGGGCTTGAATGTAATATTTAACATAATCTTCTACGGAACATTTTTAAAAAAAGAGGAAAAATCTAGCTTCAAAAATAGTGACTTTACAGTCATTTAAAGTCGAACTTTATAAAATTTAGTGCGCACTTAACCTACATTACCTTACTTATTAATCATAAAATTATTCACTCAGATATATGCTTATATGTTTTATATATATATATATATATATATATATATATATATATATATATAAATATAAAAAATGACACGCAACTATTAGGGGCAATAGCTAATAGTGATCAATGTTAAGCATCCAGACCATATTTACATGAAATAACAAAATAATGATAATATTTAAATATTACTAAATTAAATAATTAACTGTAAAATTCAAATTTAGTGAAATAGCTGTTGTATAACATCGTATAAAAATATATTTTTAAAAAAATTGTTGTTCGAGGGGGATATTCCTTAGACGTAAAGACGCTCAAAATAGTTTTAAAAAAAAACATGAATTTGTCTCTATTTGGAATTTTACTCCTGTTGTTTATACATATGAACATAACACTTAAAACACCGTCCTTAACAATACCAACATCCTTATTAATTTTTCAATATTGAAAAATAAGGAGGAAATCCTCAATTAAATATTATTAAAACTTTTCCTGAGGAATAAAGGTTTAAAAAAAAAAGTCCGCTGAATAAGCTCACAGATTAATTGGCATCGTTTTCGTTAAGGGAGAAAGCTTTCATTTCAATTGGGATATCGGATATAAAGGACTAATTTTTTTTTACGGTGTAAAATTTATTTAAGAATCTCAATATATTTTATAGATTCTTAAATTATTGCTGATATTTAAACGTAACTGCATTACCTAATTATATTATGAGCTTTTCTGTTATTCGTTTTTGAATGATTTCACTAAGGGATAGTTATAAAAGAGAATGACCAAGAAAACTCCGGTCTCTTGGTTCATGAAAAAACTGAGCGCCTACTTTTTTTTTTTCTTTTTTAAATAATTTTATTCGCAGTTGTTAGGAAGAGAAAAATCAGAGTGCGTGGTGCGAGGTCATGCACGAGGGAGATAGAACCCAGAGATACACACTCCTGACTATCAGCACTAATTACCGCAAAAAGAAAAGAGGTCTCCCATTCAACACCATTTCAGCTTTCGGCAAGTATTAAGAGCAGTCATCACGCGGTGGGTGGACGATTCCAATTCGCTCCCTAACATTATTATGTCAAAGATCAGAAAGTGAAGTTTCATAAGTTAGTGTTTTCATTTAAATGAATGGATGCAAAAATTCCAAAAGAAAAAAAACAGATAACAATTATTGTTAAGACTTTTGTGAAAGATTCCAACACAAAACCCTAAGTTTTTCAAATAACAGTAAATAAACAACCAGTTAACGTTTCACCAATTCAGGCATCATCAGAACTGAAAAACGCTACAAATTACCACACAATGGCTTATTATTTCGAAATAGTTATTTTTAAAAAATATCTGCTGTGTCCATAATCACGACTTTTCTTATAGCTTTGGTTTAGAGCCCAGACAGTAAGATGATCTTTCAAACGAGCATCAGGAATGTTCAGGGAGATCTAACGTTTTCGAGTTATCAAATAACTAATCGAAAATCTCTCAAGTTCAGCAAAGAAACTAACAGCAGAACAATGGCGGGCAATAGAGCCTACTTCGCAAAATTGAAACTTCTCAAATCTCAGCTGTTGTCTAAAGCAACGAAATTAAATTTATGGAGCGGAAACTTAGTGTTTGTTTGGGAAAAGAAGGGAAAGACCAAGAAGGTATGGTAGTGGAGGATGGATCCAAGGAAAAATGGAGTCGAGAGAGATACCTAGGCTCTAATCAGGCGCCATTTTGAAATTAAAAGGTGAATTGTAATACCGAGTTCCGAGGATCATCCTGGAGTGACCTGTGACTTTGGTGCCAAATCTCAAGAATATCGGTTCAGTAGTCTCGCAGAAAACCCGAGGACGACCGAATTTTTTTTTTATTCGATATTTGGATTCAACGTATCTTGAAATGTAAAACCTCAACTTTTGACGGAGGGTTACATTTTTTTATTTTCGATTACAAAAGTTTATTATTGAAAATAATAAACCGAAAATATAAAAAAAAAAAACAACAAAAAAACCTGTACCACTACAACCCATGAAGGGTCTAGGGTTCAGTACTTGGTAAGAACCGTACTGTTTCTAAACCAACGGTTGTGCAAGGAGGTGATTTGGCCGAGATCACGCTCAACCGTCAGGTTTTTTCTTCAATTAAGGATATCCCGCTATACTGAGCAACTCCGCTCCTCCACCAAAAAGGTAAGATCATAAAAATGCAGACCAGAGACGTCAATCCACGACGATTTTTCTTGTGTTCATGTCTAAAAACAGCAATATAAACGTTTCGGGGATGTTCCCCCATCATCAGGACAATTTTCTAACATTAAATAATGAAACAATAGTATATATCAACTACAAACAACCTAACACTTTCACATTATATACATATAAATTAAGATACAATAATATCTATATACAACAATTATATACGGATACAATATACGCGTTACTAATAAATAAATTTCCATTTAGCTAGTATATATTTATCCATAGGATACTATTTTGTTACATGGTTTCAATAGGAGTCATCAGGCCATACTAGTCTATTTTGCTTTTAACTAATCTTGTTTAACTATGTAATCTTAAGAAGATCAACTTATATAGTTTGTATATACTTTCCAACAAACATCAACATTCAACATATTAGGTCTGAAATCTGCCAATTAATATATTAAAATTTATCTCTATATTATAACCAATTATCATTATTATTTAATTTTACTATTGCGGCTACCTAGTGTTTTAGTGTCTGTTTTATAATTAACAGTTACTTTATTATTTGAAGTAATATGTATTGCTTCTAATAATCGTATTTCTCGTTATGTGCTCACTGTCTAATATTTTAGGTTCTTCAAATTTAAATTTATGTAGCAACTTAATGCTATGATTAGTTAGAACTGTTACATTAATATTTTTAGCATTTTTACAATTAGAAATATGTTGTGAAATTCTTGTATTTAGCTTTTTTGAAGTTTCAACAATGTGAACTCTTTCACAATCTACATAGTCCAATTGGAATATGACATTTTGCTTGACCAATTTGTCTATGTTATCTTTCATATTAATAATGTAATTATCTATTTTTTTTATTATTGTATAAACCTAGTCCTAAATTAAAATGGTCATAATCTTTAACAATCTTTTTTAATGTTATCAGTCAATTCAGGAACATATGCTAATCTGTAAAATGTCTTAGGATAATTATTGTTATTTTGCTTCTTACATTCCTTAATAATATTATTCTCTACATTTATGTTATCTTTGAAGAATTGGATTATATGTTTTTGTTTTGTTTTAAATGATTTATCTGTTTTATTTATTGTGTTTATTATATGCTTTCCTTGTGGGCTGTTTATTATAATTTTTTGCTAGCGATTTTTTATTTATTTCATTATACCATAATTTATTGATTATTTTCATCGGATAGAAAATTTCTTTTAATAGGTTATACACATCTGTTTTTATGGTTTTTATAGATTGTTTGTGTGTCAGTTTGACGCTTCTATTGATAATTTTTTTTTGCGGTATTGATTATCTGTATTTTGGGGTGTTTGGAAAAAATTTAAGAATATATTGCTATATCTTTTTTCGTCCATTTTGTGTATAATTTGTTATTAACCATAGACATTTCTATATCAAGGAACCTGAGTAAATTATTTACCGCTTTTTCTATTGTGAATTTTATCCTATTATTATAACTATTCAACAATTCAAAAATTTCATTATATTGATATCTTGTCACTATTAAAAACAAATCATCTATATATTTTTTAATCAGTAACGATTTATTTTTCAATTTTCCAATTTGCGTGGATAGTAGTTTATTAAGGTTTGTTCGATTCAAATTGACTGCCATTACCCCCCTCTCCCATTGGCAATCCATACAATTGTTTATAAAAATTATTATTGTATCTAAAATAATTATATTTTGTGAGTAATTTTACTCCTTCTATAAAGGTTTTTTTTTTCGTTTTTGATCATAGTATTTTGATCATACTTTTCTATCTCTTCCCAATTATCTTCTAGGATTTTCAAACGTTTGAGCGTCCAAACTTATAACTTCATAATCATTATTGCTTAAATCTATTTTATTGAAAATTTCTTTCATTATAATTGCATTTTTAACATCATAATTATTATTATTTAAATTAATTAATGCAGGATTTAATAATTTGGACAAAGCTTCACAAGGACCATTAATATTATTGATAATTAGTCTTAAACTATTATTCTTTTTATGCAGTTTAATAAGATCATGAATTCTAGGTGTGGTACAATCTGAAGCTAGTAATTTGTTTTTGATATGTTTATCTATATAACCTAATTTATGTATTTTTTGGGCATATTTGTTAATTTTGTCGGTAAGTTCTTTTAAAGGGTTATTTCTTACAATCCTATATGTGTTTTTATCATTAAGGAGATTTGCCATTTTATCATGATAGTAATTTTTGTACATGATAGCTAGTTTTTTGGTTTTACCAGATTTAATCACAATTATATCCCTATTTGATTTTAAAAATTGTTTCAAATCTTTATTTATTTAAGAACATATTTTATTTCTAGTTGCGTTTATGTGATTATCTGATTTCTTTATATTTTCAAATATGTTTTCTAAATCAATTATTAATTGTATTATATCATTATCTTTATTCTGAAAATTAAAGGTAAAATTATCTCCTAATGACAAAACATTTAGTATTAATATACTAACAAATATTTTTTTTATTTTATATCGGTTTATATAAACCGAATAATTTCGGTATTAGTATGTTGGTTTTGTTCTCAACTCTATTTTTTTATTTTTCATAAATTATTGTATTTATTATGTATGTCATTCACACTGTTATTATGAGAACGGTTATTAATTAACTGATATTGGTTATGTATATTGTTTCTACTAAGAGATACTAATACTAACTATTATTGTTAGTATCATTACTCAATATTTTAGGAATTCCTAATTTATTAATTTTAGGAAATTTAATATTTCTATTAAAGTTTTTATCAAATTTAATTTTCTTAACAACTGCACTATTATCATTAAATTCATTTATGAGAGTAAAAATTATATTATTTAAGTTCTCAGAAGTAAATTTATAGTAAGAATGCACACCGTTAATTATTTGATTTATTTTAATTTTTATCTTGTTTATTATCCAGTATGTTTGTTTAATTTCGAGATTAATTATTTTTTTACTGAAAATTGTAAAAAAAAGCTGTTAAATTATTGTTTATTAAAAATTGGTTACAAAAGAGATTGTATAATTGTTGTAATTTAAAATAAATATGCGGTGGTATTTTGTTATTATATTATTTTTATTATGTTTAAGATGATAAATTTTAGACTTATTGCGTAACCAACTATGAGCTAATTTACATATACTCTTACTTTCAATGCTGTGTTGATACAATAACTTGTCCATATTATCTTTTAAAACTTGAGAATGTTTTTGCATATGGTTATTGCTATAATCCATGTTAAATTATTTTTTATTCGAATATTTTAAAAAGTCCAAATAATTAATAAAAGAAGGAGGATTTCTGACTTTCCATTTTTTTTATTTTGTGTTCATTTCACATTCCTAAAAATGCCGTACCGTAAATCTAAAATGAACGAATTTACGATCTGTAAAGAAACCATGACAATAGAATAACTAACTCAAAGGACACGCAGCGGAATATTATGGTAAATTTGATGTGAAGAGGTTAGACGAATATCCGAGTCATAGAGGCGATTTTTATTAGACATAGGTACCGAATCCATGGAGTTATTGAGGTAAAAATTGAGTGTTCGCTTGTTTGACTTGAGGAGGTAAAATTCGCCCGAAATAGTTTTCAAGCATGATATTTATTTGAGACTGAAAGTTTTCTATAGGGAATTGGGAAAATATCCTTTGACGGAAGGAATTCATCACGTAATTATCAAGGTCGGTCTTAGATCGAATTTCAGGCCTCGAAAGTAAGAAGAAACGTAAATGATTGGAGGTCAAGAATAAGAGAGGTAGGCCATCTTCTTGTAAAAACAAGCAAGTCTTGAAAAAGAGGCACAAATTGATGGAATAGAAAGAAATACAGCCTAGAGTACTAATGGAATTCGAGCATAATTGACAAGCATATGAATTGCGTTGTTCTGTCTTATTCAGTTTCTTAATTTGAACAATTGACATTGCTCTAGGACCAGGTTACTGAGACATGATCTCGGTTCTTTAGCGTGTATGAATTCTTTATAAGTTAGTTAAGTGGATTACAAAAAAAAAAAAAAAAAAAAAAGGAAGGAAAAAAGAAAAGAAACAGGCAAACAAAAGAAAAAGTTCACTCCTCTGTAAGTGCTCCCCAACATGTTCACTTAATCTGATTACAGTGGAAGGTAGAGTGAGCGCTTGTCTGCTGTATATTTTTACTTTTCTACAAAACACATTATCTTTATTCAAATTAATATTTGGCAGAAAATTATAAAGTTTTAATTCGGAAATATTTATAAAAAAAAAAAAAACTTAAATCCGAATCAAGATGGCTTGAACTATGTAGAAATAATTGGCCTGTATAAAACGTAGGCAGGAAAACTAAGGGAATAAAATACGGAGTAATAACAGGACGAAAGGTACGAGATAAACCCCAAAGGCGAAAGGCAAATCCAAATCTGATGAAACTACCTCAAGGAATCCGAATTAGGTGTATTACCTGCCACTCGTCATACCAAAAATTTACTTTTTGGATAAGGTTAATATTTTGGCAACCTTTTCGGAACAAGGGATCATAATCAAAACATAAGATTGACAGCCTGTTGGCTTCATACGGGCCAGTTTTGCTTAAGATTGGAGAACCCAATATAAAAACATACGGTACACAAATAATTTAATCGGTAACAACAGCATCAATGAAATAAAAACAGTGATGTGGATTTTCATTCAGGTAGCGGAACAGTTCCTCACAGACTCTGGGATAACCTTCCAAACCATGCTATTTATTAACCGATACATGCGAACTATTTATAATTAAAATAGTAATATAGTACATCGTCTACAAAAACTCATAATTAAAACAGATTTTTAAAGCTCTTATAGATTTTACAATTACTCAGCATTATGAAGTTATACAACCTGATGAATATCAGGTCATGGATCCGAAACGTCCTTCATGCTTTAACAAGCATTAATTTATCCCAGAGGCCTATAGTTAGCATGCTATCGTTGGTGGCTGTATCAGCAAGAGCTTAATCACACAGCCAATCTGTGATAGGTGGCTCTTTCACATGAAACAACAGCGCACATGCAAACACCTGTTCCCGACGGTGTAAATAGATCGCAAGTGTTTTCCATTTTCCTGCTCAACGGAAACTTGTTTATGTCCCACTGTAAGGGTTGTTAATGGACCTCAAGTGGTCGTTGCAGGAGAATAGTAGTATTGAGAAATATTCATATATTATAAACCAATACCGAAATTATATCTTTAAGTACACCTCATATCATTGATATAGTGATACTTATTATTATGAATTTTCAGTTGACATCCGCATGATGGTATAGAAGGATCAAACTAATTAGGGATTGATAAATTATTTGCCACTTCTACAATTTTGTTTTTATTGAAAACTAGTTTCGAATGTTATAAATTCGTCTTCAGTTCTAAAAACACACAAAATTAAAAAATAAGCAAATCAAAATACAAGGTTTAATTAGATTATATCAAACGGGCAAGTTTGTATTGGTTTGTTCTCCCACTGAACTAGCAATGGAAGAAAGGTAGGGTGTTTATAGGCAAACGGTTTAGGGGTCGGGGTTTTTCTAGTAATTCCGGTGAGTAAATGTTTTATCTGTTATAGATGGGAATAAATTTAAGATTGGACTATTGGAGATATTTATTTGGTCATTTAAGCAAAAATCTGGATTGGATTTGAAGGATTTTATTATTTCAAGTGCTTCATATATATCTAATTTGAGACCGTTTTCAACGTGATGTATTAATTTAACTCCTGAGTCTTTGATGATTTTTTTTTCATTTAAACGAATTGCAAAGTTGGAATTCTCTATCTTATTATTATATGCACGTATATGTTCCTTTAATCTCTGATTTAGCGATATTCCATTATTTCCCGAGTGGCTGCACAATCATTACAATTCAGTTCATATACTCCGCTTTTTTGGAAAGAGTCCATTTTGTCTTTAGGAGAAGGAAAATTTGAGGAAAGGGTTTTTTCTATTTGAAATGCAAGGTTTAATCCTATTTTTTTCAATTCATTTCCGACTTTGGCGGATATAGGGCCGTGATATGGAATCAAGACATAATGTTTCGGGATGTGTCTGTCTTCAGGGGTTATTGAATAAATATCATTAATTGTCTTTTTTTGTATTTGCTTTTTTTTTTAAGTATGATTGATTGTGGTTTTATTATACCCATTATTTTTTGCTATGGAATATATTCCATAATAAGAATTTTAGGTTTTGAAGTTTTTTCCAATTCTCTATGTTTCCATTGGTTAATGTGCTTTCTGATTATAAAACCATGATCCAGTTCAATGAGATAATGTAGTTATCCTAGGGCGTTCGATCACAATTCCCTAGCTGTGAGCCTATGTTATTCCTAGCCTAAACTCTATCACTAGATTGAAATGATCGAACTTTGGTATCTGAATTTTAAGACACATGCTTCTCATTAGATGCAATCCGAGTTGTCTGTTTAGATGGAATTCATCTGGGGATCTACCACAAGCCAGAGGATTCGTTCGATATTTAAATAAGAATAAATTTAATTTTTGTTTTAGAGTTCCTGGGTCGTCTGCCACAGCTTTCAGCTTTTGTTCAATGCTCGGAATATAGCGTTCTGCTAGCCCGTTTGTAGCAGGATGATTCAGCGCCCAGAAATGTTGGAAAATACCATATTTTTTTGCAATAATTTGAAAATTCAACTGATTTAAAAATAACAGCGTAGTCTGAAGCTAACATAATAGGTAATTCATTTCTTGAAAATATTTCTTCAAAAGGATTTATCGTAGAATTTGAGGTTGCAGATTTAAGTGACATAACAATTTGTAGTTTGAGCGTCAACCACAACAAGAAAATAATTATCTTTAAAGGGGCCACAGTCGACATGTATACATACATTTCGACATGTATTCTTCGCCATATCTCCTCGGGATCTTCCCAACTATGTAAAAGGGCTATTTGAAGATTATTTTTTATTTAGGGAAACTCGAAAATATTTTGCCCCCAATTCGTTTATTAAAATTTTAGCTTTACTTGATTTTATTCCATCCTCGTCACCAATATATGTTTTGTATTTTAATACAATAATAATAACTGCACCCATGATTAATATATTTATTACAACACTTAAAAAAGAACATAAACAAACACACTAAAATAAAGCATAAACAACATATAGTTGAAACCTTTCTGGCGGTTAGCTACTTTTGAAAAAAGTGTTTCCTAATAACCCATAACATTAATATATTACAAGTTGGAACAGGATAACATTAAGATATTGCAATTATAATTAACAAGTTTTGGAGTGAAATGGCTTACTTTAATTAGGAACTCCACCCCACAAAAATTTTCTAGTTTGTAACTTGCAATCTGAATCTATTCTCAATAAACCTCGGCGGTTTGAAAAGAAGATGGTAACGGGAACTGCTAATGTAGAATAGCCATTGTTGCGCTGCCAACGGGTAGTTTCTTCACAAACCATTTTCATGTAATACATTGTGTATAGAATAAGATCTTCGTTATTGTTTTTATATTCATTATTGAAATTTACGACTACTGGTACAATACGTGTATTGCCTTTCAATACCGGGTAGTTCCTTGTATCTTCGTTTCTTTTATTCCATCTCCTCTTTAAAGCTAACACAAGAGGAACAACTTATGAACATATTAAGAGCATTTTAAGAGTAACTTTATAAGATTCATTTTTCCTACAGCTGCACATAGCAGTATTTGAACCTTAAATCCAGACAAAAGTCCGAATCTAGGAGTTTGTGAAAAACACCAATAAACCCATTATTCTTCAAGCTTGACAGTCTATTTTCTTCGCTCTGAATTAAAATGAATAGAAGGATGTCATATAATTTTCTTTTGGTGTATTCAGGACTGTTTCAATAGAATCTAGGAAAAAATACCATAAAACATTACTACGATGTAATGATTACATATTTTTTTAACTCATTATATTTGAAGTAATAAAAAACAAAATAGTGGAAGAAAGCGGCTGATTTTTATTTTTTTGTATATTGGCTTAAATTTTATGTTTAAAATCAACATCTTACACGACGAGACCCGAAACACAAACAAAAACACCTTTATCCGATAACATTAAAAAGTAAATAAAGTTAAAAAAAGGAAAAAAAAAAAGAATTATCCAAAAACTCTTCATAAAAATGATTAGTAAACGAACAATGTAAACAGTATATCAATAAAATGATAATATTAAAATAAAGTACTAAATAAACATAGCATTCAGTATGGGAAATGACTACCTCGGATGAAACCACAGATAACTATGAGCCTTGAAATTCTGACAATGTATGAGTTCCGATTGACTTTACAAGAAGTGGCAAGAGAGGGGGAAATATATTCGATTACAGTTAGATGAGCCAGTTATCAAGCTTGCAGTATTGTGGGTATAATGGTGTTTTTCACAAACTTTTTGGTTCGGACTTTTGACCGGTCTGCTCCTATGTGCGGCGTTCTCCTATTTCTAGCCATTAAACCGAGTTGAGGTAGTACGATCCTGTTCTCTGACAGAAATTTATTCCTATATATACAAAAACAAAAAACAATTATGTTTTTGATTTCCATACCTAGTAATTTAAAGTAATTACTATATTTGATCGAACATAGGGCGACCCCGAATATAAGTCGACCAATCATTTTGAACATAATTTTCGGGGGAAAAGTCCGGGAAAGGAAAAATTAAACTACTAATAAGGAATCAATTTCGAAATCATACAATTATATTAAAGAACATCCCGTTTTTCGTTTGTAACCTCCAACTGCGAAAACTGCTGAACCAGTCTTTACCAAATTTTAAATAAATCATCTTTATGGTCCCCAGAAAGTTTAGCAATAATAAAATCTACTAATTTTTCATTAAAATGTTTTATAAAAATAATTAGTAAATTGCTAAGAGAAAAAGTGCCCAACTTGCAAACGTGTCGTAGCCATGACAAATTCATACCCATGGAAGCAACCTGACTAAAAAAACTTTCCAAAGTTTGTATACAATTTGTATACAAACTTTTCTGTTTGAAATTATCTACTTAAACCTTGGTGAGTACCAACAAGTATTTGATTTCTTGTCTTAATTAAATTCATAAATGTTTTATAATTCTAATTTATATTACATTTAATTTAGTATGTATAATAATACCAAACTGTATTTTGAATTGCTTATTTTTGAATTTTTTTGTGTTTTTAGAACTGAAGATGAATGTATAACATTCGAAACTAGTTTTCAATAAAAACAAAATTATAGAAGTGGCAAATAACTTATCAATCCCTAATAAATTAAACGGTCGTACCTTTGTAAAAGCTTTAATAGGAACAATTAAATTAGGGATTGATAAATTCTATACCATCATGCGGATGTCAACTGGAACAATTAAATATTCATAAATAGGTTATCACAAAAAAAGTATTAATTTATTAACATTTGTCCATAAAAATATATATATCTTACATACTAGAAACTAGAGAAAATATTAATTAAATAGCTTAAAAATGAAAAAAAAAGAATTAAAAAGGACGGAAGGGAATCAATATTGAACGAAATACTAAAAAACCTATCAAAGTACATATTAACATTTATTATTAAAAAGACTCATTACTAAGAACTAGAGAAAAATGAAATTAATTGCTTAACCTAAAAAAAAAAATTAAAAAGAAGGAAGAAAATCACAATTGAATTAATAATGAACGAAACCTAGCAAACTTATAGGCCTTATAGACATTTTTTTATTTTTATTTTGTTTATTTAATACTCTTTTTGGAAGAAGTATCGTTTTCCGATGCTCAAATATTAATATCGATATTACTATATATCGAGTTAAAACTATCAGACAAAAGTATCGATATATTTATTCACTATTCCTAAACCCTCCTCCTTTTAAAGGAGGGATTTGAAAAAATTAAAAATATCCAGACCCGATGTATCGAAGTATCGAACTACTATTTCGATATATTCGAAAACTATCGATACGATATGTATAGATTTTTCCCCCTCGATATTCGCATCCCTATAACGGGGCACATGCTCCAAAATTCCCAGTTGGGTAGCCCCCTATGTTCTCCAGTGGATTCATCATTTTTCAGACCAAATATTCTTGGCAATATCTATCTTCCATATTCTATGCAATGTTTTATTCTCGAAAACTTTAATGCATTTATCTTCCTTCAAGGTAAGCTGACTCGTTTTTATTTTATTTTAGCTTATTATTTTGTTTATAATAGAAGTTTATTAGCATTAGAGGATACAATCGAGGTTTCTTAAATGAAAGAAAAAAAAAAAGCGCTCCATTTTCAAAACATAAAACAAATCAACGAATACAAAATTATATTGCTTTATTAACTGGAAGAGACAAGGCCGTGCAAGAGTTTCATCGAGCCTTTCCAAGGAGATTCATAGTTTATCAGCCCTATTACAAAGTTTAGTAACCGCCTCTATATTCAGAAGAGGTGGGAAGGGCAACGCATCCCTACAGGGAGGCACATTAATACATTGGAAATATTTATGTATGTGCATGCATATAAACGGCGCTTATACAACTTAGGCTAGCGACAAGATAACTTCGTTAAGGCAGAATCCGTTTAGAGCGACGCTTTTCTTGAACCACACGATACTTTCCTGGCATGGCAGCAAAACAGTCAGGAAGTTTTATCCTCATATAAAAGACAAAAGTTACTACGGCCACATTTTAGTAGATAATGTAATCGTAATCTTAAGTAACTATTTCTTATCATAAACATGAATTAAAAAAGAATATGGCTAAAATTAACAACGGGCTCTTACTTGCCATTCAAATGGTAGGACAATATGACAGGAAGGTTTAAAAGTTAGTTGATGTACGGGCCGCTGATTTTTCAATGCAACTGATTACTCATGTAACATCTTTTCGAAAGGGGACCAAAAATTTTGAAAACTAAAGCATACAAATTTGTTAGGGATTGATAAATTACTTACCACTTCTATAATTTTGTTTTTATTGAAAACTAGTTTCGAATGCTATACATTCATATTCATTTCTAAAAACACACAAAAATTCAAAAATCAGCAATTCAAAATACAGTTTAGCATTATTATACGTATTGAATTAAGCACATCTTTTGAACGTACCACTAAATGAAAATAATTATACTAAAGAAATTGAAATAATATATTCCATAGCAAAAAATAACGGATACAATAAAACCACTATCAATCACATACAAAAAAAAAAAAAAAAAACAAATACAAAAAAAGACAATTCATGATATCTATTCAATAACCCCCGAAGACAGGCCCATCCCGAAACATGTCTTGATTCCATATTACGGCCCTAAATCCGTCAAAGTCGGAAATGAATTGAAAAAAATAGGATTAAACCTTGAATTTAAAATAGAAAAAACCCTATCCTCTAAAAAACCCTATTAAAGAGGATTCCAACTTTGCAATTCATTTAAATGAAAAAAAAAAAACATAAATTCATCAAAGACTCAGGAGTTAAAATAATACATCACGTTGAAAACGGTCTCAAATTAAATATATATGAAGCACTTGAAATAATAAAATCCTTCAAATCCAATCCAGATTTTTGCTTAAATGACCAAATAAATATCTCCAATAGTCCAATTTTAAATTTATTTCCATCAATAACAGAAAAAACAATTGCTCACCGGGATTACTGGAAAAACCCCGAACCCTTAACTGGTTACTTATAAATACCCCACCTTTCTTCCATTGCTAGTTCTGTGCGAGAACAAACCAATACAAACGTTTCTGTATGATATAATCTACTTGGTGAGTACCAACATGTATTTGATTTCTTTTTTTAATTAAATTCATAATTCATAAATTGTTTTATAATACTAATTTATACTACACTTAATTTAATATATATATAATAATACCAAACTGTATATTGAATTGCTTATTTTTTAATTTTTGTGTCTTTTTAGAACTGAAGACGAATGTATAACATTCGAAACTAGTTTTCAATAAAAACAAAATTATAGAATTGGCAAATAATTTATCAATCCCATATTAGATTGATTCTTCTATACCATCATGCGGACGTCAACTGATGAAAATTTGTAATTGAGACAGTTCGCCGAGGTATCAAATTGTATTACCCGAAATGTAATTTATGGGATGACATTAAAATGCAGTTGAATACAATAAAATAATTCTTATTTAGTAAATTACTTATAAATAAGGAAAAAACAAGTAATTATAATGGAAACGAATGTTTAGAATTGGCGATGCGATATCAAATAACTTCCAAGAATTTATCTTCTTTCAAACTCCAAGCTTTTATGAAAAGGGAGTTGAAAAACCTGTTAGGCAGACCTGAATAGGAGTAAATATTTGGGCTATAAATATATTATTCAAAAATTCATTTATTGAGATTTACAACTGCGTATTTGTAAATCGTAAATGTGTTTTTTAAATAATATGGTATGACTTGTGAAGAAACTCCCAATTGGTTACACTCCAATTACAGAAGGATCCGATTTATAAGGAACCGAGACCAACTTCTTTTCAGACGCCTCAGAACATAAACGGGAATCCTTCGGCAAGTAAGGTGAGTAGAAACTACTGAGTGGGAATGGAGTTTACAATAGAAGCATTAGTATCTATATCTAGCTATGGCAGATACAAATAGGAAATTGAGGCCATTATGGATACTATTAATTGTGACATGAAAACGATAATTTAGGATTTTTGTAATTAATTGGAAGTTTAGAGCCGTTGTCTAGTAAATACCGAGCGGCAGTTTCTCGCCGTTTCAAGCTTGTACGAGTTTACGAAGTTAGTCGAAGTTCTCCAGGTTTTCTTAGTTAGCGGATCTGTTCAACAGGGATGGGCTGAATATTATTAAAGGAAACTGTAGAACTAGATGCATTTTTACGATTTGGGACGTTTTCACACGATACGATGACGGACCGACATCTGATTTATCGAGGGGGCACATGACGGAAGGAAATGTAAAGAACTATATTTATCGGATCGTGTAAAATTAAGGTAAAGGTGATTTGATAGAATCTGTAGGAATTTCTTTTAATCATCCAGGTTTAACAAAGTTATTAATTTATTAAATTAGACTACAACCATTTATTTTATTAATGCCACAACCAAATCATATCAAGAGAAACAAGGAAATACATATAAATATGAACAAATTGTGGATCTTCTGAAATTATTTATGTTTTTAATATTTTTAACAAATTTTTTAACATTTTTATATAGGTTTTATACCAATCTTGGCTTCCTTTTTACGACAAATTTATTAATAGCATGTATTGTTTTAGTGTTGCAACCCCATCGTCAGAGTTTTCTGTAATTAATTATTTTACATAATTACATTACTTAATGAACTATAACCTACATAAACATATACATATTCTATATAAATATTGTTATAAAACCAATTTAATTACCTTATCTTAATTGTGATGCTCCTAATATCATAGTTATAGTGCTATAAATTATTTGGTCGTTTAATAATACATTGCAAGGAACTTGCATCATCTTCATAAGAATGTACTATTGTTATTAGTTTTGTTTTTCTAATATATTATTACCATAAATTTTATACATTTGTTTTAATTACTTGTAGCTTATCTTTATTCGATATCTTAAAATTCCTCATTATTATTTTTCTTTTAATTAGTTATTATAAATTTAATTTTGTATCGTTTATAATATCGGCATAGTGTACAGCAAGATTTTATCTTGTCTATTTTATAATTCACGTTTTTTTAAAAATTATTTGTTATCATATAAATAGATTTTAATATCATTCTATTATTAGGCTTATGTTGTTTTGTATTTTTTAAAATTGAATTGATGTTGTAATATAATAGTTTAAAGACAGTAGAGAAGACGTTTAAAGTTACATTATCAAATAAGTTATCAAATTTTTAAATAATCATATACTATTAAATTATGATTATTAATTTCATTGAATTTGTTTTTAAACTAACAAAAGCTGCTGGAAAATGAGATGTGCGCATCGTTACAGGTCGATATAATAAGCTTTGTTAAGCGAAAAACGGTTCAGTCCATCACTGAAAAGCCCCTGCGGGAAAATTGTTATAGATCCCTCATGCATGCTTTTTCTTCAGGAAATGTAAAATAATTTAGATTTTTTTTTTTTTTTTTTAGAAAAGATTCTACTTTTAGAATATCTACATTCTTTCAGTAAACACTGTCCTCTAAAATTGCTTAAATTTTGCATAATGCATCGAAAACTTCCATTTTTTTTTTTGCATTTAAAAAAATGTTTTTCCATTTAACTGATTAGCATGCATTCGAGAAAATACGATGCTCTTGGAAAAACAATATATCAGAAAACAGATTCTCTTTGACGATTTTTTTTATTATGAATTCATCCAAAAATGTTTTAGAAGAATTTTAATGCACCAGATGTATCTCCGTAATTTCTTCAATTCATCGTGCAAAATAAAATTGAATTTTATAACTGTAATTATTATTGAGTCGTATTTAATTCATTATTTATTATTTTCGTTCCATTGAAGTATTTCGATTTCATATTTTAAAACTTGATAAATCATGTTTGGCATGTAAGCAAGCAAGCAACTAATTAAAGCATCCCAACAGGGCTTAGATTCGTCTTCATATCTTAAGTCCATCCATTTTTGAAAAAAAATGAATATAATGATAATTATTTATAAAACTTAATATGATATTTTTATCTGTAAAGAACTTACAACTTTAAAAAAAAAAAAAAAAAAAAAAAAAAAAAAAAAAAAAAAAAAAAAAAAAAAAAAAAAAAAAAAAAAAAACAGATTCCCTAATATTTGGGAACTGGAAGTTTAAGCTATTAACGGTATTCCAAATATGTTTATTTTGAAAGTGGTGCAAGTCCATATTAGGTTGAAATTATTTTTAACCGAAAATATTACGACAGAATTTAGAATAATAATAATAAGTATATCATAATTTCAGTGTTTCGATATTAATATGTTTAATTGCAAAACTGCCAAATTTTAGTAATATTGACAACACTGAGAATTTTTTTTTAACCCAACCTTTGGAGGAAGCAGTTTTAAAAAGAAAGAAAAGTGCCTATGGAGAAACAGCGAATTGGTTAAGTATATGCTAGATCAGATTTACAAGGAATACAACGACATGCCGAATTTAAAATTATCGATTTATCACCACAACGAGGGAGACCAACTAATATCCGTAATATAAAATTAACTTCTTTGTGCAAAAAAGTAGATCTTTTACATCTGAGAAATATAAGGACATGATGGATTTATTAGCAAATACACCTCCCGTTCATCATGAATATTTTAAGATATTAAACCCTAAGTAAAATTCAATATAATTACACGTATAATGTAAATGATTAGTGAATATGTATAATTTCATTGAAATTCTTAATAAAAATGAATTGTTTTTTGTTAGATTATATTTTCTACTGTAATATATAAACAGTGTATTCTTTTTTTTTAGTTTCAATTTTTATGAAATGAAAAAATATTCATATGAAATTGAATAGTGTTTTGTTTTTATTATTAAAAAAAAAAACACTGATATAACTGAAATATTATCCCGTTAATTAACGATTACAATAATTAATTTGTTTTGAAAGTGAGGCAAGTCCATTTAGATATGATAAAGTCTTTATGTTTTTTAGGCAGCAATACAAACACTATTCAGATACTACATACCATAAATCATCAAATCTTATGGCCAGATATTGTTTCTGTTTCATATGTTCGTTTGTATTATTCTTAAGGGACCTAGTCCCATAATAAAATTCTATTCTATTCAATATATATATATATATATATACATATATATATATATATATATATATATATATATATATATATATATATATATATATATATATAATAGAAGAGAAATTATTGAGAAAAGGCTACAATCAGATTTATTATACAATGTAGACTGTTTAAAACTTCTTGGAGTATTAATGCAAAGTATGTAAAAGAAAAGAAAAAACATTAATATGGCCAAAGAAAAAACAAAGCAAAAAAAAAAAAAAGAATAAGATAGGAATAATGGAACACTTCTATAAAATAAATAAACATAATTTAAGCTTTTTAATT
Organism: Rhaphigaster nebulosa; assembly: GCA_948150685.1. Classification (NCBI taxonomy): domain Eukaryota; kingdom Metazoa; phylum Arthropoda; class Insecta; order Hemiptera; family Pentatomidae; genus Rhaphigaster; species Rhaphigaster nebulosa. The sequence goes on from OX411307.1 coordinate 125,041,545, forward strand.
TTCTTGGAAAGCTACCATATAACAATTTATTATTAGCTGAGCTACTATAAGTTTATTAGTTAAACATAATGACTTCCTTTAAACTATGACTAGAGGGAAACTTTATAAAGACTGCCTCTAGCTGAAGATAACAATAAACTATTTTTGCTAGAAAAACTGCCACAATTTGATTCATGATTAAATGGTCAAAAAATCAAGATAACTTTTTTTAAAACAAAAAAGGTACGAAGCATTGACTAAGAAAATTATTGGCATCATGTACTATAAGTGAGTATTAGTATTATCAGCGAGTTGAGAGACAGCGATAAACCTAAACAGGAAAACTTCCAAAGGGAATCCTGTAAAATTCAACTTATTCATATTGTCGCACTATTATACGAAATGAAAGATAATATATTTAATTAATTATATTATAATTAATATAAGAACAAAATTTAAGTAATGGAAAGTTTTTGGAAGCTTTTCGAAAAACGAAAAATCGGTAAATTAAAAAAAAAAAAAAATGTGTTACATAATTCACAGACATCCTATTAAAATTATTATTATAGTTTTATCAAAGGAGTAATGGTTAATATGGCTGAGGAAGGGAGGATAGGAGTTTCAAAGTTTAGGAGCTCTAATAAGTTTTGAATGAGCAACACAATTATGCAACATGAGAGCTGAATAATGGTCTTACATATTAGAAACACGAGTACCTTCATTATGAGAGAGTAGTTATTAAAATATTAAAAACTAATTATTGTTTGATGAAAAAAACGGTAAAAGAAAAAAAAAGTATCCCTCCTTTTCCTCTGGGAACTTCAAGACGGCATCCTAAATATCAAAATTGACACCGAAACAATATGCCCCAAGTTCAATACTAACAAACTGCAATTAAATGCAAACTAGACAAAAATGATCGTCGGAGGACCTAGTTTTATTTCCTAACCCCACATATCAGTGACGGTTCTCTGAACTGTACCAAAGTAGTGGCATTCCGATATTTGGTTTCCATTGAGTATCAAAAGGACATCGATATCGAAATTATATCAGAATACACAAGTATTAATAGTCAGTTGACATCCGTATGATGGTATAGAAGGATCAATCTAATTAGGAATTGATAAATTATTTGCCACTTCTATAAATTTGTTTTATTGAAAACTAGTTTCGAATGTTATACATTCATCCTCAGTTCTAAAAACACACAAAAATTCAAAAATAAGCAATTCAAAATATAGTTGGTATTATTATACATATTAAATTATATAAATCAGTATTATAAAAGATTTATGAATTATGAATTTAATTAAGACAAGAAATCAAATACATGTTGGTACTCACCAAGGTTGAAATGGATTATATCAAACAGAAAATTTTGTACTGGTTTCTTCTCGCATTGTACTGGCAATGAACGAGAGATAGACAGGATGTTTTTAGGTAAACGGTTCAAGGGTCAGGGTCTTCCCAGTAAGGCCTTACTGGTACAATTACTCACCGGCCTTACTGGGAAAACCCTGACCCTTAAACCGTTTACCTAAAAACATCCTGTCTATCTCTCGTTCATTGCCAGTACAATGCGAGAAGAAACCAGTAAAAACTTTTCTGTTTGATATAATCCATTTAAACCTTGGTGAGTACCAACATGTATTTGATTTCTTGTCTTAATTAAATTCCTAATTCATAAATCTTTTAAAATACCGATTTATATAATTTAATATGTATAATAATACCAACTATATTTTGAATTGCTTATTTTTGATTTTTTTGTGTGTTTTTAGAACTGAGGATGAATGTATAACATTCGAAACTAGTTTTCAATAAAACAAATTTATAGAAGTGGCAAATAATTTATCAATTCCTAATAAGTATTAATAGTGTCATCGGGAGTATGTATTGTAATCATGAAAAATTGTTGATTTAATTAAAGCTTAATTAACAGTTGTTGAATAAATGACGTGCATACATACATTTTTAGATTTTTTTGAAGTATCATATAATTTTTAATTTTAATTTCCAAATTAGCTAAAAAAAATCGATTTAGTCGAACCAATAAAATAATTGCTAATTTTGTTTAACATACTCTCAACACAGCATGACAGAGTTCATCAGCTATGCGTTGCGTCTCCTATAGAAACTACAAGCTAACGAAAACAAGAATTTTCGGATGCAATGATGATACGAAACTTTTGGAAAATTTAAGAAAAGCCCTTCTTTTTCCAGTCAGGCATGAATTCTCAATGCACGCCCCCCACCACCATACTATAAATATTAATAAATAATAATCATTAAAAAAGGAGACTATCGAAATACTACAGCGTGGGGCCAGATATAACTGACAAATTTTAAAGGGCTATAAAAAACTAACGTGTCTAGAAAAAAAAATTGTTTTGCTTTCAAAAAGTACATCGAAAATAATTATATTTCATTGGATTTTAAAAATCAAATCTTCCAGATATCGGCCGTTATTCACTACGCGGAAATTTTCCATCAAATTTCGAGCCATTTCTGGACAAATGCGGGCGGGAGGGCACTGTGGGCGGCTGTTGGTGACTTCGGTGTTATCGGCCTCACTTTTCTGAGGAGGGGAATCCAGCAGTAATGTGAACTCCGACCGCTAAGTACAAACGTTGTACACTATCCTATGGATGGAATCGATGCGGATGATGAGTGGTTCTATCAAGATGTAGCCATGGCTCACATATCATGACGTTCGCTTTGAGGGAAATGATCCCTGACATACTGATCTCTTTGAGGGATGACTTGGCAAATGCGTTGTCAATAAAGACTGTCATCCACTGAAATAAAACTATTTTCATTATAATTTTTGAAAATAAAATAATTTTTTTCCTAAATACATATATATATATATATATATATATATATATATATATATATATATATATATATTTTTTTTTTTATAGCCCTTCAAAACGTGTCAGCTATTTTTGCCTCACTCTGTATTAAACTGAATTAGTTAAAAACAATTTTTAATTTATTTATTCCATAGCCAACATTTTGATTCAATACAAGAAAATGATCGAATCTTCTATATCCCAGAAGAAATCATTTCATAGAAAGAACTCATATCATTCGCATTATTCGTACCCTTCGACTTCTCTTATGTTCTCGATTTCCCCTTTGCCTAATCAAGCCAACTCTTCGTGCCGTTCCTTATATTTCCTCATTTTACAAGAATAGCACGGTAAACAGAGATATACTGAACATATCATAGATTGAGGCGAATCACGAGCTGTTAGAGTTGGTTTTAGTTTCCACACGGGAAGTCATGTCTCTAACTATTAAACCGAGCTCAAATGGTTATTCACCTTCATGCCTAGGGGATACTTCCTTGGCTCCATCCTCTAAAATTTAATCTCCCTCTCATATTTTTGAAAAATCAACCAATCACCTAAATTTTCTCCGAGCCCTACGTAACTTAGTATGTTCAATCTATCCCCCCCCCCCTTGGTTTCAATTTTCGGAGCTCCCAACCTCGATATCGCTGCCTCAGTTCAACAGTCTAATATCTCCAAAAATGGTGAATACTGAGGTATGCGTGTATCCTTAGCAATACATAAATTGTTTGACATTATTACATAGATATTACAGTGATGATCTTGTCCTTATTGCTAATAATACATTCATATCTCAAAATTAATCTTTTCGATATGTTACACTGAAGTGGGCAGTGATGTCACTCGCCTATTATTCACACACTCATATCCAGTTCAGATAAGTTCTTACAAGGAAGATTAAGGTAAATGGGCCATTCTCAAATATAGTGTCACATCCGAAATATGGGAAAAAAATAAGACAAAAAATTCTCAACTACATTAAGCGAAACCTGCCTTGGGCCCTATATAAGTGTTATACCAGTGCCAAAGACTGTAAAATCTGAACTTATTTGCGGGTTTTACTGTGTTTTTTTTTAGTTTTCTAGAATTTTCGAAAAATAAAAAAAAATTTAAGTCACTGGAGTTAAGTATTAAACAATTTTTTAAATTTTATTTTACCAATTTTTTTTGAGTTTTTATTTAGTAGGACTAGTTTCCGTTGTGAGATTAAACCACATTAATCAAAATATACTTCTTTGGTTTACAATATTTAATAAAAATTTACGAAATGCATTTCGGACGGAATGTGACTCTCGTGAACTTTTCACAAGTAATTTTATTACAAAATTTTTATTTTTAAACAATAAATAGCTCAAAACGCAAACCAAAAGTGATAAAAAAAAAAAAATCAAAATGCCGAGCTCCTCAGGAAGTCCAAGATGACAGTTTATTTGAGAATGACCCACATCGTCTAAATATTAACTTGTAATTTTTACATATTTTAAAGTTTTTTCACTATTAGAGCTGCAACAATTATAAGCAAGCTCACATTGTTTCTTGCTATTCTAATGTTTTATGATTTCGGGAGTTAAGTATTATCTGTTCATTAAAATTATTATCAGAGGGCAACACAATGAAGATTATTTCTTTTTATTGTTATTGTTAAAACCATTGAAAAAGGGTTTTGAAGTTTATTGATGTAATATCAGTGAAATCGGCCGTTTTGTAATTGTTTCGATCAAACCGAAGATTTAAAATTTATTAGGCAAAGATGCAGGTAAAACAGCTCAAATTTAAAAAAAAAACACACAAAAAAAAACGTAATAGTAAAGAAGTTTATAAAGCAGGGTAAATACCGCCTAGGGAAGAGGATAGGTGAACAATGGAGATGATAAATACATGAGAAGCTTTATGAATGGCACCTCTGGGCTTATTGTTTCAATTAATCAATCCAGTCCTGAGCGAAGCAATCGGGTCACGGATAGGAAACGCGACGATATAAACCATTCATCCCTTCCATCAATCCATCTATTAATTAATTTTTAATTATTTAATATTATATTAAATTTTGAGCAAAAATGGACATACAAGTTTTCAGAGGGACCTAGTTAGTCGGCTTTGTTTTATGGTTTTTAAGTAGTAACTTATCAGGTACGGTTTTATCCTGAATAACAAGAAATATACACTGATTTTTTTTTTTTATTTATTCCTATTCTTTTCCTACGAAATCGTAGAGCGAAAAAAAATTATAATTATTCACTTTTATAAACAATGGCAGAGTCTGAAATTCACAGTAAATATTTTCACTCCATCAGCAAATTTTTGTTTGTTAATTACGTTAAATGTTAAAATGTTTTATGCTACGATTCTAGATAAAATCATTAAAACAAAGAAAACGAAAATAGTAAGCTGATAAGACTATTAGGTTCGAAGAAAGAAGTACTGAAAGAAAAAGAAAAAAAAGTTACTTAACAGAAGAAATAGAGGGAACTTGGTTATGCAGCCGATTCATTTTTAAACTTCTTATTAATAAAATTAGTTAATAAACCACTTTTTAACAAAACAATTATTATCCATTGACCCTTGCTTTTGTGCAATAACATATTTCTCATAATATTTCAGAAATAATAATTTTACATTAACTAAACTAATGATTCCCATTATTTACGATATCAACACAGCAATTTACAAAGCCTGACCAATAAAGTTTAAAAAAATATTCGAATCACTTCTAGTGGCCAAAATTTTATGGGACTGGTCTTAATATTTTTAGAAAATACTCATAATAATAAATGCAGTATAAATGAGAGATTATCTTTGAGAAATGAGTAACGCTTATCTCACTCCCACCAATTCGGATCTTTTTTTTTATTCTATCTCCATAAAGTTATAGATACAGCAGAAGTATGAGGTTTATGAAAAAATATGCTGATAATAGGATATAATTGATAGATTTCAAAACAAGGACTTAATGGCCTCAAATTCCAGTAAATAATTAACAAGTCAACGTTTCGCCAATTCAGGCATCATCATGAATGAAGTGAAAAAGATAATATGAATGCGCCCCAGTCCAAGTACATCTCATTCAAAAAGCGTAAAAAGGAATAGCCAAATAAAGCTAGTACATTACTCCAAGACAGTTCAACATATCTATATAATAAAAAGTTTACATGCTTGCATCCGTAGGTAGGTGTCTCTGAAACCGCACAACCGTTCCGTATTGTGTAGCCTGCCCAAACGTGAAATTTAATTGTCGTTTGGACAACTTTTTTGACCATGTTCCTTGAAAATGGGGAGGGGGCATAAATAAATAATAAATTAAGGCTAAACAATAAATATTATGCTTTGCATTTTTTAAAAAAGTTTTTGGGACGGCTCCTAGCATTCTATAAAAGTACATTTTGCATTATTTTATATAGGCTAGAGTTATGCACTACATCTATCTCCTTATTCTTTTCAGGTTGTTGAAGTAAGATGTCCGATCTCAGGTGAGTATTAATGTAAAATATTATTCTGTCCTGATGATGCATGAATTGGCGAAACGTTGACTGGCTAGTTATTTACTGGTATCTGAGAGCTTTGAGGTATTTGGAATCTTCCAGCAATAAACTAATAATATTTATTTGATTTTTTGCTCACATTAATAAATAATTAAAATATTTATATCATAAAATTATTATATAATATAAATATAATTTTCTAAACAAAAGTAAAATTTAATCACGACAACAAAATATAGTGAAAGCCCAGAAATAGTTTGAGAGTTCATAGCTACTCAATGGTAGTGAAAATTCCACTTAAATTACCTGATACTTCATTTAATCTTTCACTCAATCATGAAGCTAATCTTTATAATTAATTATGGATAGTTGAAAACAGAATTGATTTATAGAATAACAAGCTTTTTCGAAGAAATATAAAATATTGTTCAAAGTTCTGTCCTGAAGATGCCTAAATTGGCGAAACGTTGACTGGTTAATTATTTACTGCTGTTTGATAGACTTAAGGCTTTGTTTAGCAATCATTCGACAACAGTAATTTTTTTAATTTTTTTGTCTCATTTATTTGTGCTTTACGTAATTGGGATTAATCCTAGCAATTGCTTAAGGTTTAGGTAAGCATAAACTCGCTATGCTCAAGGCCTGTCGGAAGTGCTGTAGTCTGTATAAGGTGAAGACTTGGCATTCGGAACGCAAATTAATTTAATTTTTTTAATTTTCTGAACGCAAAGAGCATGTTCGACTCCTCAAAAATATTCGCCTTTTCAAGGTGGTTATTGTTAAGGCAGCCACTCACAATCACTCCAAATGGAACAATGAAGTGGAGTGACTGAAGTGCTTGGAGTGAAGAAGATTTCAAGAGCCCCACTGTCGACAATTCCACTCGATGGTTCCACTTATTTTACCAACAGGTCTTCATGCTCACGTAAACACGTATTTTATAATATTTACAGTCTGAAAGTATTTTAATGTACAGATTAATACAACTCTTGAGAATTAATGGGATATAAATAGCGCTTCTTCAATAGAAAGAACATTAAATGAATTAATCTTTAGACCCTACAAAAAAAAAAAAAAAAGAAAAAAAAATGATATTGCAGGTATATTAGAAAATATAAATCCACTAAAATTTTTTATTTCCATAAATAAATGAAGATTGAAAATATTTCACCACTAGTTCTTTTATTTTGAAGCTACGTTTCGGCCTTTAAAATTACCACAGGCATCCTTGAAAATGCCCTTATTCAGCTTATTTAAAACAGAGCAAACTGTAGAAATATATAACAATATTTTATATATAACCATATACCTACTTTAAACAAATAAGTTTAGGTGCATAACAATGCAATGCTTTAAGACCAATCTTTACCAAGTCCAATTATGTATAGTAGTCACTAAAAAATTATGAAAATAAATAATAATCAAGGTTAGGATAATTCCTTAGTAATTTAATATGTAAAATTAAGGGCCTTTTCAGAGTGGTGAAATATTTTCAGCCTTCATTTATTTATAGAAATCACATTGCACCTTACATAAAAAAAATATATGTTTATTTCCTTTTAATTAATATTTACATTTAATAGCATAATAGTAAACAAATAAACAAAACAGTAAGTAATTCAAATTAATATTTTTGTAAAATATTGTATACAATCAATTACGGTAATACAATCAATGATGATGTATACAATCAATTTTAAAATATACAAAACATAATATTCATTTCAATTTGTTTCAGTAAAAAACATGAGAAACAGACAGCAGAAAACAATAACTTCAGCAAATATATTTCAATACAATGACAATAAAGACAGTAATAACCTGTATTTTTTAAGGTACACAAAATGAGATAATAACACTTTTTTTTAATTAACTAACGGTCGGTTAGAGTGATTGGATTTTGGGGTGGCGTAATACAGGGGCCGATGGAATCCCAGCCGCTCCCCATCACCCCAAAAATCCACACACGATTTCACAATCGCGGTCGTTCCCCGTTCCATTTGGCGTAGATTGATCTTCAGTGACCCCTTTTAGGAGAAAAGTTATTTTTTTTTCAATAATTTAATAAAGAAATTGTTCCAGGAAAGTTTTTAAGGCCCAAATAATTCAGGGCTGGTAAAGTACTAACTTGACTCCATTGATTACTGTGCGGTGGAAGTTTTAGTTAATTGAAGAATCCGGGAATACAAGATCTTTTGAGTTTTCTATTAATTCTATCACAGATTTGAAACCTCAAGCATCCTGAAATGAGGAGTTTTCTATCAAAAGTCAATTTCGTCCACTTTTGGAAAATTAACTCATGGAGATGAGGCTAATATTTATTGAAAATGTTGATATGTAACACCTATTTGGCTGGAGAAAATTTAGGATTTGAAATAAACTAAAAAATTTCAAGGTGTAGATATTAATTTGTTTAAAAAAATCTTTGTTTTTGAGAAGTGGGTATATTAACTATTGGTAGAAAACTCCTCAAATGTAAGAAAGCATGATTGAGCTCTCCTCAGCCCACAACGGACCTATTCACCTGGTTTGCGCCCATTCTATCTAGGAAATTGATGTAGGAAATATTGAGAGCTAAATTTTGGTTTTATCATATTTTAAAAGTATTCATTTAGCATGCAGACGTACTGGTAATGATGGGGAGAAGTCCTGCAAGTGACATAAATTTGGATAATTTCTCGGGAAGACCACCCGTGGTGGGAAGCAAGGGTCTGGATCGTAACATTACTAATCCTTTGGTCTTCCCACTCGGCTATGCAGGCCCCAAAATTAATTATTATTACCTTATTAATTAATCATTAGCTTTTACCTGTTATTTAGTGGCAGTAACTCGACTTATAACATAATTATAAATGCTACTAATGTAGAAGCTACACGAATTCATAACTAATACATATAAATTTATTAAATTGTCTGATATGGATTTAAGACAGCAATTATTTTTAATATAGGTAAAAAAAAAAAAAAAAAAAAAAAATCAAAACAGTTATTTTATACAGAAAATTTTAACAATCAGTTATGATTTATGTATGACGGTTACAATTTTTTTATTTAAAAGTTTTTATTGAAAAAATAATACAAGCTGCCACACTCAAGGACAATAGGTATTAGGACTGTAAGAATTATTAGGGCTGTAAGAATGGTTGACATTTAAAAAAAACAAATCAATAGTTAATAAGTAAGAATTTTTATTTATTTCTAAGATAAAATGTGACTCTTATACGTTGCTTAGGTTGTAGGTGAAATCGGCAAGTAGCCTATTTCCTCATGTTTGCGAGTTTTATATATTTGCTCTTCGACCAATGTTTGATAAATCGTATTCCTCGTCCTATTTTTATTGAAAAATTCGGTAATTGAGACGTTGATTTACTATTATTTAATAATTTTAAATTATTTAAGTAAAAAAATAATCATTCAAAAGAAGAGGAAAGTATCTTACTTATATTTTGAGTCGTATTCATTTTATATTATATCTTAGACTATGCCCCCTCTACTTATATTTATCAGATGGTATTATTACTAATTCTTCCTTGACCTTATTACTATTTCTATTTGATTTAAATTAGCTTTTAATTATTAAATATTAATTAATAAATGAGGAATATTATAAAAAATATAAATAAGATTTTGGGTGACCAAGATTATTCCTTATTCAAGAAAAAAATTATATATATACTTTTTTAATCCCCTTAAATATAATTATAAGATTAATTAAAAGAATCACCATTATATACAATCTCAGTTACTTTATTGTATTAAGACAAGAGGTAGCTTTCGGCGCATTGCGCCATATTCATCTGAAATTTACAATCATCGTATAAAAAAAAAAAAATAAAAAAATAATAATTAAAGTAGAATTACTACAAATGTCAACAGGAATCTGCGCATCTTACTTTATAATTTTTGATTCTTTAATTGAATCTCGTCTATCAATTCTATTTTAATTCTATTTTTTTGTATACGATGATTTTAAATTTCAGATGAATGCTACTTCTTGCTGTTATACAATAAATGAATTTATTTACAACGGTGAATTCAGATAAATGGTGATTCTTTTAATTAATTAATCAAAAACAGTTTGCCCATTACAACATTCATAGCTATAAGTTAAATAAAAAAAATGAATATAGAAGAACATTCAAAATATTAAGTTTACAATGATTTTTCTATAAATTTATTCTTTATTCATATGAAAACCGTAAATATTTATTTTCGCGCGAATAAATATCTCTAAATCAACAGCTATTTATAAGTATTTTTTTTTTTTTTTTTAATAAATGTTTTTAATTTGTATAAACTCACTTCTGGGAATAACAATAACAACACGATAAACGCCATACATTTTCGAAAATGAAAATAACAGCCATGACAATACTTTTTTTGTAGAAAAGTTAATGCATACTTCAAGCTTGTTTTTCTGCATCGAGAAACATTAAAAAATATAGAGTAGGTAGTTAATAATAAAAATATTATTAATAATTAAAATACAACATTGTCTAAATGAATTCATACTTAGAAATATTTGAGCAGTTGAATTAAACAATAGATATATTTATAATACCAAACTCCACTATTCTCGAAAAAAAAAAATTAAGAGAAGATTTAAATAAAAGAAATATTTTGTCGGCAATGTCGATCTCCAGTTCAAATGAATACGACCCGAAAGAAAACAGAAAGAGTAAAAAAAAAAAAAAAAAAAAAAAAAAAAAAAAAAGGACAAAGCAAACTTTTGAATTAAAGGCGGAAACAGTGAGAATCTCGCTCTCACTTTCACTCTCTTTGGAGGATATAAGGTGAGTAGACAGGAAAGTTAAACAGTTTCAAAGCGACCTGCTCCGACCATTTACAATGTTTACCCACTTTAAAAGTACCAACCAAATTACCGGGTTCAAAAAGCGCACTAAAGTAAATATTGAACGATTAAATGGCAGAACTTTATTCTTTGAAAAATCGCTTACTCAAAGTCAACATGGAAATGTTTTACTTGTAAGCATAGGTACTTTAGAAATGCAGCAAACAATTAACAACTCTATATCTCATGCAAAAAAAAAAAAAAAAAAAAAAAACAGTGGGGAATATTACCGATCTTGCTGGAAAAAAGTCAAATTTAGTATCGAAGAGCAATGTTTTGATATGAATCTAAACTTGATTTTTCTTAACTTCATTAATTAGATTACAAGTTTTCTACGAGCTCAGAATGTGATGAGAGGAAATCAAAGAATGTCAAAATTTACCTTTGCTTGTGGAGAACTGATACGTATTCATACGTATCCACAAGCACTTCCGAACCCATCATGCGATCTTCTCATTTCTTTAAGACTAATCCTCACCTGCTTTTAGTAAGATTTTTTTTCTCAACAGATGGCGACAAAATTCATGCGATACTCATTAGTTTGTTTATTTGAAAACGGTTGAATGAAACTAAATCTTTTTTTGCTGATTCAATAATTTCAATATAATAGAATATCCTATAACAATAACTTGATGACAAAATTTAATTGATTGATTGGAGTTTTAATTTTTATTTCGCAAACAATAACTTTAAAAAAAAAAAAAGGCGTCTTATACAGCCATGGCCAATAATCTATTAATTAAGGAAATAACAAAAAAAATTAAATTTTTGATCGCTTGCATATCCTAAAAAGTATAATAAAGTTGATTCGAGGTCACGTGATTTGCCACGAAATCAGAAAGGGAGCTTGCCTGCCTACCCGGAGTACCAAGTGGAGGGGATGAACAGCTGAGGCAGTGGTGAGAGAGAGTGGTCTATTTTTTACGAAACCTGACCAAAACTCATTTTATCGATTTCATTCTTTTAGCTCCCAATTTTTTTCAAAAAGTAATCTATCTAATTAAATTTCATCATCGTAAATCTTTCATTTACTTGTAAAAATCAGTCTTGTAATTTTTATATAATTGCTCTTTTCTATATTCAAAGTATAACAACAATACCAACAAATTAAATCACACGATACTTGATCACATATTTAAAGTAAATAATCACATTCCAGATCTGAAACTAACTATAATTTCGCTCTGCAATTTATAACTTTTGAAAAAAAATAAAATAAAAAGGTATGCTAACTCTACTAGGAAGAAAATCTTTCTGAATTAAAAAATAAAAAATATATATATTCTTTACAAAATTGTTTTTAAATTTTATATTTAAAAAATAAATATTCCTAAACATTTTTAAGAATTAAATTTTTTTTTCTACAAAAAATGTTTAAAATTTATATCTCTAAACTTGGCAGAACATTTTTGTGAATTAAAGAGAAAAAATAATCTTTACAAATTAAAAAAAAGAATTTTTTTTTTAATTACAAACCTTTTTTTTTTTTTTTTTTTTAAATTAAAAATATATATCCCTAACCTTTCCAGAACATTATAATATTTTAAAACTATATTTTTTACGAAAAATGTTTTAAATTTAATACTTGAAAAATAAATAAATATATGTACATAAACTTGGCAAAATATTTTAATTATTTTTTTAATATTTAAAAAATATTTTTTACAATTTTTGTTTAAATTTAGCTTTTTTTACAAAAAAAAAAAAAAATATTTAAAATATATTTATCCCTAAACTTGGCAGGTGTGAATAATAGAATTGTATCATGATAATGAGTGAATAACAGAACTGTTATGACAAATTGTCAAGTTTATGGTTAATAAGTATGCTACTAGCTTCTCAAGTATGTTACTTTTATAGGGGTAACATACTTGAGAAATCAAATTTAAAAATAAATTTGTACTAAGAAAAAATCATTTTAGTTTTATTTTTGTAAACTTAATTAGCAGGGCTTTTAATCGTAGCTGCTTAAAAAGAATTAGAAATTAACAGATAACGATAAAAATATGGTAACATGCTCGAGGATGAATAAAAATACTCACCATTATTTCAGTTGTAGGCTCAGTTTGACACTGATCCGGATTCCAGGGTAAAACTGTTACAAAATCAGACATTGCATCGCCCAAGGTCAGAGGAGTTGAGGGTTACCACTTTAGGAAAGGAATATTTTCCGAAATAAAAGTGCTAACATAATTGAACACTCGCTTTCACCATGCCGCGCAGACATAAGTTCTTTATGTCCTCATAACCATTGGAAATTTTTAAAATTTAAATACCATTAATTTTATCAAAATAGCACATTTGTACCTTCTAATTACTACTTTAAATTTGAGCTTGCATTTTTTTTTCATCAATATATACCAATCAATGTTTTAGTGAATCAGGGTGTGGACAGTAACATACTTGAGAATTTTGAATTTTAAAATTTAAAATTTATTTTAAATGTAAATATTTTGGCCATTCACTATTTACTAATGGTAGATCTAATCAATAATAATATAAACAAAAATCGGGGCTAACTCCATAATAATTGGAGGCATAACAATTTCAAAGTCAAAAGATGCGAATTTGACAAGTCTCATAGGAATGACCCTAAAGTGCTTAATTTTTTAAAACTTGGTTTTCCCTTTGTATTATTAGTACGTATAGATGTAATGCAAACGGGTCATAGCCAGGCCAACCGAAAATATACTTTTGCACTTTCATAATGCTGTATTGATGTATTTTTAAAATATTTCCACTATATTCAAGCATTGACTGAGATAGAGAGCGTACGAAAATAATCGAATTCATACTTTGTGAATAACAATACAATGAAATTTTTCCATTTAGCTCACACCTCATATATGAACAAGCGGATATCACTGCCATCTTTCTGAAGCGGAGAAATGGATTGGAAACGTTACTTACTATATCTATAAATATCTATGTGTCGCAGGAACGTGCTATCGAAGTAAGGTCTGTATCGGTTCTCGTTGACGTTTCAGAGTTATGACCACATCTCACATGTTTTTCCGTCTTCTGGATCGAGTCAAGTCAGAGTATATTCCATCGGCAAATCGAGTCCTGCCACTTTATTTCAAAGCCTTATAGTCTCGTACGATACTATATCCAAGTTATGGTTCCAAGGATACCGAGCCGCAAATAAAATCTATAGTTCAACTATAGCTTATCGATTTACGAACGCGAGCCTTGCGTTAAAAAAAAGTTATGCCATAACTAAAAAAAAAAACATCGCTCTCATCGAATTTTTTGTTTTTTTATTTATATTATATCATAGTCGATTATGAATTTACCACACTGAATGAGACATCCTCTGGAGATTTGACGGTGATATGAGTTAAACAAATGACCACACTTAGGTAATGAATGAGCTTCGGTATTCCGTGTCGGAGCACTACGTTTTACAAAGGCTATTACGTTCTGCTTCCTCACCACCAAAGGCAGGGAAGCATTGTATTCATGCAGGAAGAGAAACAAATTCATGTCATCAGAATAAAAAATTTCAATTCGCGTTTTACGTTTTAGACATCAAGGTAGAAATGTGGTCTCCCGTCAGTCTGCCCGTATGTAGCGGATTTGAGAACAGGCAGACTATCCATGAAGTGCGGCAATTTTCGGGAAGCGGTAAAATTTAAACGAAATTATATTTTTAGATTCAAACGAGTTTGTAAAAAGAGCTAATTACAAATAAAAAAAAAACTTACACAGACTTAGACTATAACTTACTTAGACTTACACATAGCTAAACACACATAAATATAACATTATCTCCACTTAGATTTTAATTATAAAGCAATAATTGTTTTTGGAGATAGGATCGGCTGGAGGGACGGTAGTATCTGCCATGATTGTGGGCGGCAGGATAGCAAATCCGCCCCTGTCTGTATCCAAATCTATGAGACCTACTACCTTCAATCCGACTTTGAAGACATTTTTAGGGATTGTGATGGCCTTATATCAATTTTATAAAATTCCATCCTGTACTTTCGCTTGCGCATGTGCAAACGTATTTTCCTTGACACACCTATATTTTAAAAACGGTTCGTCCGATTTGGGCCAAAATTAGAATTGCATTAAAGAAACCTCCATTCCATGTCATTAAAATTTCGAATTATTGTTACAAACGCATCTCTTTAAAGTAATAAGATTTTTTATTCTTTTGAAATTAATTATATTTCAACAAATTAAAAATAATGAACTACAACTTCATTCTATAATGTCATGTCTTACTTTTACAGCACATTTTTGATATTGAGTTATTAGAAAAAATTGAGTTATGTTTCCGTTTCGATTATAATTTTACTTGCGTACTTTCGCTTGCACATGCGCAAACATTTCCATGACACTCCTTTATTTCAGAAAAATGCATGTCCGATTTGATCTAAGATCGGAGAAAAGGATTATTGTACCGATCAATTTCATACAATTCCATTGTCAATTTTCGCTTACGCATGCGCAAACGTATTTTCCATATCACGCCTATAAATCGAAACGGCTCATCCGACTTGGCCCAAAGTTGGAAGCAAGTTGGGGAATAGTGTGGAAATGTAAGGTTTTTTTTTTGTAATTGGCCTAATTATCTGACCTAATTGGCATTTTTTTTGCTTTTGGAAAGCTCAAACGAACCAAAAAAAAAAAAAAAATTAAGCATAGAATGAAAAAAAACATAATTTACATTAAAATACATCAAATATTCCTCTAAATTTAGGTTATAAGTGTCATTCTGAATCAAACTTCAAAAGGAAGAAAAAAAAAAAAAGATTTAGGAAATTCAATTTCATACAGTATAATATTGCACATAAACGTTATTACAGAGAGACCATTTGAAGTAAATGTTTTGTCATAACTAAAACTGAAAGGGTTATGAATAGAAATCAGTAGCGAGAAAAATAAAGATAAATATGACATTATAGAATAAAAGGGAGGATTCTATTATAGTATTATTACTTTTTTTTTTCAACTAAAATTATTGAATTGGAAATGAGGACAATCTTTCGCTACATCAAAAAAAAGAAAGATAATCCGAGAAATAGTTAAAAAAAATAAATTAAAATTTAAGAAATTACTTTATCATAATATTTTATATACATATATATTTCGGTCACACAAAATCTTATTTTTATTTTGTATAATATGTATGCATGTATATGTGTGTGTGTGTGTGTGTGTGTGTGTATATATATATATATATATATATATATATATATATATATATATATATATATATATATATATATATATATATATATATATAATTGAGGGCAATTTGAACTTCCAATATCATTTTATTTTATTACTTATTCCCCCTTGTTAACGTTTCGGGACACCATCCCAATTTTCAGAACTATCATTCTAAAAATTAACAATTGTACCTTTAAAGGTATTAGTCTAAGTCAAGGGCATACATATTAGAAAATTTGATTATCCCTACTTTTCCTAATTATTTGTTATCTAGATTTTATAATAAATAAAATTCTATTTTAGGTTATGTCTTTGTACTATTATGTAACCAATCTTCTATGGTCTAGTAATTAAGTTTGCAATTATTATAATTTTTTTAATTGGAAAGTAGAATGGAAGTATAAATTGCTGTTTATTTATTAAATTATAAAGACTTCCCAAGAAATTGGAAAGAAAAAGATATAATATTTTCTTCTTTTGATTATATAAATAAAGCGTGGCACAACATATGAAAGAGAGGAGAAGCGATGAGATCTCTTATGGGTTTTTAGTTTTCGTTTGAATTTTATGCAAATTACATGAAGTTCAACAGCTGAAATATTAATTTAACAGTGCTATATTCCTGCAGTTTAGTGCTTGAGTTTAACGCTCTCATGTACTCCAACTAAGGCTGAAAGAGCTTAGTTATGGAAGAATGAGTGTTGATAATATATTTTTATCCTAAAGCTGCCGGAAGAAGGTGAAATATTTAATGGGTTCTGAGGAACTTTATCTAGAGAGACAGGAAGCATTTAATGTGAAATATAACCATAAATAGCTAAAATAATTCATATGTTACACAATATGCAAACAAAAAAGGAGAAATGTCATGATAAAGTTTCACGACGTCCAATTGACAATAAAAAAAGAAATACGCCACGCCTTTGGGGACTTGTGGCGTGTACTTGTGGTGCTGTGGTCTGAGGTATGTATCTAAATCGAATAATTTCCACAATAGATTCCTTTAGTTCCTATCCTTATTCATCAAGTTCTATCCTTCAGATAATTCAAATTCAATTCTGCCAATTTTCAACCATTGGTGTATCCAAAGTGGGAGGGGGCAAGGTTGGGACAGCTACCCTCTTCAAACGTGGATTTTATTTTTTAAATTTCGCAGCTAATCTTCGCAAAATATCGTTTAAGAATTAATTTTAAAAACAAATTGAGACCTTTTAATGTTACTTCGAATAATGGGGGAACCATAAACCCCTCTGAAAGAAATTAATTTGAGAACGTAGCCCCACCCTTGAAAAGCTCGTATATGCTCGTTCTCTACAGTCATATATATTTTATAACCTCAATAGAAAGAACATAGTTTACATGACTATTCTTTTTGTTTCTTTATTTCGTATCATTATTCGTTAAATTCAACCCTTCAGATTCAAGAAAAATATTTCTGTTTTAATATAATTCAAGTTCAATTATCAATCATGGGCATATCAAAGGGGCAAAGTGGGTCAGCTGCCCCCCCCCCTTTCCAACGAGGAACTTTTTTTAAATTTCGCAGCTCATCCTTGCAGATATTGTTTAAGAATTAATTAAAAAATAAAACAAATTGTGGTTCATTCCCTCCCCATCTACATGAAAGAAATTATGTTTTGTGGTGGGTTCGCCCTTTTTCTCAACTATAGTGATAATATATTTATTTTAGAACCTCACTAGAAGGAACACAGTTCACATTACTGTACTTTTTTTTTTAACTTTGTCGAATTTTAACAATATTGATAAAAAAATGCTACAGACACAACCCTTGAAAAGTATTGGTCAAGGTAATTGATAAGAAAGTAACTTTTTTTCCCACGGTTAAAAAATGATGTAGGAAGCATTACACTCAACCGTCAGGTTACCATTCCGTGCTTCCGAATCCCAGAGGAGATCCTCAATCTCTTGCAGACCTGTCAGACCCCAGACAGACTCTCTGGATGGGGAGATGAGCCATTTCGACTAAACAATTGAGGCATTGTGTAGGACCAAAATGTCACAGCTGAAAAAGCTTTCAGCTGTACTGTCCTCACAGTAGCGACTCGTTAACTATCTAACAACAGCTGACAGCTTGAATTGAAGCTCATCTTTCGTCAAATAATTGATTTACACAACTAAAGCTCCCCTTACACGGTCAATATTATCAAATCAACGTGCCAATATATCCCTCAGACGGCCAATAAATATATATTAACAAAATTCAATGAAGGTATTAAATCAATAATATTGACAGTGTAAGGGGGGCTTAAATGCAAAACTAAATCAAAATTAAATATTGAGGACTAAAATTTACGATTCCCTACAACTACTAACTAATTTAAATATTTACTAACGTATTGAAAAATGAACATATTTAAATATTTATTAAACTATTTAAACATTTATTTATTATTAAGTTTGACTCTACCCAATAGGGTCATTGGCGGATTTATAAATTTACTAAAACATGTTTAAAAAATTACTAGCATATTAACAAAAAAATTAAAATTTTCTATTTAGTTTCCATGGAATCATTTATTTTTCATTTATTAATATAAAAGTAGAAATTGTTAACTACAACAGTCACATACATTTATGCCCTTCTGTCACTTTCCATAACATTCTACGGCTTTATGTGTTAGTTATTTTTTTTCTAAAATCTTTAGCTTTTCAACGGTATATTATGCATCGATATTATTATTCTTATTTCCGGAACTTTGTTTTAAACCCGGGAAAATATTTCTCCTGTTTTCTCCTTTAGTTAAATATCAAATTCCTTCATAGTTTATATTTATCCATTTTTTATTGTTACTAACCATGAAAGACGGTCAATTATTTCAAATAAACAAAATTAAAGGTACTTTAGAGGAAGCCATTTTGAAAATTAGGCATTCAAGCCCTGTCAGACTATTCCAAAGAGAATAAGACCAAGCTGATATAAAAGATCATTTAATTGAACATTGGTATAACGAGCTTAATCAAAATCGTTAGTACCTTTTTCGAGAAAATTTTAAAAATGTGTAAAATCGATTATATTAAACCGGCACTTCTGGTAAGTCGATCAAGACGAAAAAGTTGCTGCAACACCTCAGGTTTATACCTATCTTAAATACGCAATTTTATTTTCGTACATCTTTCCGTTTAGGAGTTAGACATACCACATACACACACACATACACAAACAGACCATTTTACGAGATTTGATTATTTGGACTCAGGGGGCCTTAAAACGTGTATTTCCGTTGATAACTCGGATTTGAAATTTTTTACTATCGCAGTACTTTCCCTTATGATATATTTCATATATAGGTAAGCGAAAGTAAAAAAAGAAGAGCAAAGATTACAAAAATATAGAGAAAATAAATAATTGTTAGGATATGACGGGAAAATTCCAAAAACAAAGCCTCAAGTCTCTAAAATATTAGTAAATAACTAAACTAGCCAGCCAGCACAGAATTTGGATATTGCCGTTAATTATTAAACTGATTTTGTTATGCCTCCACTCTGAAATGAAATCTGCTTAATTAAATAGCCTATGAAATTTATTTTGTTATTGGTATTTATATTTTTAAATTTTTCTGCCAACTGAAAATAACCTTGCCAGCGGAACATTTTTTAACCCCCTTTTTTCAGTAAATACTTTTATCTTTCGTATTCATCATTAATCTTATTTTTGTGGCCTTTTAACATCTATATTTTATTGGTTGTTTGAATTAAATCTTTCTCAGCCTAATGTTACCTCCTGTTTCCTTCAGTATGTGTGTTTTGGTGTGATGTGATCTATTTTTTTTTTTTTTTTAATGTTGATGTGATATGTGCAGTCTTTGTTCTGCAAAGTTGTTTTTTTCTGCCCTAATGATGCCTGGGGAAACGTTGACTGGTTAGTTATCTACTGGTATTTCAGAGGCCTAAGGCTTTGTTTTTGGCATCTTCCAATTATATCTTGATATTTGCTAAACATGTACTTGTATTGACCTAGATTATAAGTGGAATATTACAATGTGTAAATTTGTAAAAAAAAACAAACATTATATACTAATGTTATATAAATTTTATAATTAATTATATAAATTGTGGTGAATTTTATAATACAAAGCACAAACATAATGAATAAGATCGAAATCAAGATCAGTGGGCGTGGGGTATGAAATATAGTTAAATGTACCATTCGACCCCTGGGTAAAACGAAATAACTGATTATCGCAAACGAACCGCTCCCCCATACGTCCTTTTGACCGAAAGCAGCGATACAAATACATTAATACATCGGAACAAATGATGGTAAAGAGGGAGAGAGGGATGACTAATGTGAGGGCTAGGCAAAATTGGTCGGAGGTAACAGATGAGGCGCAGCTGCTAAATGGGAACGCATCGGAGCCCTGCCCCAGATCCGGGGGGGGGGGGAGAGGGGGACAATCTAATACATATTTACATAGATTACCATAGAAGTCAACAAACAGTTGCCAGCATTAATCAAACTTGTCTCTTAGCAGCCATTTACATTCCTGTCTCTTCATTTCCGAAAGGTACAAAGGTTGAATGGGTCATGTAACTCCCTGGCCAACGGATCTATTCTACTATTCAACAGATTTAATATATTTTACTTTCTACATAATCCCATATACCTAAAGCCTCCATTATCAATATTATGAAAGAAATATTACTGAAGCTGGTATATTAAAGGTTTCCTCCTCACATGCGAATAATATTGTGCCGATGTAATGTCAGCTACGATCTTGCTTTCTCAGAGACATACCTTGTTCCTTTTTTCTAAATATGAATGATTTTGAATTTGATACTATTCTAACTGCGTTGACAATGGCATTAAAGAAGAACAGAAAATGAAGAAATTACAAGATCAAAAAATCAATTGCTTTTCTGTAATCAATTTTCAAACAACCTTATCAGACGATAAGAAGTATCGATAGGAAGTTTTAATCGATATTTGACATCATCAGACCGTCCACGATATACTCTCCACACCATACTTTGTCAATGACTAATGTAATATTGCTCAATATACCACTTACGCGTATAACAATTGTTCAGGAAACATCCCTCATCAGTTTAAATAAAAACAGAAGCTTAGCTCTGCGAGGTGCTGCTGTATAGGGGAAGCCGGCGGAACTGCTTGCTCAAGCCGTGCATGAAAATACAGGTTAATTTTTATCTCTGATCTGATCTGAGTGCGTTCGGCCGAACCAAGACACCTTTCCTTTATTCTTATTAATTAATAAATGAGCGAGTAGATCTAAGGAACTATTCGGCCCGCAGAAGTAGCAGAAAATACTACTCAAGGAGCCAGGCAGCTAACCAATTTTAGGACCACAGCTCAAAAATTCAATTTTACCAGATATCGCAGCTTTAAGAAATGCCCATTAAATCATTTTACTTTCTCCTTATATACATATATATATATATATATATATATATATATATATATGTATTCTATTATATATACAATCGACACTAATTATTTATAACAATCTATTATGTATATTGAACCAGTATAAAAATTTCAATTCATTTTAATTCCATGAGTCCAGTTCACTCTGTCACTCAGCAAATCGCTGGTACCAAAACAACAATATTGATACTCTTAAAAAAAAAAAAAGCTTCAATAAAAAACAAATAATATGGATTTCAGACAATTTTATTTCCGTCAATATTAATGTTACAATATAACCCTCGGACGATTAATACATCGAAGAAATTCGATATTCACTCTTAATTGAATAACATATTGATATAAAACAAGAAATGATGAGTCGAATGGAATTTTTTCTTAGCCATTATAAGTGGTCGCCTCCTAAGTTTTTAGCAAACGCCCACTTCCTGGCCGAATCCTTTTGAAAAAAAGTTGCATTCGATGAGGTTGTCATTGTTATTTAGGTTAGATTTGAAGGATGGAGAACGCCTTTAGTCTGTTAAACAGCAGTTTATAAATGACTGGTTCAATGTTTCACTAATTCAGGAAAACCACACAATCACATTTATGCCGAACAGGCGTACAGTAGAACTCCGCATTACGGATCAGCCATGTTCGAAGCCGGATTATTTGGAACGTACCTCCCTCTCCTTTTTTCTTTTAGGCTCTTTTACATTTAGATATCTTTATAACAATATATATATATATATATATATATATATATATATATATATATATATATATATATATATATATATACATTTTTCAATTCCAAACACATACATATTTTTATCTTATATAATTGATGGGAAGAGAGATGTTATAAAATCAAACATATATCTCGTCAACCCCGTTATTTGATAATAAAATAACGCCGGTATTTTGAGCACAAAAAATAAATAAATAATGTTGGAATACAACAAAATATATTAATTTATTATTAACGAGAAAAACTACATAGGGTACATAAAAAAAAAAAAAAAAGATGGTTAAATAATTAATGTAAAAATAAAGTAAAATAAATCTAAAGTTAAATTTAAAATAAAATAAATTTTTCTTTCCAATCTAAATAACAATAATAAAAAAATAAAAGGAGATTTGCAACTTAATTATTTGGGAAACAAAAATATTAGCAAATATTGTAATTAATATATAACTAGACAAATATAAATCTATTGGAATATCGGGCAAATTTAACTAATTAACAAGTATGATCCATAACAAAATATAAAACAAAATTAATTTTCAATGAAACCCTTTTTGGTTAAATCTCTCTCATGAAATTCAATTAATAGTTTATTAAGTTCATTAATTTCTTGGCGTGAATCGGCTTTGCTATATACCACCCACGTACGAATGCCGTAGAAAACACAAAAAATCAAGTATTTGTTATCTCCATAGTGGTGGGGTCGATTTATCTGAGTGGAAGGCTTTCCAAACTTGCATTGACGAGAGTTGTAGCTGGCGGCTGGTAGACGTCGATCGTTGGGAAGAATAACGATGTCCAAAAAATGACGATTGATGTCTGACGAAGTGGTAATAGCTCCACTCTCTTCGGCATTCCTGAGGAAACTGACCCAAAAGGTAAGGGGAGGGACACAGTTATCTCTTGTTAATCCCTATACGGTATATATCCAGAGGAAACAAATAACTCTCTCGTTTCAATACAACCATTTAAAAAAAAAAAAAAAAAAACTAAAGTTCACGGCTTAAACAATAATGGTAATTTAAATTTCGTAGAACAGTGAGATTTTTTTTATTTAATTTATTTGTATGGCCTATTAGTACACTTTTCTATTTTTACTTCGTGTATTTTCTACTGGTCTGTTTTCCGCCGATGAGCTGTTTGAATGTGACCATCTGATATTATGTTACCCCCCTTTTCCTAAAAAATACGTTCGGACGTCTTGGAGTGATGTACTGTCTCTAGTTGATATGTCTTTCTAGACTGTTAATGTAAGATGTGCAACACTTTGTTAGCATATATGTGATCTCTTTTTTCTGTACTGATGATGTCTGAATGGGCAATATGCACACATCCAATTTTTACGTCCACGTAATTATCAGTAATCCGACCTTTTAAAAAATGAGCCATCGATCTAAACAAACCATAATCTGATGGTGAAATATCTGGGCTATACGCAGGATGAAGCAAAACGTTTACTCCTCGCAGTTCCGATAATTTTTCCTAAGTCAAACGAGAACTATGTGGAGGGGTATTGTCGTGTTGCAAAATGGCTTGATTCCTGAATGAAGCGGGTACATTGCATTCAAAACCCCACAAACTCTGCCCAGCTGTTCGCAGTAAAGATTTGAGTCCCTATTACGGCCGATAAATCACGAGTAGTTGCATGTGGGTCCTGGTTCACACATTCAAGAAGAAAGTCATCATCAACGACCGATGGGCAACCTGATCTAGGTTGTGCGGCAGTATTTCGATGGATAATCGACTCAAATTCTATGGCACAAATTTCTTCGGCGGCTGCCTTGCGCTTAAAACGCTTTTCCAGTACTGTCTCAAAAGACCGCGAATCACGATTTTTTCTTCTGACATTGCACGTGAGTTTTAAAAATGTAAATGACCCCATAAAGGCAGCTCAAGTCACAAAGAATTAAAGGATTGATCAAAGTAAACATTGACATAAATAGTAGGAACAAAAAAGTTCTGATAGGATAATTATGAGAGTTGGAATTAAGGGTTGTGTTCATGCACAGGGACTTATGTAACAACCTAGTATATGTAATGAGAGCGAAAACTTGAAAAAAAAAAAAAAAGAAATAAAATAATTATTATTAGGTCATTTATTATAAGGATCTGAACAATATCATAGGATTTTTGAGACACTGATTTTTGTTTAATGATAAACTATATAATTTTAGAAATTTGCCTCTTTTCCTTTGCTTTTGTTTATTATTTTCATAAATAAAAAAAAAGTAACCCCCCTCAAAATTTAAAGTTTCACGATTCAAGATATATAAAATCGTCCGTCTACCGTCCGTGACGTATATCCAAGATTACAGGGTCGATTATTTAAAAATTTTGCATCAAAGTCGCAGGTCACCCCAGGATTATCCTCGGATTTCGACACTACCATCAGCCGTTTTGTCCTGGAATGGCGGCCAATTAGACGTTTCCACACGTAGAGGAAAAATATAAGGTGTTTTGGAATAATGATACCAAAGGCTAAAAAAAATATTTGATTCAAATAATGTTTCAATTTTTTTTTTGGAGGGGGATATTTAATAATTATTTGGAAATAATGAAGCGAAGTATAAATAATTTGCAGCGTTTTTTTTTTTTTTCATTGATGATAGCTAGTACTATACTTTTAATATTACGTTTAGTATCAGCTTTAACCCAGGGCTGCCCGCTCATCTATGTGCAGGCTCCATTCACCGAAATGGCAAAAGTTATCACAGATAGTGAAGTTTTTAGCTGCCTCTAAGGGCATTACTGTTATCTATACGGAACCAATTTATTGCGCCAATTGGTATTCTTAAATCTTTTTAGCCGGATATAGATAGAAGCCCGGACTTGCAAAGCAAATTTTATAGTAGGTAATATGCTTCTACAGAATTCTGTTTAGATATCAGAATTCAGTTCAACTTAGATCTTAGATCATATCGTTTATCATATAATTTTGCAATAAAGTATAATAATACTAAATTTATATTCGGTTGTAATAATCAATATAATAATAATAATCAACCCGAATTCACGTATAATGTTAAATACAGTAGAACTCCGTTTATTGGGATAAAGTGTCGAGGGCTATTCCGGATAAAGCGAATTTCCTGATAATGATCAGTAATAAAAAAAATCTTCATATTAATGAAATTTATAAAATTATTGTGCAAATGAGTATAAATATTTAGATGAGCATGCATGTGAATATAAATTAAAAGGGTTCAATTTATTTTTAATATGCGATCAGAAATTTTTATTTTGTGCTTGTTTTCCCTCTTATTGTTGCGGCAATGTTTAGCCACCGTTAAGCACCAATACATCGGCTGAGGCAGGCAGTCTCTTCACACTTTTCTACGAAGTTCAAAGCATCATTATGTTACAAATAAATATGATATGCTTAGTGCAATAACTGTTTATTGATAGAAGAAGGTCTGAATATATATATATATACATATATACATATATATATATATATATATATATATATATATATATATATATATATATATATATATATATATATATATATATATGTCAGATATATATATATATGTACATATATATATAAAGCAGAACAGAAAAATATCCGGTTTTCGGATATGGCGGATCAGGATAAGCAGGGTTCAACATTAATCGTGGATCTGACATGACATTTTGATGAATTATTCAGAGCATTGCATTTATCTAATTATTGAGTTGTTAATAAAAAGAAAAATGGTTATAATTTTAAAATAGATAGGCAGATGGATAATGTTCATTGAATGAATGATACAAACTGGCATTTACATAATTAAAGAGTTAAATGACAAAAACAGGCATAATAATGTTATTGTTTCCATGCTTAAAATAGAATAACTATTAATAAAAAAGTATTATCATCAATTATACTATTATGCTGATTTTCTAACCACGGTTTCCGGTAGTTGCTAAAGAAGCACTAGTCTTTGAACATCAGACTCCGAAATGGATATACTATGCTTAAGCATGATTTAAAGTTTTACATATGGTGTATGGAAGATATCTGTGATGAACTGCGGATTAGACGAATAACGATCCTTTTTTTTTTTTTCCGAAATGCGATCCTGATCGAACAGTAATACAATGTTAAATGAGGCAACATTAATGTTATAAAATACAATTCAAAAACAATTTGAAGTAAAATTTATTCCCGCACTTTGACAACAATTAGGTAAATTTGTATTTTGCTGTATGAAATAGGGGGTGCCACGATCCCGTGGCGGTACTTAAAGGGTGGGAGAGACCCAAAGGGGTTGAGAACCCCTCCCTTAATGTAAGCACCACATAAGTAAATTCAATCTGTTTCAGGGTGCACGTTTAAACGTTGTGATAGTATAAATGATCTTAAGTAACGATTTAGATATCAAAAGATTGTTTTGTATTAAATACACACACACACACACACATATATATATATATATATATATATATATATATATATATATATATATATATATATGTCAGATATGCATCAAATGAAACCTTTAGTCTCCCAAACACCAGTTTATAACTATCCAGTCAACGTTTCGCTGATAAACTGATTTGTAATAAATAAACGTATTGGGGTTAAAAGGTCCCATTTTGTTAAATTTTTTTCAGAACAAAGAATCACGACAAATCCTAAAAACGAACAACCTAAGTAAGAGGATGTGATAAATATAATCTATTTAAATTTTTAAATACTATAATGTAATATGATAATAAAATTAACTATATTATAATAATTATAATTAATTAAAATAGTATAATAATTATAATTATTCATCATAATAATATTCCATTATATATATATATATATATATATATATATATATATATATATATATATATATATATATATATATATATACATACACACACACACGAAATAGATTGACTTTAATGCCTACATATTAAAACTTGCCATCCTGTACTCTAATCCTTCCCTAACCTTACGACGACTCCACACCAGTGTCATAGCGTTTGTCAAACAACTTTTCAAATCAGCTGACGCACGCATGATGGTATAGAAGGATCATTGTAATTAGAGATTAATAAGTTATTTGCCACTAGTTTCAAATGTTATACATTCATCTACAGTGAGAATCAAAATATAATATATAATCCAAACATAGAGAATCCATATGTGAGAGTAGAAATGAACAAAATGGGAGTCCACACACATGGTAAGCCGTTTGAAGAATCGTTGGCCAAATGAGTGTGAAAATATGTGGATAAAGTAAGACCAACAGTAGATAACAGTCTCGAATTAAATATATTTGAAGCACTTGAAATAATAAAATCCTTCAAATCCAATCCAGATTTTTTCTTAAATGATCAAATAAATATCACAAATAGTCCAATCTTAAATTTATTACCATCCATTACAGAAAAAACAATTACTCACCGTAATTATTGGGAAAACCCCGATCCTTCCCCCTAAACATACCATTTACCTACAAACACCTCACCTTTTTTTCATTACAGTCATTTCCATTACTAGCTCAGTACGAGAACAAACCAATGCAACCTTTTCTGTTTGATATAATCCATTTAAACCTTGGTGAGTACCAACATATATTTGATCTCTTGTCTTAATTAAATTCATAAATATTATGTAATACTAATTTATATTACCTTTAATTTAGTATGCATCATAATACCAAGCTGTATTTTAAATTGCTTATTTTTGAATTTTTGTGTGTTTTTAGAACTGAAGATGAATGTATAATATTTGAAACTAGTTTTCAATAAAAACAAAATTATAGAATTGGCAAATAATATATCAATCTCTAATTAACTTGTCAAATGTTTATGAAGTTTGAAATATGAGAGTACAAATAAACAAATGGGGAGTCCATGCACATGGTAAGCCGTTTGAAGAATCGTTTGTCAAATGAGTGTAAAAATATGTGGTTAAAAAAAAATTATAATAAATATTCATAAAGAAATATTATTTTATAAGGAGTTAACAAATTAACATTTTAATTTTAATTTCATAACTATTTTCTCTTTGAGATAATAGAACTTGCTCTCCGTTGTATTGAATAAAAGAGATTGGTTGTCCTTATATGTTTTTTTTTACTTCCCAACCGCTACCAGAAGTAGCCTTTTTATTTTTTATTTAACAAGAATATTTTGTGAACTTCAATGGTTGGGGGTTGAATAACGAAAATTAGCTGATTTTTAGGAATTGACAAACGATTTATTGATAAACCGGTGCGGAGCCGGTGTAATACGAGCAATTTCTGTCTGTCTGTTTGTAAAAAGGATCTGGATAGATCACTATTTATAACTGTATTTCCAAAAGTGTGGTACGGGAAGAGTTTTCTATTCTTCTTTCAACTTGTCTAATGATTATAAATGTTATATTTTATAAATCTTTTTCTAATAGTTTCATATCTTTATTTTATAGATATTGTCTTGTGCTTAACAAAGTAGTAAAATTATTGTAAAGCACATGATTTTACAACATATTACTATTGTATTTCTTCCATTTACGTTAGCTAATTAAATCAAATAATTTTCGACCATGGCTCGATCCTCGGGTACTTAATGCAAAAAACTATCAAATCTAGGCTGTAAAGATATTAGTTAGAAAAAAAAACGATATATTGACAAGGAACTACCTATGCTAATAAAAATACAGCAAATTGACGTGAGTAGATGGGAAAGTAAGCAATTTGAATCCGGAAACTAAGCAATTCGAATGTCCAGGCGTGGGCTGTTCCATCCTATATGATCTTTAATTAAAGCACCTTTCTGGTAGGTCATATTCACACCACGCTTTTAAATTTTATAAATGCAGGATGACAAATACAAATTTATATTAGAGACGTATTTAAAGTTCATGACTCTAAGCCGTACTGAAAAAAGTGGTATAAAATCTGCTGAAAAAGGTCAACTCAGAGAACAATTTTTAAACGCATGATATTATAAATTATGAGCAATGAAAGAAAAATTAAACAAACAAATTACGAATTAATACCCGCAATGTTTGCGAAAAGAAATTTAATGATAAAAAAAAAATGAGAAAATTTCAAATTAGAAGCATTATATTTGCATGATAGTAAAATGGAAATTTCTTTACTGAGCCTGAAGTATGAAGTCACAGTTTATTAAATTTAATGAACCGTTGTTTATTTCTTTTTTTTATTTTCTCTTTTATTGTAAATTGGACGTCATAAAACTTTACTATGATATCATCTTTCTTTCGTTGTAGGTTGGGTTAAATATGAACTCATCAGGTTATTATATATATATATATATATATATATATATATATATATATATATATAATATATATACACATACTAATATACAATATAATGTATACAGTGTGTTGTATGGAGTTTTGATATCTCTTATCTATTATGACGTGGTCAATTTGGGTTTGAGCACCCTTAGAGCTTGTGCTACTTTAAAGCGATAATGTATTTTTAATAACCTCCTTAAGAGGCCGCACGGTTTTAAATCCAACATGATCTTAGCGTATTATATTTACACATTCGTTTTCTAACATAAAATATACCTCAATTATTCGTTAAATAAGTTAGTCTGAAGGAACAAAGTAACTGGGCTTCCTTGGGAATATGCGCAGAATACTTTCAAAGGATGTGCACAAAGTTCAATAGCTACATCTTTGCTAATTCTGGCCCGATATCGATAATTTATTTATTGTTTTTGTATGGAATTTAATTACTTTTTAAATGACGTGGTAATTATGTGAATTATGTATATA
Organism: Rhaphigaster nebulosa; assembly: GCA_948150685.1. NCBI lineage: Eukaryota > Metazoa > Arthropoda > Insecta > Hemiptera > Pentatomidae > Rhaphigaster > Rhaphigaster nebulosa. The sequence goes on from OX411307.1 coordinate 125,071,751, forward strand.
ATTCAGGAAAAAATGTATACTTTTTGAGTTATGTGAAGAAAAATTGTATTATAAGTCTCTATATAAAAGCAGCCATAAAACGCTTGAACTGTAATACAAAAACCTTGTTAATAGTTGAAATGCTTTTCGAAAATACGGCGCTCTATTTAACCGAATTAAGGATAATTAGCAGAACCCTGCAGAAAAATATGGTTTGAGGAATAGATGAACTAGATTGGGAACATGAGGTTGAGAGAGAAGCGCTGGGATTAACCCGGGTCCTGCTTTTCGATCCACAAGATAGAAGCTTGCTTCGGAGATATCCAGAGTGAGTTTAAATATTGTACATGCATTTGTGATGTTCATTTTTTTTTTTTTATAAACTATTTATATAAATACATTTTTACCATTATTTATTACTATGTTTATTTTTTTATTATGCTTTCATCCTATTATTTACCTTTTCCTGTATATATGGTATTAATGAATTCACTTATTATTATTAGTCATTGGCCTTAAATGTGGTGGGTTGTAATATTTCTCAATAAAAACGGTGAAAAAAAAGTATAGGAAAGATTGGAGAATATGACTAGGCAATATTATAAAAATCGTAAAAATCAAATAAAATATTTTATTAGTTTCTGTTACAATTTTTACATTTGATTAATACCTTATTAATATTAGTATTGTTATGTAGGATTGACGAAAACAATTTTCACATATTAACTTAAGATGCAACAGAAACATGAAGAATGAACAATATTTTGATTTATTTTCTAATTAGCAAACAGTATTATTATTGGGTGCACGAGCTAAATTCTTTACTTTTTTTTAAATGTATTTATCTTTTAAAATAATGATTACTTCTTGCAGTTAAACTTAACAATCAATTTTCAATTGACTTGATTTCCAATAGTTTAATTTATACCTTATTGTTCAATCTGCACTCCAGAATGGCACAGGGCTTTGTTCATTAAGTTCTGACGCTTTGAGTTACAGAGCGATCAAGTTACTGCTTAGTCTTTGATAACATGATTAAGTACAATTTATCACCGAAATATAAGCTTGCAATGGCACTTAACGTTTGCACGTTTATAGTTCCAACTTGATCTCTCCGTTATTGAAACAAGCATTTCATGAATTATGCTTTCTCATATTCTCATTGCCAGATTTATAATGAAATAAAACATGTACTATGCAATTCTTTTATCGTTTATTTTATTATCATTTCTGCCGGATTGTTTGCATTTTTATGAGAATTAAAGAGCATAGGCTAACAATAAATAAACAGACCAATTATAACATCCTCAGGTTCAATTTTTTTATTATTTTATGTGTTCCAACGTTCAGGTCTGAACAGTTGTGAGGGTGTAACGGGTCTAATAGACAGATACGGTCGGACGCACCTAAGGGCTTTGTTATAAAGATATTATATACAGAATAAAAAATATTGTTGCAGCAGTATCTGTCTTCCGGGCTACTCATTTTTATTTGCCATGAAGAACGCCTACAAGACAGGCCGAAACGTAGACAAGCGTTAAAAGGGTTAGACTACTTTTTTCTTTAATTTTGAACAACACCCTGACCTTTTATTTTTAATTCTTATGATGAAAAAATGTTTATACTTCTTCAACTTTTCTTTTTTTTAAAAAATTGACGCTTATTGTTCAACTATTAATAATATGTTAATTAATTCAGGGGAGCAGGGGAGCTCATTTGGGAGGGCACTATGCTACTAATCTCTAGGTCCCGTGTTCGAGCAAATAAATTATTTATTCAGCTATCAGCCATGGATCCAGTCCTGTGGGATCGGGAGACCCTCTCGGGGCTCTCCCAGCCTTTATAAAGTGGGTAGCCTTAATTGGGAGAAAAACTGGCGGTTGAGTGTGATCTCGGTCGAATCACTTCCTTGCAAAATCGTTGGCTAAGAAATAGTACGGTTCTTATAAAGTAAAAGGGTCTTCCCTTCATGGGTTGTAGTAGAACAGATTTTTTTTTTTTTCATCAATTCAGAAATCATTCATTTATTTATATTTATAAATTATTAATTAAACTAATAAGTTACCTAATCTGGTAACATCAGTGTATACTGCTTGAGATCTTATATCAAATCAAAATTGTAAATCTAAGTGGAAGAAGAGGTTATATTACAAAAATTTAATTATGAGAAAAATTTAACTTAACGATTTTTTCTTCATGTTTTAAAAACTACCACTATTTAGGGTTTAGAGAGATTCTATATAGAAAGGAATATTTAAAATATTGTTCCAAGGAAAAATCCCTATTTTTCCTAACATGTCACATGACATATTCTTCCAATCAGCTCTACAATTTTTTTTAACCACTAGAATGAAAACAAAGCCTGAACTTTCTTTGAAATGATTTTTTTTTTTTTTTAATCGTAAATTATTCCTCTCTCTCCCGAGTTTTGATAGCTTCATACTAGTATTATTCAAATAAAAAAAAAATAATAAAAAAATTACAAATGCAATAATTCCAGATTCGAAAATACAAATAGGTTAAAATTCTTGCTAAAATATAGAAATTGAGCTGCAAAGAGATTGAAAAGAAATGTAAGCATCAACAAATATTTAATTAAATGCAGACTCACTTTGAACGGCCATAAAAAAATTAACCCTCCCCCCCACCTCTACTTAATATAAATTAATTTGTTTGATGATAAATATCTTTCCATATGTCCTAACTTAATTTCCATAATAAGAGCTGCCGCTATATATTTTGTAGCAGGCTGCCGTGACCACCGCGCGCTTGGTTCGTCTTCCGATACCTGTTAATTAATTAATTAAGTTAATTAAATTTACCTGGTAGCTACAAAATGCTACTCTCTTACCGTCAGTGTTGTATATATTCTGTAAAAGAAATTATAATATGGACTGCTCCTCAAAATAAATAAATAACAGTTACAGATATTTAACAAAAAATAAATAAATATATATATATATATATATACACACATACATACATTTTTTTTTTCGGTTGGCTCTACAGACCTTTTAGATCTTTGGCCCCTCGGAATTTGCCTTTTTACAAAAAAAAAAAAAAAAATTAAAATTAAACAATTTATCTCAAGCAAACTTTTTACTATCCATTAGGCTATACAAAAACGTAAAATAAAGATTTTTTCCGAGTACAAATCTAACATGAATTTTACTACTCCGAAATCATAAAATTTTACACCGTATTTAGTAGACCCTTTCGGAAGATTTCGCATTGCAACCATTTTTTAAGACGATGTGTGATTTTTTCTCTCAAAATATTAGTCAAAGTTGTCGCTTTTTTATTGTTTAAAAAATGTTCCAATTCGTTCGTAAATTCGATTATGCGTTGTTAACCAGCAACTGACCCAGTTTACAATTATCCAGGAATTTCACCCGACCGCGTCCGACTGTTTAATTTATATTATATTTTACCAACTGAAAAAACGAGAACGATATGCTTTGTGCGCTGTTCGAGCTAGAATAAGTAATGCTCAAGAGGCTAAAGGGACTTGAATGAAAAGGATAAAGAGAAGAGAAATGCATCTATATAAGAAAAAAAATTGGAGAAAATAAAAGAGGTTGAAGATCTACGAAGGGCCAGGCGGACATTAGAGCCTTCTACTTACGCCCAGTGCAAGGAATTCCAGACGATAACCAATGCCTGCCAAGGAGAGGATGGCTCATTAATTACTAAAAAAGAAACCATCCCTGGCAGATGGGTTAGCCAGTTTAGAAGTATCTTAGGAACTTCCCAGTGCTCAACTATGGAAGGTGAAACTCCTATTCTGCGCAATGGGGGGCCTTCGAGTTTATCGAACCACCAGACGAAGATGAAATTAACGATACAATACAAAAACTATTAAACAATAGAGCTTAATCTGTGGCCTTCTCCATAGCATTTGGATAACAAAGACTATCCCATGATGAAACAGTTGTACCAGGTTATGGAAGAAATGAATATTCCCTCGAATTGATACATCTTGCAGAGCTACCGATTAGAATCTGGACGCAGCATCGAGATGTCAAGCAAGGATACAGACCTGTTTGAGTCATTCATGACCTCAAGGGGCCTGAAGCAAGGAGATGGTTTTTCATGCCTGCTATTCAACCTAGCACTAGAGAAGGTGATAAGGGACTATGATGAACAAAGAAGCGGTACGATTCTCAGCAAATCAGTCCAAATTCTAGCCTACGCAAACAGAGGGACTTAAAACAGGCCATCCTAACAATAGAGGCAGCAGGACAGAAAATGGGTCAGCGAATCAACCAAGCAAAGATCAAATATATGCTTGCCAACTCCCTACGGCCAGCACCACCCACTATTATCTTCAGAGGTATGCAGTTCAAGTAGTGTAAGTAGTGCAGACAATCTGCCCAGCCCAGAGGTACAGAGGAGATGCACCACGGTAAACAGATGTTATTTTGGCCTGGAAAGAAAACATTAAGAAACCATTTTCTGTCGAGAAATTAAAAAAAATCACTCTTTGTGTTATACTAATTAATGTTTTATTAATTAGACCAGTACTAACTTATGCCTCAGAGACATGGCCGTTATCACTACTATTTGCAGTTATTTGAGAGAAAAATCTTTGGCCCTGTGAAGGATGGCGACCAGTGTAGGCTGACTCACAATGCAGAGCTGTACCAGATTTACCAGGAACCGGATATGGTGCAATATATAAGATTCTCAAGACTGCGGTGGGCTGGGCATGTTGCAAGAATGGATGGCGACCCTCCAATTAATACTACTATTGTGGTATGTGGATGGAAAAAGAAAGAGAGGATGTCCACAGTTGAGATGGGCAGACGAGGTGGAAGCCGATGCACAGAAACTTCTGGACGCATAAGCTTTGCAAACCGTTGTGCAAGACAGAGAGAAAAGGAGACAACGTCTTGATGCAGCCAAGACCAGTACCGGGTTGTAGTGCCTGTGATGATGATGAATTCATCCTTATAGAATCAGTAGGATTTAAGAAATGAAGTTAGCAAAGGACAAATAACTGTATCGATGGTGACAATGTTTTATTGCATCATTCTAATTATCATCAGAAAGTCAACTTGACAATATGTAAAAAAGTACGTAACACTAATCATAAAAAGAAAACATTTATGGCATGACACATGATGAAAATACTCAATACTACTGAGTAGAAACAATCGATACCTTCATTCTCAATGTAATAATAATAATAATCCCCCAATAATCGACATCTTGAAGATTTTCGGGGTTTTTATTTTCGAAGTTTTAATCTTATGTCAAAACGAAACCAAATCACAAAGCTACCATCACAGGATTATCGTAATAAAAATGGTACCTGTTCATTTGAGGTCGTGGTGGCTGAAAGAGTTAAGGCGTCACCTTAGCAACCTCAAGTCTGCTGCGGCTCCGATTAGAATCCGGTCTTAACGGATTGAAATTTATTTCGCAGCGGACCCACGGAATGTATCTCGATCTTCCTAATCTGGTAAGAATAGGTTGGTAATCTATAGGAATAACCCGTCCAGTTTGCCTTAATAGGAGTAGGAAAGGACGTTAAACAACAAAGGTACCAGTTCATTTATAATTATCTATACGTAAACACGTAAACATATCTTTGCATATAGTTATGTGTATACTGGCATGACCATAAAACGCAAGGGTTCTTGGGCTTTAGGAGGATTATCATTGATTTTATGTCCAAGGCTAACGATATGTTCAACAGGTATAGAAGAAACATTTTTAATGTTAATGCTGATAGACAGGGTGTCGTTGGTTTGCGATGAAGGGTAAAACTGATTCGATGGGATTTGTTGGAATTTATTTTAATGCTTGAGTTTTGACGCCAATCTTCAATATATGTGATATGTGACTGCACTTTTGAATACAATAGATGAGTAATTACTCATAGGGGCGGACTCAGGCACTAGACTCGAGCCTAGGGACCCACGCTAAAAAATATATTTGTTTAAATAAAAAAAAAAAAAAAAAAACAATCTTATGATGAGTTAAGAAAAAAAATTGAATTTTCATAAGAGAATTAATTATGTGATAAAATTATAATTGTCATCACGAAGATTATTTTCTTGAGTCCATGTTATTATAAAGTCAAAATAGCTTTAGTTGGTTTTATACATGATATCACAATGTACCTCGAGGAGCAGTAATATGCATTATGATAAGATCAATTGAGATGGAAGCATTACAGTTTTCGTAAAGAAACAAATTGAGCTGGGCATACATAAATAAAATTGTATATATTCTAATATTTAACCACAATTTCCACCCTTCCAGAATAATTTGAGTAGCAAAAGAAAAGGGCCTTTGCCCAACCTTCCCCCAACCGTAGCGTTTATTACAATAACAGGCGGAACAGTTTTCAAATATAAAGCATCACTTCGATTAATAATGATATCCTTTTTAAAGTTTCGACGCTCAGGGAAATCGCTTACCCATTTTGTATTGTTGTTTTTAATATTATTATTATTTTTATTTTTTTCGTAACGAGAATATGAATAATATGTACGAATAAAAAAAAAAAATAATAAATCAGAGACCCATGAGCTGATTCTAATTATTTACGATAGTTAATTTCTTGCCAGTAATATTTGGGTTGATTGCATGAAATGGCACCTAAGCATTGCCGCGAGAATAAAAGGGTCAAACAAAAACGTTTTATTACATATTTTAAATGAAATTAAAGTTATAACTACATAAATATTTTGAAACTAATTAATACATACATACGTTTACATTCACTGACAAATGTAATAGTTACTTACTTTTATCTATTTTTGCACTTTACTTTAACAAATTTCATCAATATCAAGAATTTTTTCTTTGCTGGTCATACCACGTCTTATCCGGAATTTCGCGTAATTGGTAATAGCCCTGGTTAAATTTTTACGGATAAACGGGAATCTGCTTCAAGAGAGTTATTACTGATTACGACAATCTAACATTAACGGACACGACACTCATATTATATAGCAACTATATTTTATATATCATAAATATTATATTATATCTCATAATTATATATATAAATATATATATATATATATAAATATATATATATATATATATATATATATATATATATATATATATATATATATATATATATATATATATATGTATATAATTTATATATTCTATTATATTACATATTACTGATAATATTTCAATTTTCTTGTTCTGGTTCTTCTGGAATTGAATCAGCTTAAATTAAATTAAAAAACTATTTAATAATAAAATACATTTTTCTTAGGATAGTACCATCTCTATAATAATAGAATAATGATTCTCGACATGAAAAGTAGAGGCTGTTTTTTATTGTAAATTAGTTGACAATATAAATTAACAATAGAAATTTGTTTAAAAAACTGTTAGTTGGAATTTATAGTTTTGTCAAGGTCTAGTTTAATGCTATTTATGTTTATTTATTTTTATGACAATGATATTTATTGATATTTGAAAAAAAAAATTCTAAATCTATTAACAATGAAGGACATAGTTTATATGGTATTTGCAACATTATTATATGATGGTTATTCATACGATTCGTATTTAAATTTACAAAAGAAATTTATTTATCACTCTTTTTATTTTATTTTTATTTTGAGTGTGCGTTTATTGTTATAATAATCAATGAACTATGTGGCATGCTTAAAATAAAAAAAAACATTTGAATCAGAAATTATGTTGTATGGGTAAGTATTAAAAAAATATTTAATTAATAAAAAAATGAGTATATATATATATATATATATATATAGAATAGGTAAGATTTTCGAACACTTCTCCAAACTTGCACTATATATAATTTAATAAAAATTTCCAATAATTATATGCGTATGATTCGTTTAAATAAAACCCATAAAATACAACAAACACCGAATTTTCTATAATACCTCATGTATAATAAACAAAACGACCCAATATGGTAACATTTAATCCCAAGAAGAGATGCACCACCGGAGTGGAACTCCATTAAAGAGACCAAGATATTATTAACAAAGCAGAAAGCCAGAGATAGCCGCTTAAGCTCTGCGCTCACTAGAGACCGCCCCGCACAACTCCGGCCTTTTTAAAGAAGTCCGTTTCTATATAATATACAAAACGTGAAGAGTCACTTTGTTGTAAATAATAAATTGTTTCTAGTTTAATTTGTGGAATTAACATTAGATAATGTTTAAATCAGTTTCAAATCATTCTATATGAATTTAATTTTATTCAAAAATAAGTTTTAAATGTTCATTTGACACACAATAAAATTAATTATGAAGAGGGCTGTGGTAGCTATGAAGGTTAAAATATGAATATGAAGGTATTCCTATGACAAGAGTCTAGAAATAAAAACTGGTAAATCGGAAACAGCCGAGAGCATCCTATCTAGCCCCATCTCACTCTATAAGATTAATAGGAATGGGAATTGTTAATGTTATTTATTGTTTGATAAACTGTTATATTACACATGTAAACGATACCACCAACATATCGAATAAAAGTATCGATACAAATATCGGACGGAAAATATCGAGAGCCAATGTTCATAGATTATAGAATAACATGTTATCCCCTCCCCCCGTTCTCATAGCCCTCGGTCTCTATAGGTTTAATTAGTCTTTAAATTTTAAATATTCCTAACTTCTTTATTCTATAACATAAAAAAGTGCAGCTAGTACAGCAAGCAGATAAAATAGATTTTGTAAATTTTATCAACTATATTTAAAAACAAAAATCTATACTGTATCAATTGCTACAAGTGAAAACTGCTCTGTTGTTTTTAAATTTATTGACATTCTTCTTATTAATAGTAATTGTTTTATTGTTATTATTAGTGTTACTAATTTGTTATGCGATATGTATTGATATGCGTTATTCTTGGGTATTATTATGTTAAGTCATATATTATATATAACAGGCCGAAGGGTAGACCGATGAATGAGGGATAGGCAGGTATACCGACCATCCATTGTCAAGGAGGGAAATTGACATGTGACAGCAGCCGTTCCCACAACACTTACCTCGCCTTTACCCTCGGAAATGGGAAATTAGTTGATTTAAAAACCTATAGAGAATTGGGCAGTGTGATAAAGGCAAGATGTGGTCCGTCTTGGAACACGAAATCAATATTAGGAAATCAGTCACCCTGGGATCCTGGCTGGCATACCGAAAAACGGCGGAGGTCTGGGAAGGCCTGTCATTCAATTAGAGGATGATAATGCATTCGGAGATATCGTCCCACCCCGGACAGGAGTGGAGCCATGAAATCTTGAAAATTCCTTCCCTTGGAAAACGGGTTTGCCAATCACGAAAAAAATACCGCCTACTACCGGGGATCTAGCCAATCAACAAATTTCTTCTACTCCCTTCTAAGCAAAAGGGGGGAAGAGGAGCCAAGAAGACGGGAGAGAAGCGGTGAAGGAAAATCAGGGGGCTCGATAGAGAAATTGGGAAAGACACTCGAGCTAGAGATGTACTAGCCTTTACTGTTGCCCGGACCATGATGAAGACCATAATGAGGCACTGATGGGGCGTTCCTGAGTCCGACCAACAACCACCATAGAACTTCCAGACCATCGACATCAATTATTTCCAGATAAGATATTTATGTTAAAAGAATTAATGGCTAGGTACAGTCTGAATCATTCCATGGTTAAACCCTTGTATAAGTTTATTACCTTAATTTTGATGAATAAAGATAAATGTTTGGAAGGAGGTTGTTGTTTAGTAACCAAGCCCATTATCAATTTGAATATGTCTGATTAAGTATGATAGCAATAAACTTGACTAGGATTAAGGTATTCTTAAACTTAGAAGTAGGAATATTATATTGGCTAATTATTAAACAATGGTAATCTATATAACAATGATATATAAAGGCTGAAAAAGGACTTAGGCCGGGCCGGTCCTAGTGCACGCCCAGCTTTAGCTTTAGGTGCTTCGGCCCGTGAATCCATTCATATCTTAGAAAAAAATTAAGTCCTAAATAAATATTTATTAATGTTCTGTGACAATGAACAAATGCCAAGGCAGTTTAATAAGAAAACTAAATAGCTTTGATTGGTGTCATGTAAGTGCTCCGCTATCTAAATAATTTAAAAAAATCTATTTTCTTGTTTGAACAATTAATTTGAGTCAGATTAGTTTGAATCATTATATACATTTATATATAACTGGTTATATAACTACGAGATTTCAGCATCTTTTAGAAGATCTCTAACATCGACCTAACGGGAGTACCACTTTATATAATTGATTTTACACTTCTTTTTTTTTTTTTTTTTTTTTTTTTTTTTACAATTTTGACGAAAATGGCTAACGACTTTTATTAAACTCGTACAATTAATCAACTAAGTTTTTTACCCTCATTGAAATAGTCTGATAGTGCTTAAATGTCGAATGTCTTCTTCTAATGTATCTTTTATTTTGTCTATTTGAAATAAATAACCGTCTCCCATTGTTAGTAGTAATAAAACACGTTTATACATAAACTATAAAAGAATTTGATAATTAACTAAAGGAGAAAAATAGAAGAAATATTTTCCAAGTTTGAAAACAAATTTCCGGAAATAAGAGTATTAGGTAAGTAATATAGAATTAGGAAATATAATATTATATAGGGGGTCCCGCAAATCACGGGAAACAGGTGATATACCTCAAGAGCTACAAAAGAAGTTCGTATAAAACATGTTCCGATTCCACACAAAAAAGCAGGAAATTGAGGTTTTTTTTTTTTTTTTTTTTTTTTTTTTTTTAACCACGTTGTTTCTTGATTAGAAAGTGATTATTCAAAATCTATTCAAGCTAATTTAGTTCCAATTGCACCATCGTTAAGTAGACAAAATTCCCTTAATGAATTATAGTTTGGCTTAGCTAAATCCATTGTAAGTGGGCTTTCGGGCGGCCAATACCAAGTTTTATTTATTTTTTTTAAATCACACTTTACTTTTGAATGTTTTTCTCAGCCCCTGCAAGGCTACATATACCCCCCCTCCCCCTCCCCCCCCATTGCTAGGAAAATTTTTACGGATTTTCGTATAAATGAAATCGAGGTTTCTTTTAGGATTGGTCTAGAATTGGCTACTGATTTGCGAAAAGGTGTGCTGTGGAATTATGTTTCCCTGACAAAGAAGTATTGTGTGAATTTAATTTACTTTGTTTTTAGTCAATATAATAGTGCGAAAAAAAACAACATTAAAGCTTCAATTTATAATTAAAAAATCTGGTGCGGTGCGCGCATCACACAACCATCACTTACCATCCTACTTTGAGTAGAAATGAATTTCTGCTCAAGTAGGGGTAGTAAATATTTATATGTAAATTAAACAAAACTATTCTGAAATTACCTGTTAAATGAAACTGTCCCTGAAAATAAAAATAAAATAAATATTGTTAAATAATAATGAATAATGCTTAAATATTTGAAAGAAGAAAATAATTTTACCGCAGCGCTATCAAAAAAATTGCGCTGCATACTTTAAATAAAAGTATCATGGAAAAGTGAATGGACAAGTGCCCGAAAGCCCACTTACAATGGATTTAGCTAAGCCAGACTATAATTCATTAAGGAGATTTTGTCTACTTAACGATGGTGCAATTGGAACTAAATTAGCTTGAATAGTTTTTGAATAATCACTTTCTAATCAAGAAACAACGTGGTTTACAAAAAAAAACAACAACACAAAACTTAAATTTCCTGCTTATCTGTGAGGAATCGGAACATGGTTTATACGAACTTCTTTTGTAGCTCTTGAGGTATAAATATTTAAAAGAGATAGGGCTCAGCACGCCTTTACCCTATTTAAAGCGGCATCTGTAGCTGCTTTATTCACTTGTCCATGATACTTTTATTTAAAGTATGCAACGCAATTTTTGTGATAGCGCTGCGGCAAAATTATTTTCTTCTTTCAAATATTTAAGCATTATTCATTATTATTTAACAATGTTTATTTTATTTTTATTTTCAGGGACAGTTTCATTTAACATATAATTTCAGAATAATTTTGGTTAATTTACAGATAAATATTTACTACTCCTACATGGACAGAAATTAATTTATACTCAAAGTAGGATGGTAAGTGATGATTTTGTGATGCGCGCACCACACCAGATTTTTTAATTTTAAGCTTATTTAAATTTTAATTATAACCCTTATTTCATATCACAAGTGCGGTATGAACGAATCCATATATCACTGTTACTCATCGCCCTCAAATTTGACAGATTGCCATAAGTTAGCAATAACACAGTTATAAGAAAATTTATGTACTAAAAATTATGTTCGAAAAGTTGATATTTCAAGTGATATAACCGACAGTACAACTATTTAAAATAAAAAAAATCAATTTAAGCCAATCACGATTTCCCCGTTGTGGAAATCCTCAGATTATCATTTTAATAACAAGATGTAAAAGTGGCTATAGCTATATAATAAAGACTACGAAGGAACGGATCTGTCGATAATTGGGAGTGACTGGAAACTGATGGATTTATTGAGTTAATGAACCTACTTTCAGCCATCTCGTTTTTCAATTAATGATAGCGCCCTAATAGCCTTCAGTATTTCTCTTTGAGACGGGTTCAAGTCAGCAGTTTTCGGGGTCGATCCCCAACAGGTGGTGTACAACTGAAAAAATTAATGAAGGGATCATCCATAGTATGAAAATACCCGAAGTTTTCCTGTATATATATATATATATATATATATATATATATATATATAATGATAATTTCGATAGTATGGATCTCGAGAGTACGTACAATAATTATGACTCACAGAGATCATGGAATCGCTGGAAGGATATTCCTTCTAAAGTGGCATGAAACAAAATCAAAGCTTTTATCGTTTACTATTAAAACAATAGATATTTATAATTTTTATTTGATATTTCATCATTTTATTGGAAAATGATACAATTTTCCACTTGTTGGTATAAAATGATAATTTATTATGATTAATTTTTATTTTTTTGTTTTCTATGTTGTTGTTTTTTTCATTCCTCTTTATACACATATTTACTTTTTTTTTTATGTTCATACTTATTTTTTTTTAATTAAAAAATATGTCTTAAAGCCAGAAATAATTAATATTTATTGTTCATATCTGTTTTCTCGAGGGACTATGTCCCAGAATAAAGTTTTTTTTCTATTTCTATTTCTAAATGCTATATTGAACCTGATTAGATAACCGGTATTATTATTTAAAAAAAAAAAATAAAACCACTTTTACAGCTATTTATAACATGGATTAGTCGTGCCAAAAACTACAATATAAATCAATCGTAATCCTTTTACGTCCTGTAATGCCTATATCTCTTTATTATACAAATTTGTTTACATTAAAGAAGTTTCTGAGCTCTCACTTTATTATCAGAGCCCGTGTCGCTAACTTGCTTTATTTTCACACCTCGTCTTTAATTTTTAAATTGTTACTTCTATAAATGACATAAAGGACTGATCACAATATCCCTTATCTGGAATTTCTCGTAATCAGAAATAGCCCTGGCCCCGTTACTTTGGATAAAAAGGGTTCTACTATAAATAAACTGAAAAAAAAAATCCCGCTTTTAAATAATATAATAACATAGGTAATGCAAACTTTGAATAGATTTTTTTTTTTTTAGAAAATTAATTTGGAATTAATTTAATCAGCAACTTAACAGCAATAAGTGAGGAAAATAACTTGAAGGAGCAACGCTGGACATAAGCAGTATTTGTTCAATAAATATTTAATAAAACTTGATAAATCCTTAAACACACGCTAGAAATATTTCTCAAGAGAAAATTATAAGAAACATAGTGGGATATTTCGGTCACTTGGAGTGGTATACGCCATGGGATGGCAGTAAGGAGTTGATCTATGGAGTTGGAGTACCCTCCCGCCTTTTCCAGGTGCCATAGTAGATGGTCCAAAGTGGTCCAAATAACCCTGGATACGATCCAGTCCATTCTTTTGAGGATATATTTAAGGGTTAATATATGCAATCAAACAGATACATAAATAATATCTAATGAATAACATTTTTCGTTGTCTAGCAACAATTTTTGGAGTGGTATAGTCTTCTTGAATTTAGAGAATGATAGTAAAACATGATTTTTTTAAACTACAATTGATTTCACTACTTTTAATTTATAAATAAATAAAATGATTTAGTTATGACTATCAGGCCTGTGATCACTATATTTCATATTGCAACCTCATTTTATAACCTTTATTTAGCAGTGTAATAAAATGCACTTTAATTTATTGCTATTAAAATTATTTTAAAACCTGGTGCAGTGCGCGCATCACTTACCACCCTACTTTGGGGCTAGTTAATATTTAATTCTAGTATTAAAGTATTGAAATATTTTCAGCAGCATACAATTAGTTTCCACCGAAGTATTTAGTTTCTATTAAATAATAAAAAAAGTAGAAATTATTAAATATGGCAATCACTCAAGTTTCTGCGTGTTTCGTCACTCTCCATTATCTCCAGCGAGTTTATATGGTAGATAATATTTTTTTTTCTAAAGTCTATAGCTTTCCAACGATATACTATGCACCTATATTACTTCTCTGATTTCCGGAAATTTGTTTTCAACTTGGGAAAATATTTCTCCTTTTTTTTACTCAAGTTAATCATCAAATTCTTTTTTAGTTTATATTTATACATTTTTTAAAATTAATAATAACAATGAGAGACGGTTAATTATTTCAAACAAACAAAATTATAGGTACTTCAGAGTAAAAGCCATTTTAAAAATTTGGCATTTAAGTCCTGTCAAACTATTTCAATGAGGATGAGACCTAGCTGATATATAAGACCATTTAATTGTACATTGATAAAATGTGTTTAAGAAATCAATGACACAAAGCTGCACTTCCGGTGAGTCGATATTGGCGAAAACTTTGCTGTGACATCCCAGGCATACCTAGATATACCTGAAATACGCAATGCTAGTTTCGTACAACTTTTCATTTTTTGAGCTAGACTTCCCAAATACACACACAAAGAGACCATTTTGCGATACTTGGTTATTTGGACTCAGGGGATCTTAAAAAGTGTATATGCTTTGAAAAGTAGGATTCGAAATTTTTCACGATCACAATACTTCTCCTTACTTTATATTTCATATCAAGCATGTGCTCTGTCTCAAAGCCGTGGAAAAGGTGATTTTCATCTCCCGCTAGACCTGCTGATGCAATTGACGAAGTTAAAGGTATAAAAAACTCTCTCCTTTCCTTTGCTACCTTATGGTCCTTTAAGTCCTAGGTTTTTTTCCCATTGAGAGGCCTATTGTACCAGGTGAGCCTAGACATTAATGTTATTAATTTTCTATGTTAAAATATAATATTGTACAAATTTTACCGTCCATTTTCAATACCAGAGTCTTACCAGAGGCAGATATATTTAAATTTATTGAGTTAAATCGGTTGATTATTTCATCATTTTATATTTTCGAATATTTCTTGCTATTTTCACTTATTTAGGGTAAATTTTCTTCAAGTTTTAAATTCCAAGCAAGCTGGCTTTGTTATCGGATTTCATGTCTGTGCCGGCCATTGTGATCGTGTGGTTACTTGCTGCCTTTAGATTTTAAATACGAAATTCACTCCTTACTGCGCGGGTTTTCCCTTCACTGCCACGTACCACGAGCATCCAGTGCCATCTATAATCTGTAACTTTGAAATCAAGTCAACAGTGCGCCTAATCACTATCAGTTTCTGGTGGTAGGTTACACGTTATCGTTGATGAGATATAACTTTCTAACTTCTTTTTGGAAATTAAACTCGGGTTACTTTCAACTTATGGATATTTATCGAATTCATTACTATCCTTAATTTTAATTAAAAAGTTATAATAAATAATTATTTCATCTTTTGTTTACTCACTGTTTGAATAATCGAGTCTTGTTTACATTTAAATTTTCTTTATTTACTATCGTTCTGTAATGGTATTTTCAATTTATTTCGATAAAATTTAGTCAATTTATTTTGTTTACAAATTTTTTGAACACTTGGGATTTTTTTTCAAATTTACATTTGCTTTACTTACTACCGTTATATAGTGGTATTGTCAATTTATTTTGTTTGTGAAATTTATTTCGATTTTGAATTTATTTTTTAATAACAATGGCTCCAAGAACGTCTTTAATTTTATTCTCACCTCTTGTTGCTTTAACCTCTTCCGCTTTAGAGTCAATTGTTAGTCAATTAGAGGCTCTTGATTTTTCATATCCTCAATCAATACCGGATGCGACTTGACCTCGATTAAGGGCAGAATATCAACATGCTGAGGAAAATCTCGATGTTTATCTTAATTTAGAATTATTACCTGATGGCTTAGATGAAGTTATATTGGAGGCAAGTGTTTCATTAATAAGGGCGAATTGTTGTTCAATAGAATGGGTGCTTCTGGAACTGTGACCCCCCAGTGGGAGTCAAACTCGAGTTGACGGAGGTTTTTAACCTTTCACGTTCTTCTTTGAACACTTCTTTATTAAATAACTCGGAAATGTCTCGATTGTCTTTGCCAAATTTAGTGGTACTTCTAATTGGAATGAATTTTATAGTAAATTTGTTTCCTTAGTCCATGATAATGTTATGTTAACCTCTGAACAAAAGTTATTACATCTCATGCATCATCTTGAAGGTTCTGCATTTGAGAAAATTTCTACGCTTACAGT
The DNA here is from genome assembly GCA_948150685.1 of Rhaphigaster nebulosa. Lineage (NCBI taxonomy): Eukaryota > Metazoa > Arthropoda > Insecta > Hemiptera > Pentatomidae > Rhaphigaster > Rhaphigaster nebulosa. Next base: position 125,088,383 of record OX411307.1, read on the forward strand.
TAATGATTTGAGTTATGACACTTCTCTTAAAATTTTAATGATCGATATCACAATAAAAGAGTTGTAATTAAAGTTTATTGTAATAAATTGTGGAACCTCCCAAAGGCTACCCGTAATTCTGCGCCATCTATTCGCGATTTAGTTGACACCTATACTGTGAACTTTGATTCACTTAAGTTAAGTCTATGTTAAAATATAATATTGTACAAATTTTACAGCCCACTTTTAAAACCGTACAAGTAAGCTAAAGTAAAAATGCATAAGAGTATATTTATCCATTATGTTTTTAGTAGATAGATTAAATTAGTAGATGGATTAGGATAGATAGAATAGTACATTTATTTACAAATATGGTTTTAGTAAGATTAAACAGGATATTTTCGATTTTTTTTTTGTTGCAATCCATTTCTACATTATGTTATTACGCAATAATATTATAACGTAGTATGTACAAGAGTCTCTGTTTTACTTAATTTGTTTGTTTATTTGGTAAATAAATTTATATCAGTTACAATAATATGGTGATAGAAATTCCAATACCCTGACAAAGTTATCTATAACAGAACTTGTCTTAAATTTGTAAAAAATAAAAATAAAATATATATAGCACTATATTATATAGACTTATATTCTTAAGCCCTGACCAATTTTTTTAATGAGAATAAAACATAGCTGATTTTAAAGAGAATTTAATTGTACATTGATGAAACGAGTTTGATCAAAATCGTTAGAGCCCCCTTTTCGAGAAGATGGTAACAAAGTGTAAATAAAACCAATGATATAAAGTGGTACCTCCGGTATGTCAATTTTATTTAAAAAGATGCTGTAACATCACAGGTATATACCTACTTTAAATACGTAATTTTAGTTTTGTACAACTTTTTGTTTTTCAGCTAGACATACCACAGACACACACATACCATTTTGTGAGACTTGGTTATTTGGACTCAGGGAACCTTAATACCTATATTTCCGTTGAAAACTCAGCTTAAATTTTTTTCACGATCGCAACACCTTTCCCTTACTACATATTTTGTATATAGTTAAGTGAAAGTAAAAAATTATGTCATTTTCGCTTTATGAAACATTGCCTCCGCTTACTAACATCTGTGTTTCATAGCACAGGTAATCGCCGACGGTATGGACTGACTACTTTGAGTGATGGAAGCGGGAAGAATACCTACAGAGCTGAGACAAAGGGTAGGATGTTTGATTCTAGGCCCGGAGGAGGAGGGGTTGAGGTAGCCGCAAATGAACCGCATCTGTTATGGAGATATGCAGCCGACACAGCATCACTTACCCCACTCCTACAATAGACCTCTTCAAAGCTACCTCTTCAAAATACCCACTGCCTCAATTTGCCATTCACCTCACACCTTCTCAAGGGGGAGCCCTATCCCTTCCCTAAATCTGGCAATGGATATATCACCTGCCAAAGAGTCTTGTATAAACATTTATTTTTCAGTCGTTACAAATGGCACGTCGCCTTTCACGATCTAGGTTCAGAGAGTACGCAATAATAGATATAAATGGCATTGAATTAAAATAACTAGAACACTAAACTTGTACTTCTGAATTTGGACCAGCTCCTAATTTCGGATGACTTATAGATAGAATAGGAACGATGATAGATAGATAGAAAAGTAACTTTATTCTGGAACTAGGTCTGTTGAGAATAACAAAAATATTCAAATAAAATAGAAAGCACATCTAGCCGATATACTACAATAGTAAAAATAAATAGGTTTTTACACCAATGTCAATAAAATAAATAAGCAACAAAAAATGAATACTTCTCGTGAATAAATGAAATTGTATGAACAAAAACGAAAAAAGAAAAGAAAGAAAATAAAAATTATAAATTGTTTCGCAAAGCTGAAACTTAAACATTTATTTCTAATCAAGATTTCAACCCTAAATCAAAATTTCATTATTAGACAGCATCTGTTTGGGAAGTGATGGCAAAGGTGGAATTTGAACAGGAATTGAACTGAATTTTCCTAATACAAGTACGTATTTCTCAACTGAAACTGAACATTTCTCAATTTTTGGAATCTACGATCAATTTCCTAAAAGATAGAAACCAATTTGTAGAAACATGGTCAGGTGATCATATCAGCTAAAGTAAACAAGTAAAATCGAATAATGTTCACAATTACCCGGAATGAATTTTCGACCTTGGAAAATTAAACAAAAAATTGCTTAATTTCATCAACTAATTAATAATCTTAAAGAAATATATTTCGCATATATAAGTTTTTAAATACTTGCAAGGGGAGGGCACAGTCAGTGGGTCACCGATTTCAACCAAATTTTTTGTGGTGATTCTACATCCAAAAATATTACACACATGGGTTGGTGTTCGTTCCAATGGGCCCTAGGAGCCGAGAAAAAAAAATAAAACATGCCGAAACTGCTTTATTTTTTTATCTAGAGTTTGAAAAATGATATCGACGTGTTTTTTTTTCACCAAGACATTTGGGTTTCCAGTTTATATTAAAGGGAAAATACAAAATTTTAAAAATGGTTGCTTTTTGGTCAAATAAATTGATTTTTTTTTTTTTTAGATTATTGGGTATAATCTAAGTTTCTCATTGGTTAAATCTAAGTTTCGAGGGGTATGAAATTTGGAAGCCACGATGTTACGTTTCGATTAGAAGCTCTGTATCTCGTCTTCAGTTTATCAGATTTCGATTTTCCAAGACACGTTGGAAAGAAGGAAGTTTCTTCTTTACATTAATATAAGTAGCTATAGCATTATCTAGAAGCATTAAAAAAAATGTGATTGCAAAATAAAAACAAAATTAAGGTTTAGACCAAAGTTAAAGAAAACAGCGTAGATTATGAACTGTTACAGATGATCCAAATTTGGTTTGAATCATTGAAAGGGTTGCTGATTTATAGACAATTTTTTGAATCTTTATAAAAATTGGAATTATCACCTTGGCGAAATGTTTTGTAAAAAAAAAAATTATTTATGGGTACGCCCGAAAATATGAATATAGGAGGTGGAACTGGATTGGCCATACACTCTGTAAACAGCCTGGAGCAGTGGAATGGTCGGCACTTGATTGGAACCTCCAAGGAGTTCGCCGAAAAGGACGACCTCGCATCGCCTGGAGGAGATCCGCACCATTTAAACCATTGTCAGCATAATGTGCAAATATTATTTTATTATTATTATCGATTTCTTTAATTATTTTTATTTTAATAAAGGATCAATTTTTAGTTTAAATAGGTTTATGTTCTAAGGTTTGTGGTTTTAAGTTTTGTTTACATAACCAATTCACTACATTTGCTTTTTGTTTTAACCTATGGATCGATTCTTGGTTCGGTAGACGCACATCTAGCCTCAATAAGAATGGAATCCTGATCCTTCAAAGAGTTAGGAGAAAAATCTATTGGTTAAATGTGATTCTGTAATGCGAGATCACTATTGCAGAACCGAAGGCCAAGAAATCGTTCTTGCGAATTACAAATCCCGAAATTTCGGCGTGGCAGTACATTTTTTTTTTCATAATACTCAATCTGTCATTACTTCTAGATCAAAAGAACCCAATAATTTTTGTGGAAGCTGCAACAACCCCTGTGCAATGTAGAAAGGCAACTCTCGGCAAGGTTTATAAATAAAGCATAGAAAGATCTGTTTCTGCCAGGATTATACTAAATAAACAATTATGGTACTGGTCTGATGGGGTTGGAAGTGAAAAAATAAAACTTAAATTTCCATGCTTCAGATTTCCTTATGATGAAACGGAATTAATGGTACCGCAGTAACAGCCCAATACGGAAGGAGAATATTGTGGGAAGACCGGAATAGACTCGGATATGAAACATAACGGCCATAACCCGGAATGGAATTACCTGAGGGGGTTGCTGGAAGGGGTAGGGTGTGGATATAGTGGTGGTTTAATTAGACCAGCTAGATTATTAGCCGTAAACAGGTGAGATGACCCCTTCATTATTAAGCGACTTGCTCAACTCCTCGGCCCTTCCTTATCGCCCTACAAAGAGGACTCCTCAAATCCGACCGAAAAGAAGGGTAGGGGATTTAGCGCGGTCCAGTTGTTTACACGCCCAAGCCTAACCCAGCTTTTGACCGCACTGTCCCGATAAGATCCAAGCTTTCAACTCTCCCCCCTCTGCGGCCTGCCGATTGAGCCGTTTCCGAAATACGATAGAAAGGTGCATTTTACCAACAGTTTCTCGTTTTCTCTTTTTTATTTCTTTAAAGAGAAAAATCAATTATTGTGATATTATGGTGCGATGTTCATGATAAAATTCTTTAATCAACAGCATACTAAGATCGTATTTTAAATGATCTTTAATAGTAACTAAATTACAACATTGAATAGATTAAAATGGCGGGGGTGGGAGAAAAAAGTTGAGACCCCTAAAAAGGCACTTCTCTGACACCAACTCAATTCATCTACAAATTTTTAATACTCTAACTCAATTTGGAGGGACTGTAGTGGTAGGAAAAAATTTAAAACCGCGACAAAACATTTGGACAGTCAAAATTTTGACTGAAATTTAGTCCCACTTTTATGTTATTGTTCTGCCTAGAAAGCAACCAACTAAGATAGTATTTTAAATGATCCTTAATAGTAACTAAATTACAAAATTGAGTAGATCAAAATGGCGGGGGTGGGAGAAAATAAGTTGAGACCCCCAAAAAGGCACTTCTCTGACACCAACTCAATTCATCTACAAATTTTTAATCTTCTAACTCAATTTGGAGGGACTGAAGAGGTCGAAAAACCTTAAAACCGCGACAAAACATTTGGACAGCCGAAATTTTGACTGAAATTTAGTCCCACTTTTATGTTATTGTTCTGCCTAGAAAACAACCATACATATTTAATTCCAGCACATTTGATCCGAAGGGGGGACGATGGAAGTGCCTAAATGTATAAATGCCTAAGTATATATATTTATGTATGTATATCAGACATTCCCAAAACCGTGTCTAGGGTTAATGAAACGGATTTAAAATGAACCCCCTCCGTTAAACTTCGATTCAATGTAAAAGTCAATTATTTTCCAAGAAAATACGACAAAAAGATGATATGATTATAAACTTATAAGGAAGAAAATAACAATGAAGACGAAATAAGGTCAGTCACAAAAATAAACTTTAACAATCCAAAAACCTGAACTTCTACACCTCATTTGGAGAACCATAAGAAATTTTAGATTTCAAATGAAGCACATTAGATCTTTAGGATATGTTTTAGCATTTTTTTTTTTTTTTATCAGGTTTAGGCATGGCTTGATTTAGGTGATGCAGTAAAAGGGAGGGGCTCCGAATTCACAAAGAATCTTTTAAGCTCTTTATTCATCCTCTAGGTATCCAAACAGGCAGATTCCTCCTCTTCGAGTTTCATCTTCTTGAGATGTCATTTTAACGGGCATTGGCGTGTGAAATCATTTATTGTTCCCAACTCGCTGCTTGTCTTGAATCTTTTGACAATTTGATAAAAAGTTTGGACTGATTCATTCCAGGTTTCACTGTTCTCGTGATCTCTTCTCTTTCCCGATTAATCTATTTGATGTATTGCAGAATGGCTCAGCACATTTTTTTTTTTAAGACCTTCGTTAATATAACGTCTACAATCTCATTAAAGACTACAACATAAAGACGAATTTATGTTATTCTTATATATTTTACCACGAATAAATAATTATTCCGGAAAACGTTATCTGTATTATATGGTATTATATTTACTTAATCTTGTACCCAAAAGAAGTAGTTGAATTATAAATAATAGCTATTGGCCCAACCCAATCTAAATAAAGGTGAACCATAAAAACTGCAAATAATGCTAATAATAAAAATTACCATTTTATGCTCACATAAATTGTAAGAAATGACAAATTGATTGCTCATTTTTATTTAGTCATGAATACGAGATAACACCAAGTTTTATTCCCGGAAGATGTCTGAAACGGGCTGGGCGTTGGCTGGTTTTAAAAAAACTTTCGGTCCATCAAAAATATTCCAATACTTTTGCGTTTCTATTTGGAATTTCACACCCATTTCATAAGCTTATGTTTGATTTCACGCTAGAAGATGTAAATATGCGAACAGAGTCTCTATAGTATTAGTATGATATAATTTATCTTTGTGGTGTAATGCGATAGTATTTGAATATGGAACATGGACACACGGATTGAATTACCCGTTGGCTTATTGGTGCATTCCCTGGGGGTTTGGTTTGGAACATTGTTCACTCAGCATCCTCTATATTGAATACCATTTTAGAATTTCCTCGTTTCTGTCCATCATCGACGAATTTCCTTATCGTGAAAATATAAAAAAATTGTTTTTAATATTATGAAACATGGAATGTAGAATGGTATTATGGAACGACCCAATAAAAATGTGAATAAATAAGAAAAAAAATTAGAAATCTAACAAGAAACATCATCGAGAATCTACAAATGGACTACTAGAGAGGATGTAGTTGCGACCTGAAAATATTCCCCGGAGACAGATTGCAGCTTTCAGCAAGTTTATTTTTATTGTCTCTGTCTTGTTGGACAATTTTCGCGCTGAAAGGTAATTTTTCTTGTTGGCCTTTCTTCTTTTGTACCGTTATGTATCGGTTCAACTCATAATATGTCATCATAAGGAAAAAAATAAAGTATAGTTAAATAACAAGTTGATAGTAAATGAATATTTTTAGTTCAAAAAGGGCTGATTAAATAGTTAACAGTGTTGGGAAAAATTTAATTACTATTACATTTACAATTTCTCACCAATTACTTTATTATGTAATTATGGACCACAATTACAATTGCAGTGGTTCATCAAGTAATTTTATTGATGGGGAATCAAGTAATTGGTGAGAAATTGTAATTGTAATTAAATTTTATCCAACACTGGAAGCTAATACTAGCGATAAATTATTAAATAAAATAATGAATTCCTACCGCTTACGCAGTGTGAGGTGGGATAAATATTTCAAATATTCTACCCTATTCTATTTTCTATTATTTTATTCTTACTCTATTTATTTATCAATTTTTATATATTTAATTTCTTCTTCTTCTGGCACTACAGACCGAAGTGGTCCTTGGCCTGCTTCAACATTTATTGCCAAAGGCCTCTATCCTTCACCATATGGATGTCCGCCCGCCGCATATCATCCAACACTTTGTTTTCCGAACGCGCCCTTGGTCATCCCTTTTTCTTGTTGCGAAGATACTCTCTTGGAAGGTCTTTTTCAACTGCCTATTCTCACTCATCCGAATAATATTCCCATACCATCTCAAGCTATTCATTTTTATGGTGTCAGATAAGCGCAGATCCTTAAATGCATTGTATATTTCCTTATTTTTCTAATGCGCCATCTCCCATCTCCTTCACCTACGCCTCCATACATTCTTCGCAACACTTTCCTTTCAAACCTATCAAGTCTTTCAGCTCTTGCTTTATTCGTAATCCATGTTTCGCTTCCATAGGTTACCACTGGTCTAATCAGGGTTTTACACATGCGGGCCTTAGTGGTGCGTGAGATCAGGTTGCTCCTTACCACTTTTCTTAGTGCATAGTATCTTTCTTTTTACTTCTACCTTATTTGCTTCAATCAATTCAACAAATCAATTAATTTTTAATGTTTATATTTTTCCTTTAATATACTACAAAAAAAAAGTTTAGCTGAAAAAATCATGTCGACATTATTCTCCAAATACGAGATATAAAATAAAGCATTTTCAGCATGTTTTATTTTTTTTTTCTCAGGTCTTAAAGCCCATTGGATGAAACGGAAGGATATGGGACAACCTTTTTCAATATAGAATCACCCAAAAAATTTTGATAAAATTCTGCAACGGACACACCGTATCCCCTCCCCACTTTTCAGTATTTGAATAATTATATTAATTCCTTCATTGTTATTATTATCAAACTTCTGTTTAAAAAAAAAATGTTCTTTTCTTATATAATATATAATTTCTTATATAATTCTTAATATTATCATATTTCTGTTTAAAACATTGTTTTTATTATTATTTGTTTCTCAACATTGTATTTAGTTATGTTGGTAATAGTTCCTCAGAGCTACTGGTGGGCATGGCCTCTTGACAGGTCGGCTTATGTTTTTGGGACGTTCTGTATATCGAATGCCGAGTCTTTTAAGGCGGCCATTGACGGTCACTTTCTTTGCTATGACATATGTATTTAATTTTTTGAAAGATCATTAATTCCAATTTTTTTTTTAATCTTTGGGCGGGGATTTCAGGCTGAACGAATTTTAGCTGGTTATTATTTGCTTTTATAAACTTTATTTGTCTCTTGCATTATTGCTTTATAATTGTAAAAGTAATTTTATTAAAATTAGGGGATTATGGTTCACGATCCGTGTTACAATAGAATTTATTTGTTTTATATTGCTCAGCAAGGTTATATTTATAGTGGACAATCTTTTTTTTTTTTATTCTTTTTGTATTCGTAAATATATTTCAATTATCTTTCATTTTATCTCTCTTAATTTTTTAGCATTCAAATTTAATAATTTATTAAAATAGGTAAAGAGCCTTAAATTATATATTCCACTCAACTAGAATCCATAAATGAAGATCTCATTTTAGAAAAAATAAATGCCTTATCATAAATTATATAAGCTCCACATTCAGGAGGAAGAATCACAAATAACGAATGTAAAGGGTATTTTGAATTGATAATGATCTCCTTATAGGGAACTTATTCTTTCCTCACAAACAGACCCACAAGATTAAAATTTCAGCTCCAGAAAGGAATGCAAATTCTATTATTGACTATTTCCTGTTTAGCAAAGACATTAGAAGATATTTTGCAGATGTGTAAGTCATACGAGGTACTGAAATAGGAAGCGATCATATGCTTCTAGTGGCTGATACGCAGATAATAAGGGAAAGAAAGCATAAACCGAAAATAAATAACGACTACAGGAAAATGATATAAATCAGTGCCTCGATAGCCTCTGGTCGAAAATAAAAACATGCATAATAGAAACAGCAACGCCAGTATGCGGAATGAATAGGGTCTGTACCAAAGGAAAACGAACCTCTTGGTGGAATGAGGAGCTTAAAAGAATTATTAAAGAGAAAGAATTCGCTTGGAAAAACTACTGCCGAAACAACTCAGATCAGAACTGGCTGATTTATACAGAGAGAGCCGTGAGGGAGGCAAAAAAAATAAACAGTCATGGGAGGATTTTGGTAGAACTTTAGGGAAAGATCACAAAGAAAATATTAAGTTGTTTTGGATAATCAAGGCATTAAGAGGTAAAAAATGTAAAGAAATGCGCAATATTAAGATCTTTTTTTTTTCCAGCATATATGCACCGCGGCCTATTGAGGCCCATTGTGCGCTATATTAAGACCTTGAAAGGAGATGTTGTTTCCGGAGAAAAAAGGAATTCAAGAAACGTGGAGGCTCTTTTACGAACACCATTTCTCCACTGAACCAACGGTTACAGTCCAGATAAATGAAGAAAATGAAGATCCATATGAGGATATTATAGAGGAAGATGAAGTGGACCGAACTATATTAAAGACTGGAAAACTCCAGGAAGAGACAATATAGCTCCAGAATTGGTGAAAGATGGTGGTATGGAAATAACAAAAGCTTGACAGAACCTCTTGAGAATACCACTCTTGTAGGAATATAATATTATTATACCAATATTTAAGAAAGGGGATCAAAAAGATTGTGCAAATTATAGGCCCATTTGTTTGTCCGCAGTGGTATACAAGATATGTACATCAGTTCTGGAAAATCGCCTGAGACCTCTGGTTGAAATTATAATTGGTGAGGAACAAGCAGCATTCAGACCAGGTCGGCAAACACAAGATCGTCTTTTCATTAAAAAATATCATAGAGGAGAACTGGGACCGCTGTAGAAATATTTATCTTGCTTTCATTAACTTAAAAGCAGATTTCGTATCAGTGTCCAGAGAGGAGATATGGGAAGCCCTGAAAAGGAAAAATGTGCTTAAAGGTTTAGTAGATGCTATAACGTCTACCTATCATGACCGAGGAGGACGTGTCGGCCGAGTACGTTGGGGTGATGGTTCCAGAGTGCTCGGGTCGGAATGTTGTGGATTCGATTCCATCCTGGGTCAGTTAATATTTTGACACTCCCACTCACTGACACTCTACTTGAACTCTGGTTAGTACGCGGCGGTCATGTAAAGGTAGTAGTCAGGGGTTGACAAAAAGGACCACAAGGCCTACTTGCCGGACAAGTTCCCCCCAACAATACCAGTATCAAGATCCAAAAGGAGACTAAATGGGCAAGATTCAAAGGAATTTTCAATTCAGAAGCGGATCAAACAGGGAGATAGTCCAAGTCCTCAGCTGTTCCTACTCTGTATGGAACAAGTTGCAACAATATGCAAACGACGAACGTTGAGAAAGTACTTAGGAAAATGGAATCTTCTCCCAGTCGTTATTCAGAACTAGCTCTATACTGATGACATTGAGCTCATTTCAGATTCTATAGTAAAGCTACAGTAGTCTGTTACAGAATAGAACGAAGAACTCATGAGAAAAGGTATGGGGTGGGTATTAAAGTAACAAAAAGCAAAATCCTTCAGATGGACAGAAATAAAGAAGAGGTGCATCTTTTGGGTAATGGTAAGGAACTGGAAGTCGTCTCAGATTACACCTATCTTGGAACCGCCATCAATAGAACTGGAAAAGTAAACAACGAAATTTCTCATAGAGTAGGCAGAGCAAATTCTGTCTACTACCAAATGTGCAATACAGTTATAGGGAAAAGAGAGATTGGGCAAGATACAAAGCTACACGTGTTTAAGACGGTATACCTCCCGATACTTCTGTAGGTGCTGGAAAGCTGGATCCTGACAGATAAACTCTTAAGTCGGAAGACAGCCGCAGAAATGAAATTCCTTGGTTGGAAAAACAAAAAGAGATCGATTTAGGAATGAATGGATAAGGAAGAATTGAAGGTGTGTTCAATCAAGAAAAATATTTAGAAGAGATAGTTAAGAAGGTTCGGGCATGTCTGCAGGATGGTGAGGCACAGAGACCCTATAAAAAGTAAGGAACATCGCCCAACAGGAAGCGTTTGAGGACGTCCAAGATTATAGTTCATGAACCAGATGGAAAAGTTAGCAAGAGCCCGGGGTTAAACATTAAAGGAAATACAAATTTTTGCAAAAAATCGAGACGTCTGGTAGTCCAAAGAAGAAATTATAAGTTCTAAAACCAGATATAAATCATTTACAGGCTATAAATTAAGTCAAATAATTATAAGAATCACCAAAAATGTTATCAAATATTATTAATAAAGATAAACTACATTTAATGATAATACAAGGCTGGAGTGATTATATTTTGGATTTCGATATCGAAGACTAACCTTAACTCGACATTCGAAGTACCGACCGTCCCAACAACGTTAGGCGACCTGTCAAGAGGCCACACCCACCAGTAGCTCAGCGGACCTATTACCATTATTTTCTCTTTTCTTCTAATACTTATGTTTTCTTTTATGTGCATTTACAATGTATTGCTTTTCTCTAAGTTCAATATAAGTTTCACCAAAATATATAACGGCTACCCCCTACTCCTTCCTTCCTGTGCCTTCTATCCCCTGTTTTTACACCTAGTTCTAACCTACACTTGGAGTTGGCAAGGTTAGCAATTTCGCCTATTAATTTACTTACATATTCTATTTCAAATTTCCTCCTCTAATATACTTTTTATTATTTTTATCATCTATCTATCTTTTATTATTTAGACAAAATCAAGATAGTATATGAAATATTCATATTTTTTATTTTCGAAAAATTAATGGTTTTCGAAATCTTTCATATTATTAAAATCATCTTTTTAATTAACGCCTGAACTAATATTCCTGGATGAATGGATCAAACTATTGAAGGATGAGGCATAGACAGATGATTCCAGGAATAGTACATAGATTGGCTCTACTCTACACACAGAGAAGACGCTGCAGTACAAATAGAGCTAGTTGCTATTTGTCCTCAATAGATACCTCCTATGCCCCCACCATTGAAGTTAACGTTTAATGATAATCCCTTGCAATTCAGGTTCAATGGGCTGTTCATTCCAATCGTCGCAGTATTAATCACAGGGTTGTTTGCAAAATCAATTTCAATGTTACAAGAATAAATATTATTAATTAATAGCCAACATTAACATTAACTGTTAATGTTCCATAAATTACTCTTATTGAAGCTAATGCTAATGTAATCAATCAGTAAAACTTGTTTCTCATGGAAACTTTTCACTGTGCCAATAATGGAGTCTTCCTTTTCCCGAATGCTTTGAAAATTTTCTTGCAATAACTTATTTTCATAAGGCTGACAAAATCGAGAACAAATTCGAAAACAAAAAAATACACATAGCATCCTATTATATCTATCGGACCGGGGTTGCCGAGCGGGCTAAAGCGCTTGCAAAAATGCATTAGCCTTCAAACCCGAAGGTTGAGGGTTCGAATCCCGATCCCGGAATTCCAAGGCAATAATTAAATAATTAAAAATAAAAAAGGCAATAATTAATTAATCAATAAGGGAGGAAGATAACTCTACCCGAGAACTCAGGCCAATACGGCGCGGGTTCGATTCTCGCATGGGGACAGTAATGTCCTTACCCTGAAGGAGGTGAGCGACCCCTGTGTATGACATAGCTCATGGCCCTCCAGGCTGGAGTTTAAGAATAGAGCTAATAATTCTATCTCATAAAAAAACACCTATTACGAAACCTAAAACTAGCTTCGAAAAATCTGACAGTGTTAACATGGTAACGACCCCTTTGTATTTGTATAACGGACTCCATCTTGGATCATGGAATTTTCGGAGCTTATAAAGACCAGGAGCCGTCCAAACAGTAGCGAATGAAGTAAAAATGTACAACATACCGTTAACAGTCATACAAGAGGTGAGATGATCAGAAGGTGGTGAAACCACTGTTGATGGCCACACACTGCTCTACACCGGGAGAAATGCCAAAAACTGAAACAGCTGGCACTGGATTTATAGTTAGTCCAGCTGCAAGGAAGTCAGCTATAAACTTCACCCCGATTAAGAGAGGATAAGTGTATTATGCATTAGAGGTCGCTGGTTTAATACCAGCGATGCAACAACCGAAGATAAAGATGATGAGGTGAAGCATGATTTATATGATCAGCTAGAAAAACTAGTGGACCAGGCACAAAAATATGACATAAAATTAGTCATAGGTGACTTCAATATCAAGATAAGCAGATAATCCCAATTCAGGACCATTATCGGAGGCCAAAGCCTTCACGCAATGAGGAATGACAATGGAGTGAGATGAATTAGTCTGGAAGCAGCTAACGGCCTAATGGTCAGTAGCACGATGTTCCGGCACAGAGACATCCACAAGTACACCTGGGTAAGCACAAAAGGTGCTGAAAGCCAAATTGACCATAAGAGACATCAGAGCTACATGCAAGGCATAAAAAACTACCGTAGTGCAGACTGTGATTCGGAGCACATTCTGATTAGGATCAAATTCTGCCAGAGGCTGAAGCGAATCCACAAAGTAGGGAACCAAGTGGAAAGAAGGAAGCATGGAGTCCGTAATCTAAAAACTCTGAATTAAAAGCTAAATTCCAAATTGAGCTGAAGAATAAATTCGAACCCATGGACCCAAAGGGCCTCACGGGTGATCAACACTGGGAGGCATTAGAGGCCGGGCTAAAAGAAACAGCTAAGGAAGTAATGGGTATTCAGGAGAAACGAAAAGCCAAGAAGTGGTTTACAAAAGCATGTGAAAAGGCAGTGAAGGAAACAAGAAAAGTGATAGTTCTGTGCCTAGCCAAAGCTGATCAGGCTACGTTGGAAAAATACGCAGCCGGCAGGACAAAGACAAACAGGATAATAAGAGAATTCCTCAAAGAAAGACTGCAAACTATTGAGGACAACTGGCAGACCGGAAATATACCCGAATTCTACGCAGACGTCAGGAAAGAAAGGGTAGAATATAAAGCGAGAAACACGCAAATGCGAGGAAAAGATGGCAAACTGACGGAATGAAAATAAAATGTATGAAGCATCTGGAAAGAATATTTCCAGCAGCTTCTCAACCAAGGGAACCCCAAAAACGAAGAAGACATGGAATCACGCGGAAGACCTCGACCCATAAAAACCAGACATTCTGGATGCGGAAATAGCTATCGACAGGCTTAAAACAAGAAAGGCCCCAGGGATGAGCAGCATACCATCAGAGCTATTTAAAGATGGAGGCAAACCTCCAGGAGCCAAGCTATTTGAACTAATCCAGAAAATACGGGAGGAACAAAGGATACCGGAGGCTTGGAACACAGGCCTAATAAACCATATCCTAAAGAAAGGGTCCATGTATGAAAGTGGTACCTATAGAGGCATACTACTCCTTCCGGTTGCCTATAAGATAATGACCAATATTCCGATAAACCGAATATATCTCCCCTATGAAAATATAATAGGCGACCACCAAGCATGGATTCAGAAGAGGAAGAAGCACGCTAGACCAGATCTTTATCCTAAAACAAGTACTAGAAAAACGATGGAAAGCAGAACAAGATGTGCACGGCTTATTTGTCGATTTCAAAGTAGCCTATGATTCCTTGGACAGAAACTGCCTAGGGAAAATCAGGACTGAGTTGGGTATTCCAAGGAAATTAGTGAGATTGACGAAGGCATGTACAAATAACCCCAAATGCAGAGTCCTGATACAAGGAGATGTGTCTGAAGCCTTTGAAGTTAGAACAGGCCTGAGGCAGGGAGATGGACTATCGCCGATGCTGTTTAATTTAGCCCTTGAGAAAGTGATTAGAACAACATCACGCGAAAATGGAGGGGTGTACGTCGGAATGAAACATAAAATCGTAGTGTATGCGGATGACATAGCTGTCCTTGGAAGCAATGAAGAGGATATTGAGAGACTTGCTAAGACTTTATTAAGGGAAGCAGAACAAATAAATGAAGGCTTGCAAGTAAATGAAGATAAAACGAAATATTTGATAGTTAGCCGAAATATCCACCCCAACAATAGTATCTGCGTGGATGGCAGAACATTCCCGAAAGTAGACAGCTTTAAATACCTCGGCTCCACAATAACATCAGTCAATGACCAGCATACAGAGATAGACCAGCGTATAACAAGCGCAAACAGAGCTTTCTTCTCTCTTTCAAGCGTACTGAAATCCCGAAAAATCTCTAGAAATCTCAAATTAAGGGTGTACAACGACATGATAAAACCAGTTCTGATGTACGGCTGCGAGATCTGGGCTCTAACCGCCACCCTAGAAAGCAGAATCGAGAGATTTTAAAGTGAAGTACTCCGCACGATAACCGGAGCGATATGGGATCATAATCTAAACTCATGGAGAAGAAATACCAATAAAGAATTGCTTACAGAAACTTGTCAGTTAATATCTCATGATATGAAGGCAAGCAGGGCGGATCATGTAGCTCAAAGCAATCCATCAGGACGCATTTTCACAGCAATGAATGACTCTCTGATCTCTAGTTGGCAAGAGATCACGTGGAAGGCCAAAAACCAGATGGATAGATAGGATTAACAAAGATGCGAAAGAGCTGCATGCAGCAAACTGAAAAGCAGCAGCCCAAGATAGGCAGAGGTGGAGAAAGCTAGTTCAGGAGGCCAAAGATGCACAACGTCTGTAGAGCAAACGAAATAATATATATATATATATTTATAGAGGGTGTTCATTTTAAGACGGCTCAAACGCATTTTACGTAAAAACGGTTAACTAAACTTTAATTTTTTAAATCTTAATTATTTACTTATTTTGATATTATTATATTTATTTATATAATTGATTATGTTTTTGTTTTATTTTATCATTATCCATTATTAATTTCATTTACTTATTTTATTTTACTTTTCCTTCGTCTATCAATGTAATGTGAATGTTTACATATTGTACTAGTACCTATTACCCTTTTTATATACTATTGCAGATTGTATTACTTGACAATATAAAAACAGTTAAAAAAAAAAGTAGTAGCACATTGATAATAAGACAAGTAGATTTATATAAAATAGATTTCAAAAAAAGGAAATAGATATAAATCGAAGTTAATAATAATTAGTATGATACAAAGTAATGAGAATGATGTATCAAAAGGAAAAATATAAATAACAGTGAGAGAAATGATATTAAATGGAAAAAATAAATACAAATAAAAACTGCCTTCAACGGCGCAAAAGCCAACAGTCCCGCATTACTTTAAAGCGCTACAATTCAGCAGCAATTTAAATGAATGCTAATTACATAAGAAATTGCTTGGTCTAAGTCAATACATATACTTAAATAAATAGTAACTGCAAAATAAATAATATATACAAGAAAATAATAAATAAATTATGATACATCCTTATAAAGTTAAAAAAATCATACTTCTAAAAGTCACAGTAAAAGATATGGAACCCTCATGTGACACTTAAAAGTCGAGAGCTTAATTAACGATTTGGTCAGTTATACAGACAACTGAAAAAAACATCTCCTCTTTCAATAGCCAACAAACTGTTAATCTACAAGACCATTCTGAAATCTATTTGAACCTACTAGGACTAGAACGTATTAAATCCTTCTCAAGACCTCCGTACAATAGTCAATACTGCATATTATGTTTCAAACAAGACCTTACACCATGACCTTAACATCCCGTATGTTCTTGACATAATTTCATACAAATTCTCCACATTTCATCAGAACCTTACTCATCATCCTAATCCCTTAGTACAATCCCCATCCAGCACCAACCATCCCTATAACCCTCCTCCAAGGCTGAAACAGCAGTGGCCTCAAGACCTTTTGTAAATTTCTGGCAATGGTCAGTTTCTCCACTCACGTCCTGAGCGTCTGTGGCTCACTCAGCCTCCACTGGTTTTCAATACCAGTGACGCGACTGGGTGAGAAGCACCGGGATCCTCTGGAACCCGGCTTTGCCATTCACATGTGGTGGTCTGAGCTTGGTTCGGAGTTCCCTGTGCAGA
This sequence comes from Rhaphigaster nebulosa, assembly GCA_948150685.1. Taxonomy (NCBI): domain Eukaryota; kingdom Metazoa; phylum Arthropoda; class Insecta; order Hemiptera; family Pentatomidae; genus Rhaphigaster; species Rhaphigaster nebulosa. The sequence goes on from OX411307.1 coordinate 125,105,394, forward strand.
TTGTAAATATTGTATATAGGTATGAATGTGTTCAAGGTGACTTTTTTTTATTTTTACTTAACTTAATTTTTCTTTATCTTGGTTGTTAACTTATTTTGCTATTATTTAATATGTCTATCGATTTATTTTTACTACTATAATTATTTATTACGGGACGGTATAATTAAGTTATTTTTATAATATTTCCTATCCTATCCTGTCCGATTATTTTTTTCAATTTGATGAAGGAATTAACAATATTTTGAAATACCGATATTTTTATGTAGATATTATCAATCTTGTTAACCGATATTGATATTAATATCGATATTTTGCTTTCGACATCTCATCCCTGGATCACAGCCACCATAATTAGTTTCACTAACTCACCTTGCAGACTTTTTTATTTTATAATTCTTTTATCCTTTTTTGTTGAAAAATGTCGGTTTTCGATACTTAAATTATAATATCGATATTATGATATATCTACAAAAAAAAAATCAGACAAAAATATAGAAATATTTAAAAACAAATATCGATATATCGATATTTTTTCAAAATCCCGACTATAGTCTAGTAGTCTATTATTATTATTATGTCCGGTGTGAGATTTGCTAAGCTATGCCAGGCTGTCGAGGTGAAATATATTTCTTAGAAGAAGTAACATTAAAATTATCATTTATAGTTTAGCGAAGCTGAATCCAATATATGCTTGTTTCCCAGGTTTTCCTCCTTCGGAACCAGGGATATTCATTTCCTCCGAGGAATGAAATAGTAGAGGAATGCCTTCACGAAGACATCGATCTACTAACTAGTTACAGGAGCACGAGTCAAGCACCTTCTGTTAACCGACTTAATTAATAATCTCTATTGCCAACCCGGGAGGGGATGAGCCGAGGTAATAGCTAGAATCCTCTGTCGCCAGCTAGACTACAAAGGCATCACTATTACACTAAAGCTTTGACTGTCAACTGTAATCAGTAGGGATCGGTGACAAGTACTAGTTAATATATCAGACTATTCGATAGCATCCAAATACTATACGGACAGTTTTTTCGATTGTGATTTTCTTAAACTTCCAAAGGGGAAGGGTAATACACTAAAGCAATGTCTACATTTTTCGACTTTCGATCCGGCATAACAAATGATGAATAAATTTATTCAATGAATAGTAGAATAACGAATAAATGGGTTTTTCATTATTTGTTGCTTCTTATATCAATACAATTTTCCCAACACTAGTTAGGGCCAATGCGTCTATCCAAAGTCGATTCAAAAGTCGAAAGAAAAGTCGAACAGTGTGGACATAGCTTAAGGTAGATTTTGCGTCAGTACTACAAATTTTCATTACAAAATAACCAGAGCTATGAAATATAAAACAGGAATTCAAGAATATAAAACTTCTTTTGTAAAATATTATTTCTACAAGGAATATTAAAACTAATCTTTTCACTATCTCATAACTTCTTGGATCCCAAAATAGGTGATTTTTTAGAAAAAAATTTTAATGGCACACAAAATTTTAATACACATAGATAAAAATTGAATGAAGGAAAAATAAGAATGCTTTTGATTTTGAGAATTCCTAATGATGGGGAAAAATGCCCTGTGTGGAAAAAAAATGATATGTAAGCAGCAATATAGGAGAATTAATATAAGAAGATGTTTATTCATATTACACACAATAATATAGTTCGATACATCATGCATACATAAAAAAAATAAAAAAATAAATTGAATTGGAATAAATTTACAAAAAAAAAGTAAAGAATTTTTTCTACCAAAACAAATGATTTCATAAAAAATTACAATGATAACCCATAACAATCGAATAGGAATATATTTTAGAAAATAAAATAATTACTTTTAGAGGTTATCAGTTTTCTGAATGCTCACTTAAAAAAAATGATTACATTCCACGTTATAACGTACATGGCTCTGGGATAAATTTGTCAATTGCCTGAATAGGCCAGGAAACAATGAAAAAAATAAAATAAATAGCAAGAGCAAATAAATGAAAAAGACTAGGGTAGTGTCCGATTTTCGGTTCTTCACTAACGAAGGTAGGGAAGCTTTGTATTGATGCGGGAAGTGAATACAAATTTTGCATAAGAATCGAAAATTTCCATTCGCGTTTTACGATTTAGATATCAGGGAAAAAAATTGGTCTCTGTCTCTGAAGTCAAATCCATGTGACGGGCATATCATGCCCTGCTACCATTAGTCCGAAACAGAATTTCAGGGATTTTGTGGGTTAGTACCTAGATGGTTTCATATCAATTTTATCAAATTCCATTAAATTCTTTCAGACTCATTTTCCTTGATACGCCAATATTACAAAAACGGCTTATCCTATTTGGCCTTAAGCTGGAGGAAGTTGAGGACCAGTGCGAAAATGGTTTAGTATAAATTTCATCAAATTCCATCTGCTACTTTCACTTACGCATGCTCAAACGTGTTTTTCTCGGCACAATTATATTTAAAAAATGGCTCATTCATTAATTTGACACAAAGCTGTTGGAAAGTTGGGGACTAGTGAGCAAATGATCCAATATCAATTTCATCAAATCCCCCTTGATAAGTCAAATAAATTTAGTTTGCCAGTAATTAATTTATCAAGATTACATTTTATTTTTTTTCTATTCAAAAATAATTATTTTATGTTCAATAATGACTTTTGAAATAATTTTGGCATATTCCTCCGCTACTGTTTCATTTATTACATAAATTATAATGAGTGCTGATTTTAACTAGTTGAGTTTAAAAAAAAAATAAATTGTTTTATATTTTAAAATATTTATTTATTTTCTTTTATTTGGTGCATTTGATTGATTTAGTGTTATTTCATTAGGTTACTGTTACTGCTGAAGTTTTCTTCAATGTAGAAATAGTTTATTATGCAATCGAGGTTTCTTGATTTGGTTTTATGAATTGGATTTTTGATAGCGCATTTTGAACTTTTTTTTTTTAATTTTACGAAACATGTTGAAATAAATAATTAAATTTGTTTTTCATTATATATATATATATATATATATATATATATATATATATATATATATATATATATATATATATATATATATATATAGTTTCATATCCCAGACGAAATATTATCAGAAGGATCTATTGTTTTCTATCTACCCACTTAAACAGTAATAATAACGAAAACAAATAGAACTTGAGACTGAAGGAATGGGGAAAGAAATTGAATAGAGGCAATCGAAGCGGTCAAGGACTCGTATCACCGTAAACATTGCCATATTTATATTCGTCAGATAAATAAAACTACAATAACGTGGAAAGAAATATAACGTAATTTTCGAAACTGAAATAAATAAAAATTAGACAAAGAAGGATCCTCTAAAAGAGTTCTATTTTGTGGCTATGGATAATAAAGTCTTATTTCCTTGCAGAGTAGAAAGGGGTTGGATGTGGAGGGATGCTTGAATTATTCTATTGTTTTAGTTAAGTTATCTGTAGGAGGATGAGGATCCAGTGGCTGGAATAAACTTTAGGTACGCAGTCTAGATCCCACTCGCTGCTACACGCTCCCATTGTTCTTATATCGTGTCTCACACACTCCTACATCCACTCAATCTTTTATCTTGGCCGTTCCTATCCTCGCTCTTGTTACGCTTGAGAAGTATAATCCTAATAAATTAAAAAATAAAATAAAAGAATAAACAACGAAAGAAATAATCATCACCACTTACCAAATAATTTAAATCTTTAAATAGGGTGTCCCCCAAAAAAGGATAGCGATTGATGGTATTATATAAAATATATAGTTTTTTTTAAAAACTTTTTGGCAATCGATGAAAAAAATGACCCATTGCATCAAAAACGGGTCATTAGATTTGGCGTAGAATAAGACCAACCCCACGATCTTGGTGAATTGCCAGAGCTGACATGATTTTCAAAATGACTAGCGAATGTCGAATTTCAAACTAACTTGTTATTTTTAGAAAAATTTATTGTAGTTTGTTTTGCAATAAATAAAAACATAAAAACCGACAGACACGGAGAAAAATTAGTTAAGAAAGGTAAAACGTAAAATACGAGCGAAAAATTTGATTTTTGAGGACAACACATTTTTAGCTCAGTCTTCGATAGGTCAGCAGCAACCTGAAACAGTAAATTAATTTTTTTTTTGGGGGGTGATATATAAACGTTTTATTGCTTACAATAAAAAAATCATTATTTTTATTACATATGAGTAGGAATGAAGAGATTTCTACTTCCTTGCCTGAATATTCCGTGAATACTTGTTCCACCGATACGTAATGTCAAGAAGGCTCTACAGATGCAATTCACCATTGATCGTGTGTTCCATCTATCAATCTGCTATTGGTCTCGTTCGATGCCAAATCTGATTCTCCATGATTGATCATTAATTGTTAAAATGTGTCGAAAAACGTATTTTTTTTTCTCTTGTTTTTGCCCTGAAACTGGCCAAAACCTCATTTACTGACCCATGTTTATATTAACGTTATTGTTCAGCATTATATTTTGCTATAAAACCACCTTTTTTTCGGGGGAAATCCTGTAAACATAACGAAGAATTCTGCAAATTAATAATTAATTAAAAATGATCTTGCTCAAACAAAACCTCGATAGTAAATCCGACATTAGAAACTTCGAAAAACTAATGAACGATCGCTAAATCGATCAAATTCACCCCCCCCCCCCCTTCTAAACAATAACGAATATTAAAAAATAAATAAAGGTTTTTTTTTTAAACTTAAAACTAGTTTAAATTAGCACTTAAAATATCAACGATCTAATAATAGAAACAAATGTCGGAAGGATATGCCAAAATTATTTCAAAAGTCGTCATTGAAATTATAATAATTATGTTTAAATAAAAAAAGGAAATAAAATAGAATTAATTGATGTCCGGTTGGGTTAAAATTGAAATGGAAAAAGATATAATTGATTTGGGAATGAAAATCTTTTTATAAAATAAATTTTATTACATTACCTTTATTGTTGTGCTCATAATGTAATTTTTATAGTGCTATAAATTATTATTTGGTATTTTAATAAAACATTGCTAGGAACAACTAATTGAAAAAAAAAGGATATCACAATATATTTCTAAATGCAAGAACTTTAAAAATATAAATTATACAGCTCTAGTATATCACAATCTTCAATTGCGAAATAAATTAAATTAAAAAAAGAAAATATCAATATTAGACAAGGCACATAAAAACAATAATAGAAGGATATTTATATTTAATTTTTTTTTAAAAAGAGTCACAAATATTCTTGGTATACGATTTGCCTAAATTATAAACCATACAATAATAAATTGATAATAATTAATTAATAATATAAATAATAAAAAGGAATACAAAGATATGGTAATAAAATGGTAAATAAATATGGTAATAATAAGATTAGATAAAATTATTATTTTTTTTTAAATGTATAAACTGTTTAGTAACACATGATTAAATAGAAAAAAAAAAACTAACAGCAATAATACATTCTTAAGAGGATGAACACTAATTATGATATTAAAGTAAAATAATTAAAGTTTCAGACAAGTGGAAACATTGAAGATGAATGTTCTTAGCGATGCTTTATTAAATGAGCATTAAAAATGGCATTAGAAGCATTACAATAAAGATAAAGTAATTAAATTAGATTTTATAAAAACATTTATATAGAATATGTATAAGTGATATAGTATATAGTTAATCGAGTGATGTAATGAAAATTTCTATATCTTCCTGGGCACTACTAAATTAAAAATGAATTAAAGAAAATTCTGAATGGGGATTCCAATCCCGAAACGTTAAATTCCAATTATAAATAAATGGTAAGAAGGAAGCCGAGACTTCTGTAACACTTATAAAAATAATTGGAAAATATTTAGTAGGTCTTGTCAGGATGGGGTACCGTGCTTTGACAGACGATTCCTAGATCAACTCCACTTTATAAGAATAATTACATCATGCTTAAGAAACACCCCTAAACGGTTAAATTACGAACAGTGCTGCGAGCTAACGGAAGCCGGAGGAACTGCTTGTTCAACCCTTGCCTGAAAAGATAGGTTCATCCTCATTTCTAGTCTGATCTGTGCGAGTTCGGCCGAACCAAGACATATTTTTATTTCTCCTGATTTCATTAATTACTCACCATGAGCGAGTAGACTAAAGGGGACGAAGGAGAGACGATGGAGAGGAGAAGAAACTGCCGAAGGAGCCAGACGGTAAACCAATTTTAGGACCACAGCACATCAATACAACATCTTCTAGTACCACAGCTTTCAGAAATGCCCATTCACATCATGCAACATAAATTCCTTGCAATCAAAATTCATTAACCTATTAACCAGATTTTACTCTAATTTGCCCTATCAATAGATTAAATCATGTTACTTTCTCCAATATATGCTTAATACAGCCCAATCTATTCATTTATAACAATATATCGTAAACCTTGAACCAGTATAAACATTTAAATTTATTTACAATTCTATGTGTCCAGTACACTTCGTCTTCCAGCAAATCGCTTATCACAAAACACATGACATACTCATTTAATAATTTAAAGTAGGCAAACTGAATACCTCAGTACCTTGCGAAAACATATTTGTGTTCTAAAATAATGCGATTGAATGTTTTTCAAGTGCCTGTTCAAAAGAGCGGAATAATACAACTGTTTTATTCAAGTATCATATTAAAACAGAAATAGCGTGCGCTTTAGTACACGACAAACCCATTGAACAAAGTGCACAAATCTAAATAATTTTTCTTCGAGTAGAAACAAAAAAAAAAATGTATAGCGTGATGATTAATAAATACTTACAAAATGAAAGGAGCGTATCTCAGAATTTTACCATCAGAACTTAACGTATTTTCTAAAGAATCCCCCCACCATTTTCTAAAAACCCCCGCAGGTTTCCATTGTACTTAAGAAACATTATCTGATTGCTTCATTTACTTCGCCCAAACTTCTCAGAGGCCGTCTCAAGTTTGAGAAGACAATCTTTTAAGGAAGGATTCTTTCAGAGTAAGTGAATTGTGTTTAAATGCTATTAAAACTTTGAAGATTTTAGGTAAAATATTCTATTACGCATATTACACAAATTATTAATAATGGAAGGTAAATATTCAATTTATTATTAGTGAAAACAATTGTGTTTAAGTTACACCTGATCGGTTTAGGGGAAAAAAATGTCTTCCTCAAGAAAAAAGGTCGATTAAAGGGAACCATTTCAGTATTAACACTAAAAAATATTACTTTTCTAAGTGTGTTACTTCATTACTTTAAGTAACAGCAAGATGGAGGGACGAATGACAAGATTAGTTGGACAAAATTCTAATTACACAAAATGTTCAAGATTGTTGTGGATTTCCATGTTTTTTCCGCGTTTTGAATGGAAATAAACTACAACCCATTCGAAAAGGCAAACTGTTCCTAAGATGTGGCCACTTTAATGTAAATAAAAATGGTCAAAATGCAGTATTTTCTAAAGTTTGTTTAGCGCTAAGCCTGGCTAAAAATTAGACTATATTATATATTTATATATTTTTTTTTCTTCAAAATTACAAGTCCAAAATGCATACCGTATCTGAGATATTGCCGAGGTAAAAAAAATATATATATATATAAATAAGAGTTTAATCACCTTTTACAGCTGTATTAATATCAGAAATAATTAGTAATACAATCAATTTTTATAAAAAAAATTTATTGAAACGTAAAAGTTTAAAACTATTTAAAATTTAACAATTTTATATTATTATTTTCGACTTCCACTAGGCCTCGTTTTGTGTCAGTCGACATTCAACGGTGAATGTTCGAATGGAAAATTTATAATAGGAAACATTCGGTCTTTCACCGATGTTTTGTGGTGTTTGTCGATATTACTGATTTCTGTCTTTCACAGTAACATATATATTGTTTAAGTGTATGGAGTATTGTCTGAATAAATAAACAATAACCCGTTTTCTTTTCTGTACATCTCCTGTGTCGTTTCCTCTAATTCTAAACGCTTCCTCATTTTCATTTAATTATCAGAAATAAATAATGAATGTAATACGATTGGCTCAACAATTTTTGGCCGGATTGCTAATTGTTTATTCAATGTAATATTCATTAGAAATATTCTGTGCAGTCTCTGTTCTAGAAAATATCAATTAAAAACTTTATAATTGTATTTAATTATTTTTTTAATTGTTTCTTATTGAATTTATAGCAAGAATTTGACTAGGATGAATGGATACGAGATGAAAAGCCAAAAGGAAATAAATCGATTAAAGAAACTATAAGAAAAGAAGAAAAAAGGCTAGAAGTGCAAAAAGGGCGGAGGGAGGCTGTGAAGTAGGAGAATTCCATATTCACACACCTCATTGTCCAGAAGGAATGAAAGGACTTCAGAAAGTCAGAAAATATTCAAATCTAGATCTTGGAGGCGTGACAATGCAACCTTTGCAACGGGACACACGCTCATACATCATGAATTATGCCTTTATGGACAATATACATGGAGATTCCTCTTGCTGAATACACTCCGTAGACTGGAAGATTCTTTCAAATTTATTATGTATGCCAGTTGGAATGAAAACAATGATTTATTCACACAAATAATAGAATTATATATATCAGGTGATATATCTTTCAAGAATATGATAACGCTTGTTCTCAAGCGAGCAACGATAATTCAGATGTTGATTGAGAACCAAATTTATAACAGTTTTCTTACGCCTCATTTTGATAAGTTCAGAACATTCCTCATTTTCAGATCCTAATATAACAAGAGTAGAGGACATAAAGACACTTTGTTATTAATCGACTTTTTTTTTATCGATATCATCCAACTTAGAAGCAGCAATTTCAAATAAACTGTATTGTCTTTATCTCTGTATCCAATGCCAATGCGGCCACTGAAGATCACTCCGAATGGAACATTGAACGGTGAAGTGGAGCGATTGGAGTGAAGACGATCAAGGGCACTAATGACGATCATATCGATCCATTTTATACCGATACATTCATGCTCCTACAGGCCATTTTCAAAACTATTCCGAACTCTAAAATACTATAATTCAAGGAATTGATAAGAAAAATTATCTCTGAAAATTATATCAACAGTCAGATGGGTGGAATAAGCAACTTAGCAACAGCTGTTTTGTAACTTAAATTTATATTCATAAATTACGAATATTATATAATTTTGATATTTTTTACCGGCTGTCTACGTCTTTGACTAAACGGTCTAATAGCTTAAGTAAGAGGTTGAAAAATAGTTCATCTTTCATTGATAAATATACATAAAGTATGCAAAAATTAAAACAAACATTATGTAAATGTATACTAAAGGAAATACTATATGTAAGTTCATATGTTATAATGTATATTCTTTGTAAAATCTCTTAGCTGAAAATTACAGTTTACTCAACAATCTATCATTTTAAACTCCTAATGAAATTAATTTAAACTAATTGAAATTTTCTGTCAAATAAGTATTTGATTAAGATTAAGGATTTTAAACAATTAAATTCCCCAGAGAGCGGACTGCGCTGTTATGGAATTTTGGGACTTGGGAAAATACGACTGGGATTTCCAATGTACATTATAACATACGAACTTACATTTAGTATTTCCTTTAGTAATTAATTCTTCTTTATAAGTGGACTGCATTTTTTTCTTTTTTCAATTTAAGTTAGTATTGAATCCTGGTTAGCATAATTATATTCATCTCCTTTTTTTTAAAAACTATTAATTATAGTACGATGCATAAATTATTCTTTTTTTTTATATTTGAGAAATACTTTATCTAAAATCATAAGATGTATGAGCACTTGAAAGCTATTTAATAATTTTTTTTAGTATTCTAAATTGATGAATGTGAAAAACGATCAAAATAATAATTTTTATACTTTTTATTAATTATCAATTATAAGTTTTATTAATTATCAAGATGATATATTTTTATAGCATTTACATACATAAGTTAAACTAGATTGTTACAAAAGTCTATGGGCATTAATTCATTGTTGACTGTCTCCACCTTTCATTCCATTTTATAAATTTCACTGATAATGCTGGAAGAAAAAATTGTCATTCGTGGTCTTCTGAGGCACTGCTGGAAAAAAAGGATTAAGTGGGAAGGCAGCTGCTGAGGAAATTTGTGCGGTGGAAGGTGAAAATATGGTGCATCGTAATACATTAGCGTTTTGGTTCAGGCGGTTCCATTCTGGAAACAACAGCCTTCAAGGTAATGATTGGTGTTTGGAATTATGAGGATGTTTTGCACTTTGATCTGGTTCCAGATGGCAGAGCTACTGACGTTTAGCTTTACTACAAAAGAACAACTCGAAAGAGCATATAGATTTTTAAAAGAGGAGTCCCCTGCTTTGGTCAATCATATCAAATGACCATCGTTCACTCTTAATCAAAGAAAGATTCTCAGAAATGGAGGGTGTTAGTATCTTACCCCACCCTCCTTACAGCCCTGACATTACATTGTTTGGCTATGGTCTTTTACGGCCGATGGCATATTTTTTGAAAGGCTGGCACTTCAAAAACAACAGGAATGTCAAATCAGGATGAGAGGAGTTTTCCGCCTTGAATACCAAGGACAACCAAATTCAAGTTCTAGTAGAAAGATGGGTTAAAGTAATTGGCAATGATGGCCTATAATTTGAAGAATAATTTTAATGTGCTGATTTTATACTGAAATTCAAATAAAATTTATTCTATGCACAAAGACTTTTGTAACAACCCAGTAAAACTGTAGTTTCGAGTTCAATTAATCACACGAGCGACGCGTCCATATTGATTTTATTATAGTATCAAGCGAAAATGGGTAAACAAAAGTAAAAATATTGAAATATTTCAATGAAATGTATTAATTTTCAAACGGGACAAATCTTCTTCAAAACTTACCAAGTACATCACACCATACTTAGGTATTATAAGAAATGTCTGTATATTCAACGGAATGTCTTGATATTTATAAACTGTTAATATTTACTGACAACAGGAATATGTTTTTTACTTATAGGTAATTCCTTTATGATTAGCTTAAATTAGAAGTTTTCAGTACAATCGTGAACAAGTGCAATAAATGTTATTTTTTAGAGTAGAAGCTATGAAGATCGTTTTTTTCCTCCGAAACGTAAACTATGAATGCAGTTGTGTAGGTTCATTATTATATTTTTTTCTTTCATTATTACATATTTTTTTGAAATTTGTAAATTATTAAATTTTGCATTTCGTTCAGGCTTTTAAAAAAAGTATATAAAATCTAAGGTAATTACAATTTGTTCTTTTATAATGTGTTATAGTTACTTTCAATTATTGTGATATAAACATATTTAAGATAGATAAATTAGGAAACTGTTAAATATGGCAGAATTATTTCGTTCTGAAGATGTGGAAAAAAGCACCGAAACTGTAAATAAATGTAATCATTTACAAATAATAGAAAATATATAATAAAGGGATTAAGAACAGCCTTCAATTTGAAAATAAACGACTTTCCATCAAATGAACTAATTAAGATAAGTAAACTTTGAAAGATTTAGAAGAGAATAAATTATGAATCTGGATATTAAACTTGCTCTTCAATCATTAACAATATATAATTTCCTAAAAAAAATTTTTACAAAGAAGAATTATTTATAAAATTTTTAACACAATAAAAAAAATCTATGCTATTTATAAATAAAGTATCCTTTGTGTAGTGTTTAGCATCTTTAACTACAAACTATGAAAGCCACTAAGAATTATTTTGTAGCTCTCGAATGGAGTTAATCAATCTTGTGACGATGACAGAGAGGCTCTTCTCGGATAAAAAAGTTCCGGATCGTTCCAGAAAATCAAAACTAAGATACTGAGAAATTAGATATGGCCGGAACACTATACACCTCTAAACAGTAACTAACATGACGGCAACTCGCGTTAGCAGAACTCCGGCACATAAGAAGTTAATTAACATCCAATGGGATCAGACATCTGATATTATCCTGTTGTAGGCAGTAGGTAGTAGGCTATGGAACAAGCATATTAATTAGAGGTTGTACTACAAGGTTGCCAATTCAGCCCTTATTGTAGCAATCTATTATTGTCGTTAATTTGCAGCCTCTGTGTTACTCTGTTTCCTTCCGGATTTCTCAGAGTGTTATAAATGCTGCAGGATCATTGCTTTGCATAATAATATAGAAAATATATAGTTTAAGTAACGAATGTCAAAAATCGGATTTTTCGAATTTTTTAGTTCTGTTAATTTACCACAAGCATATTTGGAAAAAAAAAAAAAAAAAATCATACGGACATAAATCTAGGGCCTCAGAGAAATAAAAATGTCAAGAGATAAAAAAATTATTCCCAATGGAGAAATTTAAAGTAAAAAGTTTTTTTTTTGTCTTCTGAGAAGTAGTTATTTTCATATTCGTTGCTTTAACGTAGTGACAACATCTTGAATATAATGCAGCTTTTGAAATATACCTTAACGAATCCGTAAAATTTTAATAACAGTTGCATGTAATCGTTCAATACTCTTTCGAAGGAACCTATTTATAACAGGGCTCCAAAATAACTGTGCACTTATATTACGAAAAAATTCTTGCTCTAACATAAATTTTTTTGGAACAATTCATGCAAGAACTTTTGTCTTAGATCTTTTACTATAAGTGGATACGAGAACTTTTAGTTCAGAACTTTTATAGTGAAAGTTCTTTCGAGAACTTTAAGGCTAGGACTTTTATATACAATTTCTATATTATAAAAGTTCTCGATTGAACTTTTTGGTGAGATTATAATAAAAGTTCCCACTTAAATGTGGAAAATACTTATGGAATTGTGTCTTGACAGGTTTTAGAATCTTTAAATGTTATATCTTTAAATAAACATTCTGTAGGTGTAGAGTTTATTAAAATAATTTTCTATTGAAATAAAAAATGTAATATTCAATAAAATAAATAAAAATATAATTGTTATTTTATTTCAAATTTGATTTATATTAAATTATACCTGTGTACTTTTTTGTGTATGAGTGTATGTTTCTGTGTGTCTGTGGGCGAATAATTTTAGAATTATATTTAAAATGTTAGAACCTTAAAATAGTAAGAACCTCTATTATCAGAACTTTTATCAAAAACTTCTAATGATATAAGTTCTAAAGGAACTGTTAGTCAGAAGGTTCTTTTGTGTCGAACTTTTATGCTAACACTTAAATTGTAAAAATGTTCTTGTAAAACAGTAAAACTGAAACCTTTCTAAAAAGTTCAATAACTGTTTCGTACTCTGATTTATATTAATGTAATATGATTTAGAATTTGCGGGGTGTTAGTTGCACATGATCAAATAAATAGTTGCGTGCATGGGCAATACTCAAATAAACTGTCACTTTAGTTGTCCTGATATTTCAATGAAACTTTTTCATTTTTTCGGTATTATTTTTTTTTTTTAAGCCCTCAATCAACATACAGTTCGTCTGAAAGACGAGTATATTTCGATTTATTTAATGTTTGAAAACGATTAAAAATGAAAATTTTGTAAAAAAAATTCATGTGAAAAGTTCCCAGGGGTTACATTCTGACCAAAGTGATTTTCGAAAATGTTCACTAAATATTTTAAATAAAAAAAGTATGTTTTGATTATTGGGGGTCCATCGCACAACGACCACTAGCCCTTGTAGGTAATAAAAAAAAAAATGGGAAAAATCAAGACAAATTTATTAGAGCATCGAGACATAAAATGGTTTTCTACATTTTTAAAATACCTAGAAAACCGAAAATGGTTAAAATACAAAGCAAAGTCATATTATGCATTTTTTGAGACTGTCTAAACACTTATATAGGACTAAAAGTTATTTTTCATCAACGGAAATGTTTTTTTTTATTTGTTTTTTCCAGATTACGAAAGTGACAGTTTATTTGAGAATGACCCATGAAATGCTATCTGGTCGTTTCAAATGAAATACTAATTTTAAGGCATCAAATTATTAAACATTTATCGGATTTTATTACTTAATTAAAATATACCGCTTGACTTCTGTGCTAATTGTCCAATGAAAAAGGTTTTTTTTTTGTAGTTGGTTTAATCTAAATAAAATATCAGGTTCAGAAAAAAAAAATCAATTTATGGAAGGCATTTTGTATCGGATCGTTTGTTTAAAACACCTCGCTTTTTATAAAATAGTTTGAAATTTAGTTTCAATACAAGTGGTGGCGAATAATGCCCAGGGAGTCCAAAATCGTATTTCCGGCCTTCATGTCAACACCTACGCCTTCATTTCTCCATAAAGCGAACCAATGAAAATGTAGAATCAGATAGATAAAAAAAAATTGGAGATTATTGTCTTGATAAATGTAATTTTTGAACCAATTTATATACTCTAATCTAAGGTTAATTTTAAATCCTCAAAGTAATTAAAAATCCAGATTGTTTTTGTTTAAACGAATTTATTTTAAATAACATAAGGTACAATAATATTAAACAAAAATATCTTTCTGAAAATATAATAAAATAATTTTTAAGTTTATCAACATTCTTAGTTTAATATTTTATAGGTGGTCTAAATCAGCATTATGAATTTTCTGAGACAACTTCTTACAATTTAAAACTAGGTCGAATATTTCAGCCATTTTCTGTGCGGTATGAAATATACCGTCGCCGTCAGCCGTGGGAAATGTTGCCTGCCCTGATTTTCACAGAGAATATACGGTAAGTAAGCGTCTGATAGAAGGAAAATGAAAAAAAAAAAGAAAAAAAAAAGAAGGAAAAGAAAAATCGTATGGAAATATGTGGGAGGAAAACAGCGGAGGTTGCTGGAGAGGTTAGAAGATATAAGACGGTGGGTAGACAATCCCTCTGTTTTTTTTACTTTTTAATAAGATTTTTTTTATATTTTGCAACACAAAGCATTTTTAAAAAACATTTTTCATTGACATTAAATCTTTAGTGATATTTTTTTTTCGACATTCTGCTCTAGGGTTCTTTTTTATTGTAGACTGCCTGAAAATATTCGAAACCTCTTTCAGATCCCTACAAAAGCCATTTTTTGAATTTTATTTTAAGTTAGAAAAAAAAAGCTTTTAAATTTCATAAAGATCATTTTTATCATTTTTTTTTTTATTAATCTCACCTTATTAGATTATTGGGAGACGGAATCCCTGAACTAATAATGTTAATATAAGGAACATTTTCTCAAAATACATTTTATCTATCACTATCAAATTTTTTAAGGAGAAACAATGAATCATCATACATATTCTGAGTTTTTTTTTAGTACCTATATCTAAATGATCTGTAGTAATTTTTTTTTTAATGAGTCGTATTTATAGTTTGAACGATTTAGCGTACTTAATTTAATTTTTTTAAGTCTGTAAATATTATTATTTATTAATAAAAAATACTCAGCATATGTGTTAATTAAATTATTATAGCTTCTGGAATACTATTATAATGAAAAATATTCCTACTCCACTCGCAAATTATCTGGAAAATGTTTGTGCAGAGGTACTTTGATTATTTTATTTTTTAATAAGGAAATACTCATGTAAATTACACATTATACATCATTTTGACCAGAAAAAGTTCTACTTTCATATGAATTTTTTTTTTCTTTTTTCTATATTTTTGTCTTACGTCTTCCTTTAAAATTAGCAATATTTGGTTTAAAATATTAATTTTTAGGCTTGAATCGTCTAAGCATTACTTAATTAATTTATTTGTCTGATTGTAAGACATCAATAAAACTCATTAAAAATTGTAGCGATATAACTTCGAGGTAAATATAATTGACTAGTCTTAGACAGAGATATTTGCATTAAAAAAAAAATATTCTTATTAATGTTTGATTCGATGTTTTTGATTTGATGTTTGTTTCGTAGTTTTTATGATTAATGCATTTTATTTGGGATATTTATAATAATTATATCAATTAAGGTTGGAATTAGTTTGTATCCGGTAAACAAAAGTTCGATAACGCTAATAATGTTTTAGGGTAAAAGATGTAGGGTTTTATAATACTTAGTGTAATAATTTGTTATTCATTAAGAATTTAATATTCAATGTTTAATGATATTTGAATTGTAGTTTTATTAATTTGCACCTAAATAGTGAAAACTACAAAAACGAAGAAATCATTCATATGAAGAAAACGAGTGCTTAGAAGAACGCGGCAACGTATGGTATGACTCCACAAGACGCCATATAAATACAACGTACTTGATTAGAATCAATTCAATAAATATAAGCAAAGAGAAAAACTATTTTCATTCCGTCTGAAATATTGTAATATAAACTAATACCATATTGTTTACTGATAAACAATAGTTTTAATTATAAAATTATATATTTATCAAAATTTTATTTTGTACTTACCGTTCTGTTCCCGATGTTTCTGACTTTGCATGTGAGGTAAGCGGATTTTCCGATGAGCGCAGATACATTTTGTGGCGCAGAGGAATCGAAGTAGGGTTCCTTGCTTGACGGGGGCCGGGGAGTAGCACCCCGCAATGCGTTAGCTCCATTAGGCATGTAGGCCCCTTCTGTGAACAAAAAGTAAGGTTGAAGATAACATGTGACATTGCATTTAAAGGTTTTGTCTTAGAGAACATTCTGGTAAAGGCATGACGTTGTTGTTGAATTTAAAATATTTAATTAAGAAATTGAACGTAATACCATAAATCAAATACATAAGTCATATGTCTGAATGGGTTTTCAAATTAAAAAAAAATAGTGTAATAAATATGGGGGAGGAAAATTATAAAATACAATTATTAAGTTTCTGTAGTCTACCGCTTATTCTATATTGCAGTCGCTACTCATTTAACTTCATCACGCATCCGGGGTTCCGTAAGTTTCAATGTTTCTTAGCTAGCGATCTTAATTTTCGTGCTTCAGTATTGGCAGATTGTCTTTAAAAAAATCTATTTTTAATGATATTTAGACGTTTTGATGAAAAACAAAACAAATCTAATGTTTACTTAACGATAGAAGATGCTTTAATAGACAAATCGACGATTACTTGCCAATTTTCCACAAATTAAATTAAAGGGGCAAAAAGTTAAAAAAACCCAAAAAATCGTAGTCAATAGTAATATTCTCCCTTGAAATATTAGGTTGGCTGCATTGAACTGCTTGAAGGTAACTTTTATTCTCCCCTCCTGATCTTGTCGAAGGCATCGTGAACACGAATGTTAAATGCCCATACTACCAACAATTTTTGCCAACATATTTCCCTCTACAGAACCCTATCAAAACCCTGATCTGCAAGGCCACATCTAACACCATTCTCCTATCTACTTCTAGGCCTGCTCCTCGAAAGTATACTCGTTTGTACTATAGTAAACAAGTTTATCAACTTTTGACTGCTAAGAATGTATTTACATTCATAATAAAGTATAGTAACGACCGTTATATTGTAGCATTAAGACTACTTGCTATGTATTGCCATCAATTGCTGTATTGCTTTAACAAACGGAAATACTAGCTTATAGACTATCTACTCGACTCCTTGTTGACTCTAAAGGTACAGGTCCATTAATGTTAAAAATAAGTGATGAAGATAGAGAATTAGGTAGGTGAAAGATATTGGTATAGGAGGTAGTATAAAGGTATTGGAGGCTGGACAGTAATAACCGGTATAGAAATGGACTAATAAACAGGACACTTAAAAGCACTAGATGCGACCCTAGGAACAATATGGACCTAAAAAAATGTCAGATTTTTAGTTTCATTATTTACCGCAATAAAAAATTATTATTAGTTTAGCTGTTATAAGTTTCTTAGTGAAAAAAGACTTCGTTCAAACTATGATTAGAAATTAACTTTATAAAGACTATCTTGATAACGATAATAATAAATTATTTTAAATATTTAATTATTATTATTCTTATGCTAGTATCCTTAAAAGGTATCAATTTCGTTTCTGTGTGTATTTGAAAACACCATTAATTATGAGTATACTAAAAGTATTATTTTGTACTTTAAAACATTCAATAAAATATTTTGAGTTGATTTTGATTTTTAAATTCCATTTATTATATTAAAAAAGTTTTTTTTTTCAAAATCGTCTCTGTAGTATCAATAAACACTAAAGGTGTTTCAACTATTTTTTTATGAAAAACAACCCCGATTTCATTTATAATTCGTAAATAGTCAATACTATTTACAACAATAGGTAAATAGTATTGACTAAGAAAGTGTCCGACTTGATTTTTCATCAGTGAGTTGAGTGACAGCGATAATACCTGAATAGGCAAACTTTCTGTAAAACTGTAATAATATATTTAATATTTTATACATACCGGAATATATTATATATATATATATTTTCCAAGTCATATTCAAACATTTCGAAGTCGAATTCAACCTTTCTCAATTCAAATTAAACCTTTTATATTTCAAATTCAACCTTTTTTTATTGCAATGAATTAATATCAATCATGTTTATATAATTTTTACGTATATTATAACTTTTTTACAGTTATTTTAATTACCTATTGTGTTTTTTAAACTGCGTAAATCGATATCTCCGAAAATCGAAATTGAGGTCCACTATTAGGTCATTTGAGGGCCTTTATATAAAAAAATTATTGGCATATGATCGCGCGTTCATGTATCGATTTATTTTAACTTCTGGGATATCCGCGTATTGAGGTCCATTATAGGGTTATTGGAGATCCATTTTATGAAACTACTATCGACTATAAGATAGCGGGCAACCTTTCGGATATCCCCGATATGGATATCAACTATTGAGTTATCGAAGACCACAGGAGCTATCCTGTAATTCATGATTTATGTATTTTCACAACATTTGTTAGCCGTCACTCCGTTCTTATGATACTCCTATCTCGTTTTTATAGCTCCGAAGAAGGCCTAAAAATTAGGCCGAATTGTCGGAACACATTAAAACAGTAATAAAGTTACTGTGTGTTTTATGATTTTTATAGCACTCCCGATCGGCATCTCCTAGATACTAAGCTTTAATTCGATTTGAAAATTCTCGGTATATATTTATCAGAGTATATACGAAAATAAACTACAAAACGAAAATTGCATTTAAGGATAAATAAAAATAAAATAAACTACATGGTGGGATAGACAGCCGGCTGGAAGACGATACAAAGGAGACTTTCTGCCAGGGCCGCCTGTAATGGCTGGTCATTCCCAGAGCTATTCACGTCCTCCCAATTCAGCTCCTGCATTGACAGCTCTCTTTTTTATTAACCACCACTTTTTTTTTTCCTATTACGACAATACTGGAATCTTTCACGAGTTGATTTGTCCATGAATTCACCGCGTACGCAGATATCCATAAATGATGATTTTTATTATGAAATATGTTTTGTATAGCATTAATCGGAATTACCACATATAGAGAGATAAAATGTTTTTTATTGTAAAATTTCACAACCTGCATCAATCAGGGACGATAAATAATAGTGAATAAAGGAATTCATTGGTATCACATTTACAGACAACATTAATAAATTAAAAAACAGCGAAATAAATAAATGAAAAAAAAAAATAAAGAAAAAAACTTAAAAATAACACGCCCATACGTTTGTAGAATATTTACAACCAGTTGTGGATACAATGTTGTGCTACCACTTTCGGAGGGAAAACAGGACTTCGGTTCACTTGTATTAAAAGCCAATAGAGGCTGAGATAGGGTGCTCAGGAATTAATTGGAGAATCTGACCATTACCAGAGCTCCGGAATGCATATTTTACCACACGTAAGACATCAGTTCTGGGGATAATTTTCTGGGCTGAATCACGTGAAAAGTCAACTTTGAAAGGTGATGGAGGGGGGAGACTTTTATCGGTTTATAGATTAGTAATACATTCAAATTTAGTAATTAGATCGATTCTTTCGATTCCATAACCCGGGAAGATTCTCTAAACGATTGTTCATTATTTTCATGTTCAAATAAAAATGAAGTTCATTGACAACTAATTACTAACATTCCGTAACCTAGGACCATTAGCCCAAAAACCGAGCGTCTAAGACATGATGAGGTATAAAGAACGTCTGCCGAGTAGCTTTAGCCGAGTAACATTAGCCCAAGATAAAAAGGGCAAATAAACGCAAAAGGTCAGGTAGTTTTGACTTTTTTTTTTATTGTTTTTCGGGTATGGATCGACATTATAAATCTAAATTTGCGACCTCGGCAGACGACCGGAAGTTTGTTTTATTCAAGAAAAACCTTAAAGTTTTAGTCAATTTTTCATTCAATGGTCTATAGCTTGGAAACTATCTACCGCACGAAAAACATTAGCACACATTTTTTTTAAGAAGAGTAAATTTTCTAGAAATTGAGCCCTAATAAAGCCCCTAACAATTAATAGTACCCGAAATACAGATTTTAAAAAAACAGCATATTTGTTCCGAATAACGAGAGATTACCATTTTGTGATTTTATTTTGGCAAATATCATGGAAACTGTTATTCCTACAAAGAAAATCATTATAATCTAATGTGAAGTTATTTTAACTAGCTTCATTTTGAGCACTAACAGACGTCTATACGTTAAATAGTTCCTGAGATATCAAACTTTTCTCTTGATGACTTATACTTGACGAATGGCAAAATCGTGTAAAAATATTTTTAATGCTGCTCTGGGTTGATAAAAATACATATTAATTCACTATCTGAATTAAAAATCAACAGTAATTAATTATTAATGAAATTATTCAGATTAAATAATTAAGTCATATGCTAAATAAAATAGTTAGTTAATAAGATGTCTGTGTTAAAGAAAAAACATTATATTTAAAAAACATATTAATAATATACAAAAAAATAGATTAGTATTAAATCTATATAATAGAAATAAAACAGAAAAATGTACAGTTATGAGGTAAACAATTTCTTAACTTTTGTCGTTTTAATGTACTAGGTTGGTCTATTTCAATATGATTTAATTATTAAAAGTTAGTTATCAATTGAGTTAGTGAAGTATTTTTATCACCCCAGAGCAGCAAACATAATATTTTTATACGATTTCAACATTATACTACAATCGTCGAAAATGTTATACATCTTGAGAAATGCTTGATATCTCAGGGACTAATAGACATACAGACGTCTATTAGTGCTCAAAATGAAGTTAGCAATTCACTTCAAAAGTAGCTCATATTGGTCTTCTTCGTAGGAATTGCAGTTTCCATGATATTAACCAAAATAAAGTCACAAAATGGTGATTTCTCGTTTATCGAAAAAATATTTTGGTTTTTGAAAAACGTTATCTCGGGCACTATTAAAACTTATACCTAATATAATACCTTTTTTTAAGTGCATGTGCTAAAGGTTGAGACCTAATAGAGCCATGTATGTTTAATAGTACCCGATATAACGAAATGATTTGGTACTTGAAAATAGAATCTACGGGACGAATCGTTATTGAAGTATAAGCCTGTCGAGGAAAATACATTTGCGCATGCATAAGCGAAAGTGGTTAATGCAATATGACAAAATAGATACTGATCCACTTTAACACTAACCCCTAACATTTCTCCAACTTTGGACCAAAACAGACAAACCATTTTTGAAACATAGGTATATCAAGAAAAATACATTTGCATATTCATAAACGAAAGTAGAAGACATAGTTTAGTAAAAATGAGAATGGACGAAGGCTCATCGACTTCTCTGCAGCACATGGTATGGTCGTTGGTAGTGCACTATTTCCTGAGAAGAAAATCCATAAAGACACCTGGAGATCTCCAAATGGAGCTGTAACTAACCAAATCGACCACATTTTGAAAAGCTCGCGTCATAGATCCAATCTTATTGGTGTTAGAATTTAAAGGGGAGCTAATGTGGATTCGGATCATCTCTTGAGCATCATCAGGATCCGTTCGCGGATATCAACGAAGAAAAATGTAACAGGTCTGGTACCACAGAAAGACGATGTATCGAAGCTGAAGAACGAGTGCAAAATACCGGCAGCGAAGAGAAGATAAGCTGGTAGAAGAACTGGGAGGGAGAGCTGATACATTGGACGACCATTGGGCAGGAATAGCCGTGGCCCTCAAACAAGCAGCCGAGGGGACGCTCGGACCTCAACCGAGAAATGCTAGTTCCCCATGGTTTGATAATGAATGCTTAGCTGCCACAAACAGAAAGAATGAGGCCTTCAAAAAGATGATCCAGCGTCACACCAGACGATCCCAGGAGGAATACAGAAACGGAAGGAGAGAGAAAAGAACATACACCGCAGAAAGAAGAGAAAATGGGAGAATAAAATAATGGAAGATGTTGAGAGCCACAGAACCCTCCATGAAAGTTGGCTTTTCTTCCAGAAGGTAAACGAGGGGAGATCTATCTTCAAACCAAGAGTAACCTCTATAAGGACGTAGATGGTAAAGCAAGATCTCTCTACTAACGGTAAAGCAGGATATCCTGGAGAGATAGGGGAGGCACTTCAAGAACACCCTTCACAAAGAGGATATAGAAAAGGGACCCATTTCCGGTTCGAGGATTGAAGACTTTCCAAATGACTCCGAGACACCGGATGAGGAAGAAGTCGAGGCAGCCGTCATGAGATTATAGAACAACAAGACACCGGGAATAGTCGATATACGGGCGGAGATGCTGCAATAAGGAGGCGAGGGACTCATAAAGGAGCTTCACAACCTCATCCTTAAAGTTTAAGAAGAAGAAAGAATGCCTGAAGCTTGGAGACGAGGTGTTATTTGTCCACTTCATAAGAAAGGCAACCAGATGGAGTGTGAAAATTATCCAGGTATCTGGTATCTGGATGGTATTCTTCTATCAAGTGCCTACAAGGTGTTATCAAACATCCTTTTTGAGAGACTCACTGAAAGGGAGATAGGTGCGTACCAGGCCGGGTTCAAGAGTAGATCAACCACAGACCAGATTCTCTCCTTGCGAATGATTCTCGAAAAGGCAAAGGGATACCAAATGGTTACTCATCACCTTTTCCTGGACATCAAATCTGCATACGACAGTGTAACCCGACCGGAGCTCTGTCAGGCGTTAGAAGAAATGAACATACCCAAGAAGTTGATCGATCTGGTGCGGATGACAATGTTGGGCTCGAACAGTGTAGTTCGCATTGGAGCCGACCTCTCCGAGCTTATAATGACTAACTGTGGTGTAAGACAGGGAGACGCAAGCCTCCTATTTAATTTCGCGGGAGAGCGAGCAGTGCGCCTATCAGGAATTAAAACACGGGCCACACTGTTCAATAGAACGGTTCAGCTGTTGGGGTATGCCGACGACTTCGACATTGCTGCCAGATCTGACCGTGCCCTTATAGAAGCGTTCCTTGCTCTGGAGGAAGAAGTTAAAAAACTTGGCCTAGCTATCAACGAAGCCAAGACGAAGCATCTGAGAATAGGAGGAGCAGACACAGGGGTTGGATTGTTTGGAGTTGGACCCGACAGTTTTGAGACTGTGCAAATACCTGGATTCGGAGGTAAATGCCCAAAACAACGTCTCTACGGAAATAAACAGAATAGCTGCTGCCAACCGGAGCTACTTTGGTCTGGCCAAACATTTCAGGAGCAGGTGCCTCTCAAACAGGATCAAGATCAGTCTTTATAAGACCTTGGTATGCCCAATCCTTGCATATGGGTCAGAGGTGTGGGCCTTCACCGAGGCCGATGAAACCAGGCTTCTGGCATTTGAAAGAAAAATATTAAGAAGAATTTTCGGCCCATTTCGAGAGGAAGGCACGTGGAGAAGAAGAAGGAATGCGGAGCTTTCTGTGCTGTATGATAACGTTGGCATGGTTAAGTTCAATAAACTCGGGAGACTTTGATGGGTAGGCCATGTGGTAAAGATGGCAAATAGCGAGATACCCAAGAAGATACTAACAGATGAGCAACATGGCAAGCGAAGAGTGGGTCGACCAAATGTAAGATAAGCGGACTCCGACGCGGCGGAAGCGCGGGTACCTCTTGATACCCGAAACAGGAGAGCTGCTGAGACAGACCGAGCACTGGCGGAGACTTTTGGAGGGGGCCTAGACTTGGTGACGGGTTATAGCGCCACTCATGATGATGATACTGGACCATTTTTACACTGATTCTCACCTTTCCTTCAATTTTGCCAAAGCAGAAGAACAGTTTTTAAAATATAGGCGTGTCAAGGAATATATGTTTGCGCATACGTCAGCAAAAGCAGTGTATGGAATTTGATAATGAACTACTTGTTTTACTAATCCCCTATCTTTCCTCCAACTTTAGGCTAAATCTGACGAGCCATTTTTGAAATATATGTCAAGGAAAATGCGTTTGCGCTTGCGTGAGCCAAAGCCGGGGGTATAATTTGATGAAATTGGTAGGGGACCGTCTAAGTACCGATCCGCACAATTCCAGAAAATTTCATCAAAATCGGATTAACGATAGTAGGTGTTATGTATGTTCGTCACATGGATCTGACCACAGACATACACGAAACCAAATTTGTATGTGGGTAGTAAGCCATTTTAAGCCGGTTCAAGTTGGAATCTTGCTCTTAAAGCTCAATACTTTTTTAAAAAAAGACGATCGGATTCAATCAGCTCACCTGTACCTGTTCCGGGAGGGAGGAGGTATCCACTTTAGCACGCCCCATCCCATTACGCTCCAGAATAGACTTCGGAAAAGAGTTTAATCATTTAATTGAGGTCATCATTGAAAACCTTTCCTCATCTCAAGTAATCTCATCATTAGCTAGAGTAGAGTGGTTGGTCCGTTGACCCATTCAAGTCCAAAGAGCAATCGAAAGACTTCAGAAACGATTCTATCATCGAATTATACTGATGGACAAGCATATCATTTATTTTTGTACAAATGTTGCATATTCAGCAGAAAACAACCGTTGAATATTCATAAGTATCAAAGAATATCACGAAATTTCGTAAAGCCGCATATATGTAAATATATATATATATATATATATATATATATATATATATATATATATATATATATATATATATATATATATATATATAATCGTTGGTGAGTCTGTTTGTGTTCGTGTAACTTCTTAATGAATAGAACCATTAATGTCATATTCACGCAATATTAATATACACAGACCCGCTACCTCATCCAAGATAGAAAAACAAGAATTTGCTAGTAAATACCGATTACGACACTCGCTTGACAAACGCTCTAAACTTCCAAATCATTACAAAAACTTACATACATTACCAATATGGGCATACGGAATTGAACTTTGAGGCTCAACGAAAAAAGAAAAACCAAAAAAAAACCTTCCTGTATCGAATCCTAAATCCTTAAGGCTCCTTATTATGCCACAAATAAAATTACCCATAAGGACCTCACTATTTCCTTTGTTACAGATTTGGTCCGAGATAGATATACCTCCTTGAATTATAAACTCTTTGCCCACACTAACCCACTAGTTTGTAACATTTCATTCCAAACTATTCCCGACAATCCTACGAGGCGACTGAAAAGAAGATGGCCGCGGGACCTCCTAACATATAATAGTCATTGAAGTGCTGCCAATGGGTAGCTCCTTCTCAAGCTACTATCAAGTTTTATGTCATTATTATCATATTTACTTATTGTATATTCTATACAGCTATAAATTTCAGTAAATATATAACATAAAAAAATTAAGACCATCTTATCGCAGGTGAAGCCGGGACGGGACGGCTAGTATATACGAGTATATATGTATATGATGGCACTGGTCTCTGGTGCCAACCGAAAAAAAAAAAAAAAAAAAAAATATATATATATATATATATATATATATATATATAGAGAGAGAGAGAGAGAGAGAGAGAGAGAGAGAGAGAGAGAGAAATATCGTACGAGTATTCACGTACAAAAAACCAGTACTAGTATAGACCAAGGGTTCCCAGACTTAATGTCACTGCGTATCACTACCTCATCTTATGATGTACTAACATTTTTGTAAACAGTTAAATTGATAAACTTTTGATTTTGGATTTTTGAACTTTAATTCCAATTTATTATTTTCTTAAGAAAATTTACTGTAACATATATTGTTTTGTTTGTTAAATAAACTTTTTAAAATCAGTTTGTATTTTTTTTTTTTTTTATGAAGACGAATCTTTTATACTAATATCATAAGATCAGGTAGTGGTACGCCCAATTATTAGAAAGGTGGAAGTGATACGCAAGAACATAAAATCTGGGAACCCCTGGCCTTTCTTGTAGGTGGATACCTTTATTACAGATCACATTGTTAAATTAAAATAAATAAATAAGCGGCACAAATACTGGAAGGAGTTAAAAGTTAAAAGCGGAATTGGGCAGCGATGATTAAAAATTTAAAAAGCAAAGGAAAATAAAGATAGAGCTTTTCTTTACTACATCGCGCCTAATACGATTTTGAGTACATGATCGTATAAGTTGAAAATTTTTTGAAAATTTGTCGGCGCTGAAATCCTAAAAAAAAATGGTATACTCTGTTACAGACCGGACGTAACAAGTATATAGAGTTCTGAAGATGCAGCGACAGCTTGCTTAGCATTACTTTGGTTAATGCGGTATAAGTAAAAGGAGTTAAATATTTTATTACTTGGTTAAATATTTGAGTTGTTTTTTTCTTATTTATGTAGTAAAGTTTCTAAATCAAGGTGTCTGGAATAGGGTGTGACCAGATGAAAATTTATTATTTAGTCTTTTAGCAAAATAATCTCATTCCCCCCTTTTTTCGCCAAATGCAATGGTTATTCAAGGCTGTTTGAAACCTGTTAAAGTGGATGGGCCACAAAACCCATTTCAGCTGCATATGTGGCTACTATAAAGAAATTTGGTAACCAGGCTACGATATTTTTTACAAATATTAAGAAGTCCGGAGGAAGGACTCCTCCTTGTAGAACTCCATTTTCTTATTTACTATTTCGTTTTTTTTTTCTTTTTGTCGGTTAATTAGCTGTGGCTGTTTCAGAAAAAAAAAGGGGATTGTCCGAAGAAAATACAGAGGAATTCTCAAGGAACCCAATTAAATGAGTGTAATAATCTTTTTATATGCCACCACGGTCGTAATTTAAATTATCAATATACGCCATAGACCATATTTTCTAATCTTCCAAAATAATAACGTCACATAAATTTTGATTTTAGCGTTAATTTCATTTTTATGAAAAATCGAGTCTGTTACTAATCGCCCTAATGATGTAGGGTGGACATTTTGCTGAATTGTTTGTGACACAGTTCACGCCAGTCTATGACGTCACACATCGCAGTCCAACTTCGGTCACATGAAATATTAAGGCCCACACTCGAAATAGATCCCTTATGACCCGCTCCTCTAAGGATGGCACATGTAGATATATAAAAGGTAGCATTGTAAAGAATAGTATAAATCGTATTTACATTATAAAATAATTTAATATATGTTGTGTCTTCATATTAAAAATTATCCAATTTTTTTTTATTTGCTAATTTAATCATTTTATGAGTAATTATATTTATTTTTTTTAATTATTAAATTATATTAAGAGTTGAGAGAATTTATTTAATTATCGCTTACCACTTTGTATTCGTTCAGATATAGAAGATCCTAAATACATAAAACTTCTTAATGGATGTAAAAGTATTTCATGTTATAACTGTACTACAGAAGTCATTGCCGGTTATACTAATAATGCATATTATACTATATTATATATTATATAATATATTAATGTAATGTATATTATATATATATATATATATATATATATATATATATATATATATATATATATATATAGAGAGAGAGAGAGAGAGAGAGAGAGTATAGAGTAATGCATATTATATAAAGAGTAAATATATAAATAGGGGATTTTACAAAGATGCTGATGATTGTACATATAAAATCATCACTGAATTTGGTAAATGTGATAATTTATTTAGTATTCATCAAATTAACCGCAGAGTTCATATAATTTTCAACTCGTAATGGCAAATGCGAAAAATATTTTGAATGATTGAGCCATAAATCGCAGTTTTATTTTTTTGTAATTAATAGTCAGAAGGATAATTTTCGTTGGACATCGGTTGCGCATCTGTAGGAGTTAGGTATCGTTATTACACAACAGAGTTGGGATATAACATTGATGTTATATACGTATAATTGACAATACTACAATTCGATTACAGAAAATATAGTTTGAGCGAGATTTACAGAGTTTACAGACGAATGTAATATGACAGCTACTGGCTTAGTTCCATATTAAGCGGACAGAGCGCGTTAACACCAGCAAGTAGTTGCATAGCCGGTGGTGACCACTAGCGCTCACGGTTTGCGCCTTAATTAGCACTTAACAGGGCAACAAAGTGACGAGCACGATATGTTTTTTAATAATTTCAAGTTTTGTCTCAAAAATATTTCAATGCATCTACGGATGTTTCTCAGAATGCGGGGCATTTTCATGATAAAAATATTAATAATTTTGAGTGGATTTAAATAAAAATTAAAAAAATGATGTACCTACACCTGCTATTGATTCTCAGCTATTAATATTAACAAATGGCCAAGATCAAAAGTGTTTTTCTTTTTCTCGGCAAATTGAAAATTTTCAAAAAGTGCGAAAATGACCGCTCGAGCACGGTAGTGACAACCAGCTTAAATTTAATCGTTTTTTTTTTTTATGATCTAGAGGTAAGGAAAAATGCGTTATGAGGCAAAAGATGAACGCGGTCCTACACCCTAAAGATGTACTACCTTCCTCTGTGTATAGGAAATCATAATTTAAAATAAAGGTTTTAATTTAGAAATTTTATAATAATAATTTAATATTTTAGAAAAAAATGCAAGTAGCCACAGCTTTTTTTTTTTTAAATACTAGATTAAGACTCTTAAGTATACAAAGATAACGGTACTATATTAAAGATTAAAAAAAATCGAAACTTGCTAAAAGTTAGTTTTAAAAGAATATTTGACTAAATGTTCTAAAAAATTCGGCTAAAACATATTTAAAACAGCACACAAATAAGAAGATTTTAATAAAAAGTTTGAATTAATTAATTAAATAAAGGAAAGATATACATAAAAAAAAAATGTTTTCAATCTTATAGAGAATTTGACCAACAAGGCTGTGAAAAGCATAGAATACACATTCATAAAAATTCATAGACACACTTTTGATAGATATGTATAAATAAACAACTGAACGACAAATTAGATAATTAGAATTAAATGCATTAAGTACAGGCGATTAATCAACGGATTTTAGGTAGTGGAGACTCAAAAATACCTCATTACCGCACAATTTATGGTATTACTGTGCAAATAATTTGGGCGTGGTAATGACACGAATTATCAACTTGATAATGACACTTCCACGTATTTTACTCGGCTAAACTATAGTTTCTGCAAACTTTCTTACAATACACAGTGGTCAAACTTAAATTATAATTAATGAAGTAATTTGAAAAGGTAGCGTGACAATAAAGACCGTGGTAATGACAACAATAAAAGTACGTGACTTACTTTACGGCGCAAATGTATTGGGGTTACCTCCGTAATTGAAGTCCGCTGCCCATTGGTTGCTGATGCTTTAGCTCAGAGCAACAACTACACTCGGAAAAATTCCCCCCCTCCCCTGTTCTCTTTTTTCAACGCTATGTCTCTGACGTTTTGTTTTTTACTTGGTAATGGAATCAAAGTGAGAGGACTAAATTTGGAAAGTATTGAACAAACTGCAATGTTAACAAAAATTAAAAAGAAATATGATTCAGAATGCTCAAGTTATCCTTTATGAGCGGAAATAAATTTCACTACCATTTAACGTAGGCTACGAAAGAAAAAACATACATGCTTACCGGAAAACTGAGTGTTTGACAGTGCGTGATAATGACATTTTAGTACCTTAAGTAATTATAAAATCAATTAATACTTTAAAATATTCGTTTTAATTATTTTATGATGAAGAAATGTTTCTTCGCCGTATAACAGTGGGAAAATAATTCAGTTTAGATTTAACTAATTAAGTAGAAGTTGTAATGGACTGAAACTTGCTCGTAAAATGAGCACCATAACCCCTATACCTACATCAATATCAAATCCACAAAAAAAACAGATTTATAAAGAAGTAATGTTTAGCACTTTTATCAACTGAAAGCCTATTAATAGGCTTGTTGGTACCAATGCTTATCGACCGGTAGGTAGCCTATTAACTAGCTTTTGGTTGCCAATAATTATCGATTGGCTATCCATTATTATAGGGGGATTGACGCGTCCAACTAAGTCGGCCATTATTGACTAACAATTTCAAACATGAATCACTAAGAAAATTAGAATGACATTTGCTCGAAATTTTAATCAGAATTCTTTGTTTTTCTTGTAAAAACAAAAATCTTTATAAAATAATGATTGTCTGTTGCTGGCTGTCTGTCTTTTTTGGATCAATAGTAAAAAAAAAAAAGAAGAGAGATTAAGACGTTTTTAGAAGTTTTTATAGTCATTACTATAACTATAACTTAGTATAAAATCTACATATTAAAATTATTCATCGAAATTAATCATTGTCGATTACACTAACTCATAATTTTGCCAGAAGTTGAATCATTGAAGTTTGGAGGTGATACCAGTCCTAGGTTTTCGAGGCGAAAAATTGCTCACATCATGATTTATCAATCTCATCTGACTTAAACCTTTCAAAAAATGCGCCATAATTCCAACAAACATAAACAATAATCTTGAAGTCTGTTGTATCCAGAATTGAACCGCCTGAGACAGTTAGTATACATAATTAAATAGAGGATTAGTCAAAGTAATCAGTGCCATATGCATCGTTTACAACAGATTAGAACAAGGATTAAAATAGAGACTTTAAAGTCAGCAATGAATTGATGCACAAAGACTTTTGTAACGAAATAGAATTTGTAGGGGAGCGGAGTAGCTCAGTGGGAAGGCACTGTATTACTATGCTACCGGTCCCGGGTTCGATACCGGCTGTGGCAGACAATTATTTATTTTCGGTTATCAGTCGTGGATCGACCTTGCTGGGTTGGGAGACCCTCCTGGGGTTCACCCAACATCTGGGTACCCTTAATTGCGGGAAAAACCTGGTGGTTGAGCGTGATCCCGGCCGAATCACCTGCTTGTACAACCGTTGACTTAGAGATAGTACGGTGCTTATCAAATACTGAACCCAAGACCCTTCATTGGTAGTAGTGGTATAGGTTTTTTTACGTTAGGTATTTATAGAAAATATATTTTTAATAATACAGATAAAATTAATATCCCATATGTCGAATAGAAAATGGTGTGATGGCTTGAGGAAACCTGACACACTGGGTCATTGGTATTGAAATGAGAACAGATGATCAACATCGAGCGATTCCACACACCCATCCCTGGTTCAAGTATAAAAAACCAGCTGCTCTTATACACGGAAGATCAAAGGCCGTTTCGAATTTAATGTTTAGGTAACGATATAAAAGGAGCTGAAATAAGATACAATTTTTTTATATATATATTTTTTTGCACAAATGTGAATAGGAAATTAAATAAGTAAGAGACCGGTGTTATGAAATAAACCTTTGATTAGCCACCCGAAACGAATCGCAGCTTTATACTGGGAAGAGGAAAAAAAAAATATTCGGTTTCAAATGCTTCATTTATTTGACACAAGCGTTCATCATTTCCAATGAACGATTTTAATAAATCGTTCAGCGATGAAATATTTAAAAAAATCATCAAATGATTGTATTGAGGATGTGATATAGAATTAAGGTATGTGTAAAATCGAAGATAAGCTAGTAATAGAATCGATTAACTTTTACTGCATGTATTTATATATAAGACATACATATATACAGTCGACCAGTGGTGGGCATAATCATAATCAATGATTACGACTACAATTATGATAAAGAAAGAGCGTGATTACTTGATTGCACGATTATAATCGTAATCACGGCCATGATTATTATTGTAATCGCGTAAACGTGTAATCATAATAACCGTAATCATAATCAGATAATCATAACCACAATCACTGTATTCATGAACACGCGATTACACAGCACAAAACCTAAATATGAATTTTTAATGCCGCTATATAAATTCAAAGTTTTGGGATTATTCCATTTTTTTTCATGAAGGAGTTTCGATAATGAAATAAAATTTAAATTTAATATTTAACGTCGCAAAATAAATTTCCATAAATTATTTTTAAGCCGGGGCATCATTTTGGAGCATCTGCTCTTAGTTCAATGGGGCTCAGTCCAACTGGGACCAGAAACGGACTTCTGTGGAAAGTTTTTGAGTTATTAAAATTTGCTTATTTATTTTTATATATTTTAATGTATAAAATAAATGCAAAAAAATAACTTTTATTTTCCTTTTTTTTTTTGCTCATAACTTGAAAACCATGCATCATTGGAATAACCTCTGATATTCAATTTGTATTGGATTGAACAGGATTAAATTAACCACACCATTGATTCTAATGATTTTTATGTTTAGCCGCTCCGTTTCGAAGTGAGCCCGAATCGAAATTAGGAGACGGAATTTCGAAATTAAATTTTTTAGCTTTTTTCTATTTCCGGTGAAAATTTGAGATGGAAAAGTTTAAATTCGAAATCATCACCCCAAAAAATACCAACAAATAAATTTTCTGAAATTGTCCATAACTAGTGAAAAGTTCAACATGCTTCATTTTCCTAGCTACACAAATGAATATATTACGTTTGGGCAATGTCGAATTTAAGCCGTCTTTTTTTTTTCTTTTTTTTTTTAATTTTGTTGCCATAGTAAGCACTCAAGTATTCACTGAGAGAATTTTGTGCAAAACGATACAAATCTAATACTGAAAACCATATCAAAATCGGTTGCTTTGTTACCGAGAAAAGTAAAAAAAACGTTCAGGAAAATTGTCCGAGGTAAAAACAATATCAGTCACTGAAAAACTGTTCACATGGAATGAGAATAGAGTTCTATTGACTTATCTTCTTCTTCTTCTTAAAGATAAAGTTCATTACAAAGAACAAAATATAACATAACATTGTCGCAAAAAATTTACTTATAGCCCTTTATTCAAACACAGATTTCATATTTATGTCAAATTAAACTAGCTCGTTTCACAAAGGGATTCTGCTGAGCCCTTTGAACTATCAAATCAGATGAACTGTTAAGAAGATCAGGCAAAATACAATTCCAAGCTGTTTCTAGAAGGAGCCTGTAGAGAGAGAGAGAGAGAGAGAGAGAGAGAGAGAGAGAGAGAGAGAGAGAGAGAGAGAGAGAGAGAGAGAGAGAGAGAGTGCAATACTTCTTCAAATGGACATGACCACCCTGAGGAGCATGACAGGACTGTACACAGGTCACTGTCGACTGTATAAACCCCTGTTTAATTTGGAGTTGGTTCAGTCACCAATAGATTCTGCAGTACGGGAACGAAACTTCTTATCACATAATTAGCAAATATTATGCTTTATTTAGAATACGGAAATTCCATTTTGTTTGTGACTGCATTGTGTATTCTAAGCTCTGCGAACTGATTAACCCAACTGATCTCGGAATTGCAAAATAATTATACTTATTCTTATCTCTAAACAAAATTTGAATAAACCTACTGAATATTATTTTATAAATAATATACCTTGGCATAGAAAATATTATATGCAGAGAGGGCCTCCGAAGATCCACGGTTGGGTTGGGTTTCTTGAATGTAGACCCTTGGATGAACTTCTCCCCTCCCTCCACCCCCCGTCTACGCTACTGCCTGATAATTGAAAAGATCTTTGCCGAGGGATGAATTTCTATTTATTTTGGTAGCTACCAACATTAATATACACATCATCAATCATCTAGAATCAATATATACTATCTTTAATTCCCTACACTTCATATTATATCACATAAAAAGAAAATTATCTTTTACATTCTATCCATGATTTATATTGCTCCATAATAAATTCAAAACAGTGATTTCAAATTGGTTCTAACACTTTTTGGAAATACAAAACATTATTTTTATGCCAAGTACAAGGTTGCTATAAGTTTATTTCTCGAAACGATTTAAATTTTGGGTTGGAAATCTTTATCTGATTATTAATATTGTTTTAATTAGTTATCATATTGCTTCATAGTCTCATAATTTTTTTCGATTACGTAACTCAATTGTCGAAACCTTAGTGGTCCTTTTTTTTAATTTCGTAAAAAGGTCATAAAAGTCATGAATGTCCAAGGGTAGAAACCGATAAGACATAGAAACAATTGACAGTGCTAAAGAAAGAAATTAAGAAGTTTCTTTATGTTACAATGTATAAGTACAAAAGTATATTTTAGTAAAATAGTTTAGTATTTTTTTTTTAATTATTTTATTTATTAATTACACTGTGTAAAATATTGTCAGAAATTTTCATAACGGCAGACAAAAAAACGAATTCAATCTTTTAAAACTTTGTGAGGACCTTTTAAACTTGAGTTAAATTTAACATGACTAATGGGACAG
This sequence comes from Rhaphigaster nebulosa, assembly GCA_948150685.1. Classification (NCBI taxonomy): domain Eukaryota; kingdom Metazoa; phylum Arthropoda; class Insecta; order Hemiptera; family Pentatomidae; genus Rhaphigaster; species Rhaphigaster nebulosa. The sequence goes on from OX411307.1 coordinate 125,139,760, forward strand.
GAACCGTTTGTTACAGAACATTTCGAGCCAAAAACGTCAGATAGCCCGCAGGTGCAGTATGGAGATTCAGCCCTATGGAAGAGGATTGCTGCTCGCTGTGGTCATCCTTGTGTGAACTGATAATGAAGTCAGCGGCTTCCGGTTTTGCCACTACGTTTAGTTTCCAGGTTAATCAATTCTTATCTTTATTAGTCGCCATTTTGATACATTTTTCATATGCTCCTTTTTTTTTTTCACGAACGTAGTGCTCTTTGAACGAATCAGGAAAGTGGATAACCAACGATTCCAGGGCAATCCGCCAAATTCGTGCGAGTCTCTTTAATACTATTGTCCTCGGTTAATCACAGGTTGAACCTCTTCTCACTTTTATAGTGATATAATTTTAAATCATAAAGAAATGAAATATACGGAAAAAAGGTATAAATAAACAGGGTGTTATAGATAACCTGTCCCTCCTTAAATTCAAGAATGTTTAGAATATTAGAATGAAATTTGGGGGGAACAAAATTGGGTAACCTGAAATTAGTTTGAGGCGCTTTGCCGACTAACGTACTGGAGTATTCATTCAGCGACTCTAACTTTGGAATTTTCATGTCAGGATGGTGTCATTTTATTACGGATTCTGATAGGATATGAAATTTTAAGGCGAATTCATATCAGGAACTTTTTTGGTCCGATGCCCTCCGAAGGTGCTGATTGCAAAAAAAACAGAAAATACGTTTTCTTTTTACTAACAATAAGTTCCAAATTACTCTGAAGGAAAGCATTTTTTTTTTTTTTTTAAACGTTGTAGAGAACTAAAATAACTTTGAAATGAGCCTACTTTCATTTCAGAACGCTAAATTATTGTTATTATTACTTTCACTTATATTATTATTATTTTTACTACAAAAATTATTATTTTTTTGAAAATATTTTTTGGATTATTATTATTTGTATTTGTTATAATTATTGGATAATAAAAGTACATTAATAAAACAAATAACCCTAAACTTGTCCCAATCATATTTCCCTTCTTTTTTTTTTTTTTTTTTTTTACACTTTGTTGGTCTTTTATTTATTAATGCCACTCTAAAACTAACCGTTCTGGAATGAAACCAGACTCATTTCAAAGTGATATTAATTCTCTACAAAGTTTACTTGAATAGTTTAAATATATATATATCTTTCCTTCAGAGAAATTTGTAACTTAAAACCGTTTGTAAAACCGTTTTTTTTTTTCCGGATCAAAAAGTGCCCGATACGAATTCGTCTTAAAATTTAATTTCCTATCAGAATCCATAAAAAAAAATGACACCATTTTATTAGAAATTACGGAGTTAGTAGAACTGCTGGAGGAATCCTCCATTAGATTACAAACTCGGCAATACGTCTCAAACTAACTTCATCTTGCCCAGTCAATTTCATTCTGATATTGTAAACATTCTAGAGCTTAAAGGGGAGATAAAGGCTGTATGTGACACCCTGTATATATATTTTCAAATTAGAAAAACAAATGAAAAAAAAAAAATCCTAATGTTCCTATATAAAAATCGGGGGCACAAAAATCTTGTACGGCAGGACTCCACTTAACCAGGTTAGCCATATCCGAAACCTAGATTAAATGGAACTTATTTTTTTTCCATTTTAATTTAGGTACTTTAACATTCACATATTTTTCTAACAATGGAAAGTTATTGTTAGAAATAAACTTATACGAAATAATATCATATAATGCTAACAGAAATACATGTATTTAATTCTGTAATTTTAGGAGCATTTATAAAAATAATTAACATGTAAAGTTTTTAAAATTTTAAATATTTATGTAAAGATGATCGTATCTTTCATTCATTTTTTTATTAAACTTGCACAAAATTCGTATAAAATAAAACTTATGTGAAATCCTTGAAAGTGAGTGCTACATTTATTTGTTGCAAACACGAGTCCTAATGTACTAATTTATACTAGTATAAATGTATATGTATATTGTATATATAATGTATAATGTATATTGTATATGTATGTATGTATAATGTATATGTATATTGTAAATATGTTCTGGAAATAGGGATTGACATTTTCTGATTAAATAATTCAAATTAATTAAACGACAAAAACTTGTTTTTGTTAAAAATATTTATATACTGCGTCGAAACAAATGAAATATCAGTTCCTAGGATATGAGACAAATTAAAGAAAACTAAACTTTAACGATATTATTTTTATTCGAAATAACTTCCGTTAGCTCCAATGAATTATGTCAACACATACATGAATCCCTTGTTACGAAAAATCTTATGGCTTTGAAACAATAAAATCGAAAAATGAAAATTTCCCCTCGTCTTCATTTCAGAATATTTTATTTTTTAAAATCGCGATAACTGAAAAAAATGGTAGTCAGTTGAACAATGCAGGTGAATACGGTGGGTGCGGTAGAATTTCTATTTCAGATCACGTACTTTTTTTAAAGTCCTCCAGTTGACAAGGGCTGGAACGTATACTTTCAATTTTTCATGAAATTCTTCTGTTTCTGAAGAATAAGAGTAACAGTCTTACCATTATTTTTGGCCTACCTGGAGATTCATTTTCGAGACTTGTAATGTCGGATTGAAATCTGGGCCTTGAAATCTTATTTCATAATAAAGTACAAGAATAAGTGGTAAAAATACTAGTGGAAAGATTTGTTTTTAGAGGTTACAGATTACTTATCGCCTTTAGATAATAATAGTTCCATTCAATATTTTTTTTATTTTTTATTTCCTTGTACGAAGTAAAGGAAGTATTGTAATCGCGAAAATTTTCGGTTTTCAGATTTCAACGGAAATATCCATTTTGACCATCCCTGAATTCATTTTGACTAGTTTCGTCGTGGCGTCTGTACGCACTTTCGTATTTCGCATAACTCAAAAACGGTTAGCCGTAGAAAGTTGAAATTTTGTATTTAGGATTGCTGTAAAATCTAGTTGTGAACCTCCTTTTTCGGTCACTGCTTAATCACCGGAAGTGGTACTTTACTTGAAGGTCATAATTGATTTCCATCAAAAATTATATTAGAATACTTTGAAAAAATTCTCAAATTTGGTATTTATAACTTATATATTGATTTAAATAACATACTAAATTTTGGTCAAAATTGGAAAACCGGAAGCGGTACTTTACTTGAAGGTCATATTAGACTTTCATAAAAAATTATAATTAATATATAACGTAAAACATCTCAAATTTGGTAAATAGGACTTTTATATTGATTTGAATGTATTTACTATATTTTGGTTAAAATTGGTGAGCCGAAAACGGTACTTTACTTGAAGGTCATACATAATAAGCTTACATCAAAAATTCTATTTAAATTAAATAAATAAATCATATGTTTCGGTAATAAAGGTTACAAACGCAATTTGGTTTCCAATCCAATTAAACATTTTTATTACTTGTTTTAAGTGTTAAAATTTAGCGTAAAATACTGGTTTTCCTCCCTATTTGTGTGTGTGTGTGTGTGTGTCAATAGATGGATGTCGCGACGCCGAGTGTTGTTTTTGAGATACTGCGATCTTCGGAAACTAGTAACCAAATTCAGGATCACTTTTTGAGCCATCGATTTATAGTTTAATAGCCGTACAAGTAAGTCATGTGTTGCCCACATCAGATATTTTAATTTACTATTTTTAATATGACTATTTTAAACGTTATCGTATTTTAACATTTTACAGTTTTAGTCACAGACGTAGTAATCTAGTACGTAGTCTGTAGTAGTAGTAGCAGTAGTCTGTTTATTATGAAATAGAGAATGTCTATAAGGTAATGTACAAGATGTTATATAGTTGTTACATATTGTTAAAACATTGTTATAATATTGAAACAAGATAGCATTCGTGTTCGTGATAATAGTTATATTAAAAAACAGTAAATCTTGCGGAACTCCATATTAATCAAAATGGCATAGATGACCGGAATGACTATCATAACTATCAAAACCGCACCTTTCGTAACGTCCCTCACAGAAACAACCCATAGACCAAAGGACGAGAGCAGGAAATGGTATGAGGAGCGCAGGATTGAATTTAGCAGGTCATCAGAAAAGCTCAAGGCACATATAAGAAAGCAGCTGCTTTCCCCCACCACCGAGAAAACCAATCGCGGTAAACAACGACTATGACAACCAGAAACATGCAGCTAAAACACAAGCATCGTGGACCATAGATGGCCCTTATGAAATAAAAAAAAAAAAAAAAATGAATTAAATTATTATTATCTAATAACGATAAGTAACTTGTTAAACTCTCAACACGAATCTTTTCACTTGCACTTGTACTTTTGTACTTCATTATAAAATAGGGCCCTGGAGAACCTCGTTCACTGTACCATCACCGAAAGCAATGTTGGTGTTTCGAAATGCTTCGGAAGCATTATGTCCAAGTTCAAATTGATAAAAGAATAAAACGCCGCGGCTAGCTAATATGAGCGATTCTGAAATAATTACAGAAAAATCATTTTGTGGAATTCAGGATGAATGTAATTGACCGTCCGCTTTCGGACGAATTCAACAAATTAAAATAATCCGAGTTCTGTAATTAACGAAGGAGGTCTGGACGTATAGAATAGCCATCAATTCCTCCAAACAATCCGTTTTCGCTCTACATAACTGAATTGCTCGCAGTAAATTTATTCAATTATTTAGCTCCCGGGACGCGGAAACAGATTAAAATCACTTCCAGATGGAGTGACTCCACCGACATGTAAACAAGGAAACCACAAAGCTGAAACTTGAAACAAGGGAGCTACCGGCAGACTTGGTACACTGCTTCTCCAAAATCCCGAGGACAACTACGATTTTCATTTGAAACTGTTCTCAAACTGGCTGGGAATTCTCGTAACAGAACTTGGATATCTCTCTACAGATATTATTCATCACAGTGGAAGGTATGATTAATTCATCCGGACATTTGATTTTAATAAATGTATCGATTAAAACCTTTAAAAAAAATTCGTTTAACCCTGGAGTAGGCCCGTGATATCTTGTTACACGTTTAGGCGCTTGGAGTACATGCGTACCCAACAACATTAAAATCATTCTTTTCTCATAATTATGTTAATTTATTTGTTTTTCAGTTATAAAAGAATATCTATAAAGTGAACAATTTTAAAAGTGAGGGAAATGCATTTGCCTGAAAAGCAAGCTCTGAGTCTATAGTTCTTTTGAAAGTAAGAATTGGCATTTCTTTTGTAGAAGCTCTTCCACCATTCTGCTTTGTATTTCACAAGAATTCAAACTAGGAACCACTGGTACTGGTCAAGTTATTGGTCCCAATACCAGTTATTGGTGGGGAGAACAGGTCCGGCAAGTGGGGCTTGTGGTCCTTTTCCAATCCCCCGCGGCTATCTTTACGTCATCGCAGCGTACTAATCAGAGTGGGAGTGTCAAGATTCATTTCACGGTAATAAAAATTGACTGACCCAGGTGGGAATCGAACCCACAACGCTCCGAACCAGACACTCTGGGACCCTCGCCCCAACACGACGTCCTCAATTAAGAATTTAGAATCTAATCCATTACTTTCACTTATTATTTTACGTTCAAAGTTTTTTTATTTTATTGTAATTCAACAGAGTGTTTTGTGACTCTATTGCCGTGATTTATAAAATAAAAAGTGACGATGTATATAAGATAAAGCGATTAGTATTCTCTATCGAACAAGTAATTTAATAAATGTCATTACAAGGGCTTAGATCTGAAGTTCTTTATTTTCCACGGTTTTGACCGTAAAAATTAATTTTTAGATATAAAAAAAGTTCTTAAGCCATTTATTAAGAAAAAAAAATTGAGTAAATACAATAACATTTATACAACTGTATGAACATCATAAAATACAAAAAAACATTATTAAACGCCAAAAATCATGAACAAGCATTATAAAAGACGAAAAAACTGTTGAAAACAAATGCTCCTCAAGAATTTATCAAACGTTCCCAACATTTTTGGGCAGCAATGTTACCAACATCGGTATAAACCCTGCTTTATTGCCTGGATGTAATACGAATATCTATTCTTCTTCACCAATCCATGTATTTAACAAAGATTTTCATGAGGTATTTTTCACACTGAGAATCTGCAATTGGATCTGTTCAATATAAAACATCAGTCATTCGTACACACAAGACAAAAACTGGTTAACAGAGGCAGAAAATCCGGCGTTTTAGTAATGGTTGGGGGAGGGTAAAGAAATAAAACAATAGTAAATAAAGAATAATATAAATATAACTTTTAAACAAATTAAAATAATATGTAATAAATATCTTAAATACAGCCATATTATGTAAACAAAAAAAAAAAATCTATAGAATAATAATATCATAAAAATCAGTACTTGACAGCCAGGAGTTTTTAATAAAAAGCGCATTTTAATTAATCGAATTCGAGTTTATATACAGAATTTTTATTATTTATTCGGCTTGTGTAAACGGTGTTCCTTTATTCATGCTAGAAGCCGCTTGAATTATGAAGAGTGAATACTCTTATACTAAACGAATATTCTTCGTTTAAAAATATTTTTTTTCTTTTGCCTTACCCTTCAATTGGTTCGATTGAAAGTCGGAGTGAATAGAATTTTTTTTTAAGTTGCTAACATTTCGATTAGTCAAATCAGCTATGTTTGTTTGTTCAAGCATTTTCTTTTTCATCAAGACTATTAAAAAAAAAGAAGAAAATCTGACCAAATAAAAAAAAAATCTGGTGGAGTGATAAAAACATTTATTTTCAATGTTTGACCTTCCATGAAGATAACAAACTATCCTTTTTTAAAAATAATTATACAGAATTCACATAAACACTACTTGAAATGAAAGATATTATTTTATATTATATATTATGAAAGGTATAGAAAAAGTTATTATTTTTTTTGTTTGCATAAAATTTTTATTATAGATAGGTAATAACAAAATCCACAATTTAAGCCCCAAAAGAAGTTCCTACAATAATTATAACACCTGTAACAAAATGGCCATATATCGCGGTTTTTAATTTATTTTTTGCGAAAAGTTGTTGACCGACTTCAATTGTTAAAAATTCATTTGTCCCTATTTTTAAACGCTATTACATAATATTTTTTATTTTTCTTAAACACATTTTTTTCACATCTTAAAAGTGAAAGAAAACAAAAAAATTTTCGGTACCTTTACGATTTTTTTTTCTCACCATGTTGCTACATACAGATTTTATCTAAGCAACTTTCTTAGGAATAATAATAATGATTTTTTATTTCCAACTTCTCGAACTATCTCGAGAAAATGAAAGACATGTCAGTATTGCTGATATATATATATCTATTTACCACGGGGCCTAGATGATTGAGCGGGCTAAGACGCTTGTAATAGGTAATCAAAGTTAAGTACTTGGATGAGTGACCACCCAGATTTGGATGACCGCCTACAGGAGAAAATCCACTCAGCCTGCGACGATCCTAACTGTGTATGTGAGGCCCGTTAGGCTACTGGAGGAAGCTCACACAGACCGGACGTAGGAATGATGACCCTATCCCGTGTACCTAAATTGTGTCTGCTTTGTATTGTACCTGCTCTGTCTGCTGACGGTCTGCTTCGAGGAAAGAAATATAGGTCCTCGTGTGCCTGCTGAACCCGAACAGCCATAATCCTTTGGTCCAATTTGTCACTGTCCTTGAACCCGAGAGAGTCGGTGGGAAGGATACTGCCCAATTGGCCCAAAGGGACTGGATATGGAGCAATGGCAGCCTGCCACTGCACCAAGAAACCATGGTTCGCAGGAACGTGAGGTTAGGTGACCCCCTCCAGGCTTTCTGAGCTCACGCAAGCGATAAAATATCTGTAAGAAGACCACATCGCGCAGCCAAATATCTACATAGTCTGTAGTGAAAAAAAAAAAAAATATATATATATACCCTATTTACCATAAATATTTTATATAAATTTTAAAAAACAAGGTGTTAAAGTGAGGTTGAAGAGTATGATATTTTGTATTCTACATATTTAATGTAAAAATGTTTTATCTTTTTTCTTTTCCGTTTAGTTTAATAAATATTTGTTTGTATAATATACTAACTTTTTTTTCAACAACCTCACACCCGAAATAATAAAAAAAATAGAATGGAGTTGTTTCATTTATTAAGTAACCGAAACATTTGTATTGTCGGTTTTCAGTTGACAAAGTCACTAAATTCATTAAATTACTGTCTTTGCCTTTTCAATATCGATTTTATAACAATTCAGCATTGGATAAATAGTTAAGAGTAGAATGCAAATTTTAGTAAACTGTTATATTATATATAATATTTCTGCCATAGTTCGGCAAAACAAAAACCTTAGAATTTTCCAACAAGAAATATTATTAAAAGCACACTCAAGAAAAATGTTGTAATTGGAGTTAGTTATTCTGTTAGGAAAGTAAAAGCAAAAACAATATCGCAATAAATTATTAACAATTTAATATTTAAAAATATTAAATTATTAATAATAATTTAATATTAATTAATTTTTATTTATTTATTTGTGCAGTCTACGTGATTGATGTATTTTTATTATTTAGTAATAAAAATAAGAGTACCTTCCTTGGATTAGATCAGATACATAAAGATTCTCCCGTATCATAAACGACTCTACCTCAAGACGTTTACTCATTGGTTAAGAGTAGATGACGTGATTCGTTATTTAATTAACCGATCACATTATTAAGCCTATTTCATGTATAATTCACTGCGATTTTATATTTGCATGTATTGCGATTCTACGCTGCATAGCATTATAAATTCTCAAATTGTCTCATCTTTCTAATAGCTAAATATTCTGCATAACTCTTTATTTTGATTAAACTTGCTACCTTTCGCATCCATAGAGAGCGCCATGAAGTTTTTCAACCATCAATCTTTACTGTTTCAAATTAAAAAAAAAAAAATAATTCTTCAAATTTTTAGTGCAAATCTGGTTTTTAATGGAGTCTAAACACTGTTGGAACCTCGTTGAAGAGACCATTCTACTAAATGTGCCGTATTTGTTATCCACTCGGAAAGAGAAGGCATTTTGAAGAAATTATGAGTTATTGAGGCATTTTCAGTGAAGTATGATATATAAATTGTGATAATAAATCCTTGTGGTCTCGGATCGTTATTTTCTCAGCAATGGATCCCACGACCCAACATTTAGTATAAATAACAAAATAAAAAAAGAAGAAAGAAATTATGTGGTATATTTCAGCGAAAAAAACTCAATATTGTTTGAATGTTCAGTCTTTTTATATAAGTGGTGTTGTTATAAACATATTAGAGTATATTCAACTCGCTATATCAATTTAAATTTATTAATATCTACGAACAGATAAGAATACTAGACAAAGTGACTGTAGTTTTTTTATTTTTACAATGATACTTTTTTTTGGATGATATTTAATTTGATATTTCATCATAATGAACAAAAACCCTATAAGGATTATTAACAAAAATATGAAAGAACAGAACCATCTAAAAATACTTTTCTTATAATGATAAATATAATATTACGATGATATTTATCAATATAGTAAGTAATTTATGCATACTTGTTTCTTTTTGAGATATGCATATAAAATTTGAAAATTGATTCATTATTAGTAGTTTAATTTTTCTCTCCCATATTTTCAATTATACTGAAAATTATTTTCAGAATGGAGGCTCGACTTATATTCGAGCAAATACAATTAAATAAAAGCATGACAAGCTATTTCGTGTCTTAAAAAATTAATTTTGATAACAAAACATCATGTTTAAACTTTTATCGAATATGCAAATTGTTAAAAATAAATTCTAAAAACGGAGTGTGTCGTGTCAAGGAATGTTTTTGTACTTTTTGCGAGATTAAAACAATTGGACGATATTGAATTATGTTCGCCTTTTTGAGCCTTTACGCAACTTTTGGTACATGATATTTTAAATGGCAGTAGTGTAGAGAATGAACGATGTTTTGAACCGGCGGTTAGTGAATGCCGAAGAAGGGCGCTAAAAAGAACATTGTTCGAGGCCCTAGGTGTGGAAAAATGGTGACGAGAGGTGGAACATTCAGCGGCGGCTGGCTTTCAGAGCTCCTCTGCTCTCTCAGCACTCGTGTGGCTTGTTTTTGTGCACTAGCCATACTCTCATAATTTCTTTTGAATTTCGGCTAAACGCCTAAACCACTAAGGAATCTAGAAATTAAATTCAAAGGGGGCCTGTATCCAGTAAGCTTAGTTCTATATTCTAATAATCTATTAAAACGTACACGTAAAGCGTTCATCGAAAGTCTTGCGAGGTAGTTAGCAAAAGAAATGAGGGCTTGAAGGCACAATAATTATTGCTGAATTAATAATAAAAATCCGAAGTGGACACCACATGACTTCCTTGTACGCCTAATAATCTACTAATCGGTGGCTAGGAAAAAAAAAAAGGCGGCAGATAAAAAAAAAAAACAGTTCTAGGAAAAAAAACTACTTCCGCCCGGCCAATTTTGACCAAAATAATTTTATTTATATTGATATAAGACTTTTTTTGTGGTATTTTGTGAACTAAAAATATGTGAGTAGGGCTTCAAACCTACGTCACACCCTCCAGCAAGCCTGGAGGGGCGCTCTCATTGTTAGTCAGCGAGTCCAACGGACTTAGCCGGGAGGAACTTCCAAGGAATTTCCACCGACCATCCCTACATCCGCCACCCGTGGGACGCTCCCCTACGTGGTAATGAGATTCGCGCGAGGTAGTCAACTACCGATCAAATATTTTCCTTACGGCAAATATTAGAGAAAAAAATAGAATACAACGGTGTAGTTCATCAGCTTTTTGTCGATTTCAAAAAGCCTTACGATTCCATTGATCGCCAGAGACTGTATAACATTTTGATTGATTAGGGAATACCGAAGAAATTAGTAAATCAAGTTGGGATGTGCATGACCGAAACATTCAATAAAGTTAGAATCGTTAATTATGCTTCGTAGAAATTTGAAGTTCGCTCGGGTTTAAAACAAGGTGATTCCCTTTCACCTCTCCTATTTAATTTAGCACTAGAGTATGTCGTTAGAAAGGAACGCTGAGCTGACTGGTAAACGTCCGATAGATTTGGGTGTGGACGGTAGTCGGTCGACCGAGGTTTGTGGATAGCGATTGGTGATATCGGCATCGAACCTTCGGGTCCGCTAAGCCTTTTATTGTTATTACTGTATTGATATAAAAGTCTTATATACTAAATTTGAGATGTTTTTCTTTACATTTAAATATCATTTTTGATGAATGTTTGTTATGAGCGTTAAGTAAAGTACCACTTCTGGTTATCTAATTTTAATCAAAATTTTGTATGTCATTTATATTGAAATAAAAGTGCTTATACACCAAATTTGAGATGCTTTGCATCATATTTTAATATATTTTTTTATGAAAGTCTATTATGACCTTTATGTAAAATACAACTTCCGGTTTGCCAGTTTTAAACAGAATCTAGTATGTTATTTATATTAATAAATAAGTCTTATATACTAAATATAAGAAGTTTTGTATCTATTTTAATATAATTTTTGATGAAAATCTATTATGACATTCACGTAAAGTACCACTTCCGTTAATCATGAAGTCACCGAAACGTTCACTACTAGGTGTTACAACAATCCCAAATACAAAATCTTAACTGTGCTGTTATGCCCCCGGGTTCAAGCCCGGCTGTAGCAGATATTTATTTATTCTGTTATCAGTCGTGGATCGACCCTGTTGGGCCAATCTGGCAGTTGAGCGTGTTCTCGGCCAAATCATCTCCTTGCACAACCGTTGGCTTAGAAACAGAACGTCCTTCCTAAGTACAGAACCCAAAACCCTTCATGGCTTGTAGTGGTACAGGCTACATATATATAATTTTAAATATAGAGGACGGAGGGCAATAAAAGTAGGAAAGTTATTGAATATATATATATATATATATATATATATATATATATATATATATATATATATATATATATATATATATATATATTACTAAAAATGTAGTAAATTTCAAGATGGATGTAAAAGGAATTGGTCAATAATATACGGATATCATCAATAAAATTAACATATAATAATTACAACTAAGTATAACCACATTAGTGATTAGCAAGAGTAGTCAATCCCTTTGAATGCCAGGAAACGCAGTCCACAGTTCAGTTTCATAAGGAGAAGCCACGGGAACTGACGTACGGTATGCCAAGATAATTAATTCATTGATATACTAATTGTTCGTAGATAGAATTGTTGAATTGAGCATTGTGAAATTAACGCAGGAGCTTATTGTTTACAGGAGATATATAATTAATTTTATTAGGAAAAGTATGACAATAATCCAGATTGGGATTAGATACAAAGTGATGAAGACATATGCAGGACGTATATTATGAAATAAATTTTAATTATAATTGTTTAATTTGGCTACTTCTCAATTATTTTACCAATAATGATGTTATGAGATGTTTATAGTGAAGAAAGGTTGTATGCAATTTTTTAAATAGTAGTTAATGACAATAGAAAAAAATGTATTTATTATACAATATTTATTAAGGTTTGTTTATTGTAAAGTAATTATTGATACTGATATTGTAGATTATAGTTTTAGACTTGAAAATGGACTTTAAAAATCGTTAACTTAAGCCATAAAGAAAATAAAGGAAGTTTGAAAGGTTACAAGTTCCCTGAAATCTAGTGTATTCATAAATGTAAATATAAAATAAATATTAAATATAAGTAGTCAATACAAAGTTTTTGTATGGTAAAGAGTTTTTGACGCATTGATCATAACATTGATATCAGAAATAGAAATTATATTTTTGACATCATTAGTCATATATAATAATGATATAATTTATAAGTAATTTTTTCACAGTTAGGTCCGTAAGTTTCTTTATATCACTTTAACTCTTATACTTGAACTTGTTTTGCTGTATCTATTTGCTATAACTCTGTTATACTGCTCATTGCTTTCTTCTATGTTGTTTTTATAGCCTTGCAGAACGTCTACAAAGTGGAACGAAACGTTGGAATACATTTAAACATGAATAAATATACAGTGTTTTATTTTTTTACACAGCAAATGACCATCTCCTAGATAAAATCCGCGACCAGCAATATCACAAGTCAAAGGCTACGTTTCGTTTTATACAAATGGCTAAATGACTCAAGGAGCCGCTGTGCCATCGGAACCTTGATGTCTGGAATTGGTTTTATTTACTTGAAGGTTGAGGAGGAGGGGGAGGGATTGCAACCTCCTGGGAGCTCCTCCTTAGGTCGTTCCTTGGGGGGGTGGCCCGGCTGACTCAAGGCACCAGGGACTAAACTCTCACGGGCAGGGAGCCCACTCCCAACTCAGTCCAGTAAGCGCTATTCTTCAACCGGCTCAGGGTAATAATTCTGTTTAGGACTATTAGCTGTGTGATGGGATTTTTATGGCCATGATGCTTCCTTGTGGATAGCATAAAAAAGGTACTTTACAGTCCTAAACCTTGTAAAAAATATAAATAAATATGATACCGATGTATTCACCCCCGAGGAATAGGATATGAGCTATTTATAAATTAATTGAAGCTCTTGTAAGAGCTCTTCATCGAGGGTTATTATATATATATATATATATATATATATATATATATATATATATATAATTCTAATTGTAATACACTTTATTAGTATTATCACTGATAATTTACACATTCAAAAAATCATAATTTAAGTCAAAATTTTTATCGTTATTCGTAATAAAATTTTTATTTAGAAAAATGTTATATTTATTTAAGATATTACATAGAATGAGTGCTACCTAGCCAAATATGAAAAAAATACTGTTAAGTAATTATGACTGATAATTTAATAAACATATAATGTAAAATAAGACTAAGTGGAACACGAATGCCCCTTCTAGGTCCCTAGTAGACTCAACACGCAAGGCAAATACTATATGCGGAATTGTATTGAGTTACCCCTTAACACCCAGCTGATTCTAAATATTTCTTAAATCTTTATTGCTTGATTAGGATTTAGGAATATCTAGGAATAGGAATTAGGAATAGCTATCCATATTGGATAGGCGTTTTTGTGATTGACGAGGATTTAAAAAATTGGTAAAATATTGTTCTCCGGTTCTCGCTTTTATAACTTCAATTTCACAAAACGGTCCACGCATAATTTGGTATATAATGAAATCCGAAACAAATCCCTAATAACGAAGTTTCTATAAAAACACGAATGGTATATGGACCTAAAAAAAATGATAGCAGGATACATTCTTTTAATTACGAGAATTATTTACTGAGATATATTTAATGAAAAAACTAAAATTCTTATTAGGTGAACGGCTCGTAATAAATCAGATTTCAATGATATTGCGTTAAAAAAATAAAATAAATTGACAGCAGGACATTTAATCTAGTGAATAACGGTAATGAAAAAGTATACTAAATTTCTGACTCTTAGACGGAGGTGTTATATGAATTGCCATAAATTATAAGCATTTGAGATAGCATCTGGCAAACAAATGAGATCGAGAAAACTAAGTCATATGGAAGGAAACTCTCAAGAAGTTGAGTGGAGGAGGCTTTTCTTATTAGGATTTCCCAGTGTGGTGGATGAAAATGAAGCCGATATATCACATTTGCGACACCGCTGGTCCATAAACTGGGGTTGCGATCTTGCCAGCGATATGAGGAAATTGGAACAACAGACGATTAAGTAAAAAAAAATCAGATGAAATCATAATTTTAGAATCGTATGTCTTAGGATGGAATGCAGACACATTAAATGACACCTACATAAAATCGATGTAATTAAAAAAATATACATAAGCGATTCGTTTTCATAAAAAAAGGAAAAGAAACAAGGACTTGGAAGCATCTAGTTACAAAAAAGGGTTAAGTCATGCACATTTGAATTGCCGTGGGAACTGTCAGGCTCCTATTTGATTGATTGACATCCATTTCCAGTAACGCCATCAACTTATTTAAAAAATGTTTTTTGAAAAAGGATGTCTTCTATGGAATGAAAGGCCTTTCGAAATCCTTTATGTATCTATTTAGTATATTTTCCACTACGTCTTCTTCTGTTCAATAGTCCATGAATCCAATAAAAACACTATCCCCTAAAAAAAGAAGCCATTGGATGTAAAGCGAATTTAATTTTTGCCCTTAGTGTTATATCAGAATTGCCGAAGATTTGTTCCAATTCTCGACTGTCTGCTCCAAACATTTAGAAATTCCTTTTTCTTACTCTGGGCTAAAATCCTTAATTGGCACTTGCTTGTGACGCTTTACTTCTCGGCAGAGCCTCCCAGCGTTGATCAGTAATAAATTTTACTTCGAGATCAAGTTTTAAAACAATTTACTCAATAATTTGTTGAAAATATATTTATTTTATTTTGCATGATTAGTAAATTATCAGTTCGGGCTGTATAGGACTTCAATTGAAGTCATGAGCCAAAAACGTAAAAAAAAAAATTATCATTACTTAATTAGTTTTATCAGGTAGATTTAGTTATTTTGTATTATTATTATTGTTTAATTGGCATTGATGTTTTTGTTTATTTAAGTAATTTTTAATTTTCTTTTCTTCTTCGCAATTTTTTTTGTAACACTTAAAATTATAATTTGGAGATGAAGCTTTATTTTTCAATGCAAACAATCGTTATCTATAATCATTTAATTTTGAACTAAAATTTGTGCAGATGCACCAGCTGACGGTTTTCCAAAGCCACTTTCTATTTTATATTTGTATTCTTTTGAATGTATTTTAATTAAATAAATAACAATGTTGAGCGTTTATTTAGTTAATCAAGTGGTAGGAATCAAAAAGCGTTTTGAGTCATGAGTCACGAAATCATTGCTAGCGGACCTGTTCTTCCTGAATGAGATCTCTACAACTGAAATCATTAAATTTTTAATCAGGTATAAAAAATAAAATAAAAATCGGATTTGGGTAGTTTCATGAAATAAAATATAAAAATTTCTTCTGGAATCTTCTGTGTATTTAAAAAATGTTTATTCATTATTTATATATAATTATAAATATAGTTAACATTATTTATTCGAAGTTTCGGGGAATTTCCCCATATTCAGGGCAAGCTGTTATTTATTCCATGTCTTTTATTACAATTATCATTCTCCACTCTTTTTGTCAAGATTAATTCCATAATTTTATTTCCTCTTGATTATATTTTCATAATCGCTATTTTTTTAACTTATAAAAAGAGTGTGCATTCTTCATATACCATTGTCACAATCATAATAATTGTAATAAAAGTAATTATAAAAAATAATAATGATCGGATTTGATGTTTCTCCGATTTAGACGCTACGAAAAGAGGAAAAACACAAAACATCTCAAGGGAGGAAAGATCACTCCCATGCGTTAGAGCAGAAGGAGGGATTAACACAGCTGTAGCGTTAGGGGATTCAATGAACAGCAGCCCTACCCTAATCTTTGAGGATTACTGAGTCAGTGTTGGTATAATCTCTTCTTCAATGTCTCCTGAACAAAGCGGTTGAGATCATTCATCAACCGAAGAATATCAACCTTCATCCCTCTGCATCCTCTCAGCCATTGTAGGGTTCCAGAAAACGTTTTAAACCTTGGCTAGTTTTGTTGTTTTTTTATCGAAAAATATGTTGCATGTTATTAGAGAAGATGATTTCGCTCGCCGTTTTTACTTTCCTTACCGTCTAGGGAAAAAAGTATTGTAATCGGGTCATATTTAAAAAACGCAGTTTTCAACGGATCTATGCGTATCAGAACCCCCTAAGTCTGAAAAACGCATTTTAAGCCATTTTTCTGTAAGTATGTCTGCGTGTCTATGCTCTCTAAATGAGTTAATTTTATAGCTAATTCAATTAGCTACATCATTTACAATTGAGGTATTTTCAGTGCATCCGACCGTGTCCTCTGTTTAGACCCAAAAAACTTTCACAACTAGTCAGTATTGAGAGTGCTGTATAGCCTGTTCCAAGAATATCTGATAGTAAACATAGAGAGAATACCGGTAGAAAAATTTATTGAGGGGCCCATAATTAAATAATAAAATAAATGAATACTAAATAAATAATTATTATGCTATGTATTTTTTTCTAGGGATTATTTTTTTCGGTTATTTTTTTCGGGATTATTTTTTGACCGCCCCCCCCCCCCTAAGTATTATTTATATAGCTTACAAATATTGAAAGGTTGAGTGAAGCAACAAATAATCAGCTTAAATTTTTATATAAATATATTAAATTTTTATATAATTTTTTAAATTTTTATATATATATATTTTTTTATAATGGTTCGATCTCTATTTCATAATGGGAAACTCAAATAACTTATTAGGGATTGATAAATTATTTGCCACTTCTATAAATTTGTTTTATTGAAAACTAGTTTCGAATGTTATACATTCATCTTAAGTTCTAAAAACACAAAAATTAAAAAATAAGCATAGATGGGAATAAATTTAAGATTGGACCATAGGAGATATTTATTTGGTCATTTAAGCAAAAATCTGGATTGAAGGATTTTATTATTTCAAGTGCTTCATATTTATTTATTTTGAGGCATTTTTCAACATAATGCATTTATTTAACTCCTGAGTCTTTGATGAATTTATGGGGTTTTTCATTTAAATGAATTGCAAAGTTGGAATTCTCTATCTTATTATTATATGAACGTACATGTTCCTTTAATCTCTGATTAAGTGATCTTCCAGTTTTTGTGTATTTGGCTGCACAATCATTACAATTTAGTTCGTATACTCCGCTTTTTTGGAAAGGGTCTATTTTGTCTTTAGGAGAAGGGAAATATGAGGATAGGGTTTTTTCAATGTTAAATGCAGGGTTTAATCCTACTTTTTTCAATTCATTTCCGACTTTGGTGGATATAGGGCCGTAATATGGAATGAAGACATAATGTTTCGGGATGGGCCTATCTTCGGGGGTTGTTGAATAGATATCGTTAATTGTCTTTTTTTTTATATTTGTTTTTTTAAATGTGATTGATAGTGGTTTTATTGTAGCCGTTATATTTTGCTATGGAATATATAATTTCATTTTCTTTATTATAGTTCTTTTCATTTAATGGTACGTTCAAAAGACGGTAAATCATGCTATTTATTAAATGCTGCGAGTTTATGTGCTATCGGTCTCCTAGCTTATAATGACATCCGTGTGGGTGGGTTTCGGTAAATTCCAAATTCATGATGTTTGTTTTTTACTGAGATTTCTAAATCTAAAAAGTTTATGGTTTTGTTTTTTTCCAGTTCTACTGTGAGTGAACGAATCGAGGGGTGAATTTCGTTTATTTCCATTAAGAAATTATTTATTTGTCTTGTCGTACCAGACCTTTGATTTCTTGTCTTAATTAAATTCATACTTCATAAATGTTTTATAATACTGATTTATATTACATCTAATTTAATATGTATAATAATAACAAACTGTATTTTGAATTGCTTGTTTTTGAATTTTTGTGTGTTTTTAGAACTAAAGATGAATGTATAACATTCGAAACTAGTTTTCAATAAAAACAAAATTATAGAATTGGCAAATAATTTATCAATCCCTAATCTTTTAACTTAATTTATATTTTAATTATTTTATTTAATACGAGCCTCCCTCGCCTTTTCATACCAGAGAGTATCATGGAAAAATCAGAATATAAAATGAACTGAAATGAATATTTATTATACTTAATATATAACATTGGTAAAGTAGGAAAAAGTATTTTAAAAAAAGTTAATTAATTGAACTTCACTACCTAGCATTAGTTATAGTAAAGAAATGTTCCAGAAATGGCGGTTCATTTTCAGTTTTTATTGGACAACAATGCTGTAATATAAAAGATTTTAAAAATTTATGAGCAATAAACATACAGTTACTTGCAAGCTTGAGGCCTTAATTGGAGATCAGCACTATTTTATCACTTTATTTATTTATTCCTTAGGGTAGGGAAAAAGGAAAATAAATATACAGAAAACGAAATATTATTAATTTAATTTAGAAATAGATAAAAGATGTAAAGAGGTGAGACAATTGTGTTAACATTCATTGTAGGATAGTTCGTCAATGTAAAATAAAATTTTAAAAATGTCACAAGTAAAATAATATTTTGGTCAAAACATTCAACGACGAATCATTATAACTCGATATATTTTAATCTCGAGCAAGAAAGAGACATATATTGAACTAATCCCGACATAAAAAACTTATCTCATTTAGTAAATTCATTTATATATTAAACCATACGTACGTCCGACCGGGTCCATCATTTTGACTCGCTAAACCCTCACAACTTGTCAGCATTACAGGTACTGTATAGCTCGCCCCGTGTATATTTCTACGTTATATCAATAGAAAATTTATGAGCATCTGAATATAGAGAGTTCCAGCAGACAACTTTATTGTGGAGAGAGATGGATAAATTATTGGTATGGACCCCCACCCCCCGTCTTTTATATAACACAAATATGATTTTGCAATATGAACAAATTAATTAATTTATATTATGTAGGTAAGGCCCAATTAAATAAGGCACATTTTAATAAATATCTTTTTAAATTGTTCTAATAAGACTTCTAATATTTCAATAGAAATTAAGTCAATAGTTTTTTTTTTTATCATAAAAATACATATTAAAAAAATCGAGTGACGACGAAAGCTCTGACGATGGAGAACCTCTTCTTCAGTATTCAGACGATGGTGATATAGAGTGTGATTAGGTAGATCGTGAATACGTTTTGCATTTCTAGATTTTCGGAACATAGTCATGGTATAACGTAGGCAAAATGTGAAAAGTGTTTCCGTTGGTCGCATGAAGATTGTGGTGAAATTATAAATTCAAAGATTTTGTGCAATTTTAATTTTATAAAACAATTTCACAATAGCTTTTTCCTTTTACCAATTTTTTTATTAGAAATATTATTTTTAGTTTTTATATTCAAAGGTTTGCACATTTCACATTTATTTTATTGTTATATAATAAGTTAAGATAAGTCGGGCTGAGAGCACACTCCGTGCAGTAAAACCATTAAGTACAGTAAAATCCCCACAGATAGCAGCTCTCACAACAAAATGAGAAATTAATCCCCATACATGCACTTATCCCGGGTATGAACTTACCCCGACTCACCTTATATTTTTCTTTTTTTAAAGAAGATCGAAAATACAGGTACCTAATCAATGCATTATAAAAACGCCAAATTTAGGCAATATTTATTTAGGCACTAGTATAAATAGATAATTTAAACTGTAAAGAAGCATTTCTATTCTTTTGGTTGTAAAATATACATTTTTTTTTTTCATAAGGAATACATGCTATCTTACATTGGGCGATCTATTCTCACAACAGCTGATTTAGATTTTTTTTTGAAAATACTGTTTTAACATACATTTGCGATGCCATTCAAAAGTTTCTTAACATTTCTAATTCTTTTATTTTTCTTTTATTATTTTTTTTTTTCTTTTTTAAAGACTATTTATTAGTAATAGAGCTTAAAAAAACAAAAAAATAAAAATCGTTAAATATTATATTAGGGAAACCCCAGCAAAATGTCATTAAACAATATCTCATGATAGGGCACTACCTCATACATGAATATACTGAAAACGTTAGGGATGGTAAACAGACGTTGAAGTTTTCATTAAATCTATTGATGTTTGTAGATCGCTGCAACGGTATTATCGATCTATGATTTTAAATGTTTTCAAACATCATTGTATTTATAGATTCTAGCTTCCGAGACGTGAAATGACAATATTTTGAGAAATTAAACTAAATAATCGCCTATATTTGTATATTAGCGAATTCCTTGAGAGAAATAGAAAATACAGTAATATAAAAAAATGATAATAGTTATAAATTTTTTCTTATCCCCTACTATACAAACACTAAGAACTGGGAGTTTATTTAAACATTTACACTTTACATGTCTTCGGGTATTGCATGTGTACACACATATTACAGCTTTATTACATGGGTAAAAACATTATGAGTGAACACGTTACAATTTTTCATGAATTTAATAATAGTATTGCCTATTGGAAAACAAATAAAATATAAAACAAATTAAAAATGATTACTATAGTTGATTATATGTGCCCATAATTATGAAAGTGGTCTAAGTCAAAATTAAAAAAAAAAAATGAATTTATCACTGATTTCACACGACATGATTTTAAGCTGAATTTATTCAATGTAATTTTTACGATATCGTCAAAAATGAACCTTTAGATAGTAGTTGTAATTACAACGTTATACGGAATTCATTTAGTGTTAATTATGAAAGTGGTTTAAGTCAACAAATTAAAGAAATTGTATAAACATAACTATTATATAAACCTAAAATAGGAAGACCAAAAATATACGAAAATAATCAATTACTTCCATTATACAACACCACTAAACCAGTAACGGAAGAAAACAATAAAGATCTTATGTGTTTACTACCATACATCCCTCCATTTTTTCAGGAACATTTTAAAAATCTTAAAAACTCGAAATTATGATAAAAATGGATTACTTGTTAAAAATGATTAATAAATGTTTACGAATTATTTCGTTCAAGTTGTTGTTTCAAATAAAAATCACAATTTTTTATTACTTTAAGTCAATTATAGGATATTCAGTTAATTTTGAAAATGGTCTAAGTCAATTCAAGCTTTAAAAACAACATTTTTCTAGGAAATTCACACAAAATTTCATATATATAATAAATTTCCATTAATCAAGACTAATAAAATTATAAATTGAAATGCCGCATAATATAAAAATATTTTTTAATTTATTCAAATGTAATTCATTAAATATCTCGAAACAAGAAATATATGACTTAGACCACTTTCATAATTGTGGGCACATATAGCATGATAACGTACAAAGCAGCAGTATGTGAGGCATGATAACGCACAAAACAGTAGTATGTGAGGCATGATCAGAGATGGCAAATAGACATCGATATATTTTGAAACATCGATGTTATCATTAAAACAATCGATGATTATAGACTGATGTATAGGTAACATCGATTTATCGGTCTTTTAATTATTTTTTTCTATCACAGGATAAGGTAAAAATGTTGGCAGATTTCGTTCTATAGTTTTACAATAATATATGCTGAAATATAATATTTAAAATATAATTTTTCAATAGAAATCTAAAGCTAATAATATTATAATTATAATAAGTGCATACCTATCATTACCGCTATTATTATTAGAAGAGGAGAATAATTGTAGATATTAGAGGATGTTCTTGGAGGGTTATTTCTGGTTTCTTGGAAGGGATAACCCAATAAACGCCTTGTATCCTCCATCTCAGGACCACACCATCTTGTGAATATTTGATGGATAGGAGGAACAACTTTACCAACCGCCTATACAAGCAGGGATCTTCCCACAAAATAAGCTATGTATAGAATTTGTTACAATAAACCATTCTTGTAAGCGATAGTTTGGGAACTGTATCGAAATCCTCCAGTTCCTAAATTTTCAAATATTTTGATGATTCAAATTCGAAGGGAATGAGAAACAAATTCGAGTTGTGACTTAAAGATTGGTAGCCGTAGGACATATAGAGGCAATATATTTATTTATTCAGCGACTCAAATGAGAGCGAAATATTTTATCACACACACACCCATTCACATACATATTTTTATCGAATATATATATACATATATATACATATATATATATATATATATATATATATATATATATATATATATATATATATATATATATATATATATATATGTATATATATTGTTGGGGTCGATTTTTCGGCTATCATATATTTTGTTTTATCTTCATTTATTTGCTAGCCGATTTGCTTCTCTTAACAGAGTCTTAGAAAGTCTCTCAATTTCCTCTTCATTGATTCCAAGGACAGCTGTGTCCTCCGCGCACGCTAGGATTGTGTGTTTCATTCCGACGTGTACCCCTCCATTTTCGTATGATGTTGTTCTAATCACCTTCTCAAGGGCTAAGTTAAACAGCATCGGCGAGAGTCCATCTCCCTGCCTCAGACCTATTCTAACTTTAAAGGCTTCAGACACATCTCCTTGTATCCGGACTCTGCATTTGGGATCGTTTGTACACGCCTTCGTCAATCTCACCAATTTCCAATACCCATAAATACTCAAGGGAATACCCAGCTCAGTCATGATTTTCCATAGGCAGTCTCTGTCCACGGAATCATAGGCTGCTTTGAAATCGACAAATAAGGCATGCACATCCTGCTGTACTTCCCAACGTTTTTCGAGAACCTGTTTTAGGATAAAGATCTGGTCTAGCATGCTCCTTCCTCTACTGAATCCTGCTTGGTGGTCGCCTATTATATTTTCATAGTGGGGATATATCCGGTTTAGCAGGATATTAGTCATTATCTTATAGGCAACCGACAACAATTTACATATATATATATATATATATATATATATATATATATATATATATATATATATATATATATCTGTGTGTGTGTATGTGTGTGCGTGCGCGCGCGTGAGCGTTTCTTAATACAAGAAGAATAATTCAGTTAGTGTAATATTATAGTGTTTTAGTTATTAGACTACTTAGATTAGGTTTTGATGTATAAGCCATTCATAGAATTTATAAATAGGTAGATAGAAGGTAAAAGAGAGAGAGAGAGAGAAGGAAAAAAATATGTGTATAAATTATATAATATATATATATATATATATATATATATATATATATATATATATATATATATATATACATATATACAATCAATTGTTTAATTAGATGGATACAGTAAGCTGTGTTGGTAGCTACCCATGTTCAAACAGTAACACTGTTTAAATTAAGTAATAAAATAAATTGTTTTTCTCTTCCTATGAATCATAAGGAACATTGTGGTCTTGAATATAACTGAATTTGGGGAAACAGTACTAATATAGATGAACTAAGGATTAAAAAGATTGCTACACCGTATTTAAAATAAATATAAGTGTCTTATGACAAAGTGTTTTTTTATAATTTTATAGAGATTTGCCGTTTTTAACGAATGATGAAAATGATATTCAATAGCAATAATAAATGTTAATGGGCGAATTCCCATAGAATGTAAATTTATAATAATACAACGGTGCAATGTGACATGTGTGATGTCCATTGGTAGAGAGTGCTTCGACAGTGACATTTCACATCAGTCAGAATCCGCCAGTTCCATTTGAGCATTATTTCATATTCCATATTGAAAGTCCATCATCACCATAATTGAAGTTTACAGCTATCTTCCATCAGATTTTCACTTTTATCTACATATCCTGAGGTAGATGAATTTAAACGAAATAATATTTTAAAATTCAAAAACAAAAAGTTTCAATATTCTAAGAAAAAATATAACATATAAATTAAAAAGGACATTATATATTAAAAAAAAAAAAAAAAAGAGATCGAAAATATTATCAGTGATTAACTTGTAATGAGATATTAAAAAAAAAAAAAATAATAATATTTGCTGACACGAAAAATGGGAATTTCATTCAATAAATGCTAATGATGACAACTCACTTTAACTTTGGAAGGGAAATAAACGATAATAATGCCTTGGGACAGCGTTGAATCCAAAACTATGTGAGCATATCGGTAGACTCGAATTAAAATATTTATATAAGTGATAAACAAATATCTCAACTATAATTATTTAATTTAAATCCACTTTTCAGTAAAACTACAAATACATATAATTATTGAAAAATTAGCTGGTTGTAAATTAACTTTTTTGGGTAAGTGGTCCAGTAGTTGAAACCTTTAAGAAATGATCTCCAATCTATGTTAGTTAGAGAAATTAATATAAATTCGAAACTTATTTTGACCGCTCGGATCGATTAACTGGCTAATAAATGAAATAACTAGGGATTTAAAAAAAAAGAAAATGAGATTAAATCGCTATAAATGAAAATTAAATTTTTTTTTACACCCAATAGTAGCTCTGATATCCCAGTAGTAGACAGGATACAGGACCAGTGGATACAAGAAGTTAACAGCTATTAAAGAAAATAAGTATGCTTGATGAAATAATTTTCATTAATCATATTTGAGTTATAATGTTTATAACGGTTATAATTATAAAGTTATAATTAAATTAAAATGGTCCCCCAGTAATTATCTTTTCCAATTCAAATGTAACTTTTTCCGTCTCAATTGTAACATAACCAAACTTAAATTAAGACCGTTTTATTTCTTTTTCATTTTATTTTAATAATTGTTAGAAGGCCAATAATGAATTTTGAAATATACTTTCATCGGCATATACTTTCAATATTTTTTTTTTCGTTTATTAGATAATTGATATAAAACGCTAATTTCTGCTGGTTTTAAGTTTAAAAAAAAAATGTTTATTTATTAATTTGTATTACTATTTATTTTTTGGAAGATGGAGAGGGTATGGATTTCATCGATTTGGTTATCTTTCTTTAGGCTTACGAAATTGCCAATGTCGAATTAACTACTCTTCGGAAACGAGTATTTATAATTAATTATTAGTTAGCAAAATTATTCGATATATATATCGTTTATTACGTTTTAAAGTACGCCATTTCCGAATTTACAATCGGACATTCGATCGCGCATGCGCATTTCGATTAACTTCGATAGCTATTGAAGTTTTTTTTAATATACCAGGTTGTTACAAAAGTCCTTGTTCATGATCACAACCCTTAATTCCAACTCTCATAATTATCCTATAAGAATGTTTTTGTTCCTAAAATTTATTTCAATGTTTACGTTGACTAATCCTATGATTTCTTGTGACTTGAGTTGGCTTTGTGGGGTCATTTACATGTTTTAAATGCACGTGTAATGTCAGAAGAAAAAAATCGTGATTCGCGGTCTTTTAAGGCATTACTGAAAAAAAGGCTTAAGCGCAAAAGTAGCAACCGAAGATTTTTTGCCATAGAAGGAGAGTAATTACCCATCGAAATAATGCCGCAAAACCCAGATCAGGTCGCTCATCGGTCGTTGATGATGACGTTCTTCTTGAATGTGTGAACCAGGACCCACATGTAACTACTCGTGATTCATTGGCTGTAGTAGGGACTGAAACCTTTACTGTGAACTGCTAGACAGAGTTTATGCAGTTTTGGAGTGCAAAGTACCCGGCTTTGATCAACAGGAACCAAGCCATTTTGCAAATCGATATTGTCCCTGCATATCGTTTTCGTTTGGCCAAGGAAAAATTATCGGAACTGCAAGGAGTGAACGTTTTGCCTCATCCTGCGTATAGCCCAGATGTTGCACCTTCAGATTATGGTTTGTTCAGATGAATGACTAATTTTTTAAAAGGTCGGATCTTTCATAATTACGAGGACGTAAAAATTGGATGTGAAGAGTTCTTTGCCTCAAAACTAAAGGAGTGGTACCGGCATCAAATCCAATTACTGGCAGAAAGATGGGTGAAAATTGTTGAAAACAATGGACTTTACTTTGAAGAGTAGCATTCAATAATGTTTAAAATATGTAACCGGAAATAAAGCTATAGTAATGAACAAGGACTTTTGCAACAACCCAGTAGGGATCGTTTATTAGGTTTTCGAGGGTTCTGATTCTATTTTTTTAATTGGGTTTTTGATTGAGCAAGCACATTTCGAATCACCATTATCTTTGACAATTATTTAGGTACAGGTATCGTTTATAAGTTTTTCGAAGACATGTTTTAATGTACTATCGGATTTTTGATCGCGCATGCTCATTCTGGTTTACCATTACTGTTGAAGTTTTCTTTGAAATAGGGGTCGTTTGGTTATAACCAAGGAAGTTATTACATTACTTCCTTGTCAGTC
Organism: Rhaphigaster nebulosa; assembly: GCA_948150685.1. NCBI lineage: Eukaryota > Metazoa > Arthropoda > Insecta > Hemiptera > Pentatomidae > Rhaphigaster > Rhaphigaster nebulosa. Next base: position 125,166,550 of record OX411307.1, read on the forward strand.
AGCAGTACCCACAAAATGCGTTAACCTTAAACACCCCCCCCCCTTCTTTTGTATGTATAGATATTGGCTGTAAAGTAACGTAAAGCCGTTTCTTGTTTGGCAGTCGCTGGTCCATGCCAGACGTTTCTGTCATTAGATCACCTAGTATAAGTTATATGATTCTGTATTTCTAACTAGGCTAATGAAAAAAAACAAATAACATTAAAATTATTTTGGGAACTAACTAATTCTAAGGATGTGAAATTTCTATTCAGACCTTATATCAAAACCGAAATCGCATTAATTGTGCTGAACCTCTTTTAGACAATTGGGCAGGCAATTTTACCAAATTTTACTTATTTCTCAAAACAAATAAAACTTCGTTTTGCTTTTTGGTTCGCTGTCGGTAGATTTAACGATGACTAAAAGTGCTGCTAAGTTGCGCAACTTAAACTACCCCCTCCCCCAAGTTTGAAGTTGGCTCGGCGGTACTTGAGCCCCAACTCTTTATAGGAACGAGGAAAAAGTTATTAAATTAACCTTCCCTTCCATTACACACCCGTTACCGAAATTTTCTCCGAATAATTGAAAAAGAAGAAAGTGATTTTAAAATAGTTTACATCAACAATATTTAGTATAATATAAACAATAAGCATATTATGAGCATAGCATGAGCATATTTACATAGTTGAAGAAAAAATATTTTCCTTAAGGCCTAACAGTCTCCAGCTTTTAATTAAAAGTGTAAAAAAAAAATTGTAACAAGCATTTTATTGAAGTTTCGACCAATCTTTACTATATTTAAATAAATATATTTTATAATAAATATTATACACGTGCAATGGGAAATAATTATCGAAACAGAAAAATTTATATATGTTTACAGTGGGATGACTGAATATTAAAAATATTCAGAATTTCATCAGGAGAGAATTACATGACTTCCTGAAACAATTCGGAGGGATGAAAATAGATGAACTCTTTTCCTAAATGAAAGATAAACTCATAAAAATTACTTAGTGCCGATTACAAAACTTTCCTTACCCGGGCAAACCCTGGTAGCAGCGTTAGGAATTTGAAAAAGCTACATATAATTTTGTTTGGTGTAGTGGAGTTTAGGGCCGATGCACAATGGGAAAAATTGTCAATATAGTGGCTAAAATTCTATATCTCTTGATTAAATAACGATATACGAAAAATCCTAAAAAATAAAAAAAAATAATCATATATGAACATGGGATCTCTTTTATTAGTGAGAGTGAAAAACAAAATTATATATAGGGTGCCTCTGGGTCTTACAGGGCCTTCCAAAGGGGAAGAAATGAACTAATATCATTCTCTATACAGCTTTCTACAAATATAATAATTGCCTTTCTTAGGCATTTACAAGATTTATAAACAATTATTATTTAAAAAAAAAGAAAAAACAAACATTTAAATGAATAATACTATTTCTTTATTTTTTCGAAATTTATCGTGTTTAAAAAAAATTACAAATTTCTCCATTGGAAAAAATAAATGACAAGTAAGATAACTTTAAGCATATTTTAGACCTATTTTCTAAATTAATGACCTAAAGATATATGCCATGTCTAAAAATAGGTCTTCAGATCTATATAAAAATGGTTGATCGCATTTGATCGATCAACTTGTATTATGGCATTTTAGTTCCATACACCCTCTACCACGGTGGAAAAAAATAAAACCATGTAATCAATTAATATTTGTATGTTACTCTGTTTTTTTTTTTTTTCAATAACTGATGTGTTTAACATGGTCGAAATTATATCGCAATTGTTTTTCAATCATTTTACAGCATTTCTAAAATATAAAAGGTGAAATATAGCATAATATTTAAACCTATACAAAAAAAAAAAAAAAAATTCTTGGGATAGGTCAGTGAAACTGGGATAAGAATAATATAAATGATAATTTTATTTGGACTGTTTATTATCTTTTACTTTTGTTATCTCCTACCATAACAGTTTATCATGATTTGTTACAAATTGAAAATAAACTGACTTTGTATTCAGTTACGTGTACACTTTCATTCACAGACGATGTTTTTGCCGCCTTCAGAAAAAAAATAATAAGCCAAAACAAAATAAAAAAAAATACTTTCATTAGGTTTTATTTTGTAGTTTTATTTCACTTAATACATTTTAGAAATGTGAAAATGTCTGTAAAATTATTGAAGAACAATTACGATATAATTTCGACCATGTAAAATACATCAGTTATTTAAAAAAAAAAAGAAAAAAAAAGCCAAGTATCATAAAAAATTAATTCTAAACATTTGCTTTTAATTAATTTATTCTTTTCACAGTAGTAGAGGGTGTATGGAACTAAAATACTGTAGTACAATTTTTATATAGATCATTGTTATATAAATCTGAAGCCCTATTTTTAAATATGTGACATACTTATCGGCCATTAATTTAGGAAAAAGCCTAAAATATGCTTAAAGTTATCTTGTCATTTATTTTTCCCCATTGAAGAAATTTATAATTTATGTAAACACGATAAAATTCGAAAATAGTATACTATTTATCAGATTGTATGTATTTTTTTTTCATCAAATAATAATCATTTGTAAATATAATAAATTCCTGAGAAAGGCAATTATATTTTCAGAAAGCTGTATAGTTTATTTCTTCCCCAATGGATGGGCTTATACTTGATAAACTGTTGTATTTAAAATAAGGTGAAAAAAGAATTTAGAAAAAAATTATAGTTTCAAAGACCCAGAGATATCCTGTATTTATTTTTTTTTCACTTTCACTAATAAAGGGCATCCCATGCTCATAAAAGGAAAAAAGAATTTTTCGTTTATCGCCTTTTATGGTAATCAAGAGTTATACATTTTTGGACACTAAGTCGACAAATTTTCCACTGTGCGATGGAATTACAGCTGCTCCGTTTCACTCCAAAAATCCACACAGAATTTCACAATCGCGATTGTTCCTTTCGGCGTGGAGAGCTTGGTGTGGAGTGATCGCCAGTGACCGCCTTTAAGTATTTTGTTCTCATTAATTTAATGATAGATACTGATAAAACTTTTCTGCTAGAACCAGATCAAAAGAAAACCATAGAACTTAATCTCTTAAGAAAAAATGCAAAAAACGGCAACAATGAAATTTTATAATACGGTCTCAGCTTTAATCGGGCCCAGACTATCTCAGATAAATTATTGGAGCATGGAGTATTATGGAGTTACTCCGTCATTGGGAAACTTTTCTATATTATAGCGATTAGAGAATTCTTGCATTAGGATAATAGAAACACGGGGAAGGTCTGACAAAGCCTGAGACAATTTTCAATAGATGATCGGCGCATAAGAAGAATGAGGGAGTGTTTTGCTGATAAATCTTTTGTGAAATCAGGGCTTTGGCATATAAAGGATTGGAGCTCTGGCTGGTACATATGTATCATAGCCTTCAGCCTTCTCTTTAACGACCCCCCTCCTCCCCCCCTCACCAAACCCCCTCCACTCTATTCTTTATCTCTTCACGGTCTTCATCTGAATCTTAACGCTTGCCATGAATGTTTTTAACATAGTTTCGACAACAATTTTCAAGTTAAAACTTTCATAAAATAAAAAGTGAAAATTAAAAAAAAAATTTGCGCATAAGACTTAACCTATTTTAGTTCGGAGTGGGTTTGCTGAAGTATCTCAAGCACTAAGAATAAATGAAAGTAAAATTCCATATGTGAGTAATTTTCTCATTGCTTCAGATCGTACTTTAGTTTTGTTTTCTTAATTTTTTATTTATTTTAATTGAATTTCAGATACTGTTGTCAAAATATCCCATGTGATTGTTTCTAGATCGGAAGATAAATCAAAATATTCCAATTTGAAAAAATGAGGGGGTGAGGGTGTTTATCTGTGAGAGAGCTTCAATAATTTTTAGTTAAATTATTACATTATTATTAAATTATTACAAAGAGAAGAATTAATTTTAGCCTATTAATAAAGAAACTGAATTAGGGACATATTGAATTAAATACAATTTTTATAATAAATAAAAAGTGTGGGAGTCAGATTTTTGTGCTTATTCATTGTTTACTGATTTGGCCTTAACTGTAGTGCCGCCATATTTAAACCACACCAAATCCCAGAAACCTGAAGAACTAGTTTAGAAATTCATCAAATATTTAACATAATTTCTCTATTCTGTGACCAGGTGAGGGAGTTAGGATCACCAAACACAAAGCACATTTTTTACCTTAACATTTACAGTCACAGTATGAGAATGAAGGTGTCTCTCAACATCGGTTACAATTTGGTCTGAAGGGAACTGGTATTTTTTTTCATGAGTAAAATATTGTGTTTACTTTTAGCCCATTTTTGAAAGAAGTAAGGTAAATGGCCAAGGGACAAGAAATTAATTTAATTAATTTTCTACGTAATTGTTCCAGGAAGATTTTTTTTCTTTTCACAAGATACTGGCCTTATTAGCACACCTAATTTATTTTGATAGCCATAATTCAAGCCTCAACGCAAAAATTCAAGCAATGGGACATGCGAGGGAGTGAGGATTTTAATGTTTAGAACGTGCTTAAATATGTAAATATTATTATAGTAATATTATTAACGTGAAAGCTAACCCCTGTTAAAATAACCTAAGACCATGCTTCATCAAAATCAATGAAACAGATGCAAAAAAACAACAAAAACAACGTTTTTTTCATGGGACTGTAATTTACCTATTTTCGAAGAATGACCCATTTATTCTTCCTAATTTTGTGGAGAGTCAGCTATTACTTTATTTGTAGTTAACCAATAGCTTAACAACTAATAAAGTATGTTATGTAATAAATAAATAGATGTATGTAAATAAATAAATATGTTATGCAATAAAATATATGTTTTTCATTTATTAAACACATTTTTGTAGCATTTTTAAGTTTCGGGGTTGCAAACCATCATTGATCATGAAGTGATGATGAAAAATATCGATAAAAATCTATTTATGGATCCATAAGCACCAATAAAATTAATTGATAGAAAATTAGGCAATAACTTATGGATAAATGAGTAGCCGCATTTACTGTTATATTGTCGAACAACTAAGCTTATTTTCAGCAAAGAATGTTCGAATCTTTTTATAAAAGGAAACTAGGTGTATTGTGTAAATGTAAACGATAACATGTTTAATGTTATTTATGATTTTCACTTGGCAATGCTAGTTTGTATTATTTTGATAGGATATAATTCTACTGCAACCTCCTACATCTGCGTAGCAAAATCAACTCAAATGAACTTCATCAAATCTGAAAACAGCCCAATGCAGACAACTTCCGTTATGGTTATCCTCCCTCATCAGCTTTGAATGTTTACTACATATAGCATTTAGGATATCTTTTAAATCCTGGCAGGTTAGAGGCGTTGACGAAAAAAGCACTCTTTGAAAAAAAAAAAAAAAGGAATCAATACCAAAACCGAATTTGGCTTAATAATCGATAAACCTAAGCAAGGTTTCCGAAGATCTAACGAGGCATTACTACGAGATTTTTTTTTTTTTAAACCGAACTAAGACAAATATAATATTTTTGCTTTCATTAAAACCTGATAAAATTTTAAAGAATACCTAACTTATTATACCCCAATTCATAAGAAAGGGGACTCTCTAAATTGTAACAACTATAAGGGTATATCGCTGCTTCCATGTGCATAAAAAATCCTCTCAAACATATTATACAAAAGACTGACTCCCTATGCAGAGAAAGAAATAGGAAAACATCAGTGTGGCTTTGTTAAGGGTAAATTAACTATTGACCAGATTTAATTGAATCGGGCTCATCTTAATAATTTTTACCGTTTTTTTGCTTTCATTAAAACACAATAAAAATTTAAAGAATACCTAACTTACTTGGATAAATATAAAATTAAATAAAAGGGTATTTTATCCGTTTTATGGTGTATTTTATCCTGGTTGTATTATTTATTGCTTCTATTTCAAGGTCTTGATTAACACTGATACTAATCAACTTACAAACGAATTCCTATTGAAGAACTCAAGAAATAAGCAAAACATTGGAACTGCCTTCAATGAAATTCCAACTGCAGCAATACTGTGTAATTTATATATACTTAGGTATTATATATAACTTAAAATTATCGGAGTACGACATATTCATTTAGCAAGTGAAAATAAAGTCTGTATTAATCTATTTCTATACAAAAATTAGGTAAATAGATCAGAAACCCTAACTACGTTAGGGAAAGTGGACATAAAAAGACCAATAAACAAAACGAAGGGGCAATCGGTGGTTTGGCCATGTCTTCGCAGCGTAAAAACTTTTGTGAAGAGGCGTACAGGAAAGGTAAGGAATGGGTTTTCAGGAACAGATAATGTGCTACAGGTAAAATGGGCTGAAAGGCATGTCGAGAAAGGAAATAAGGAAGGGATTTATTATTCCTTGACGACCCCATACCTTGGCCACATCAAGAATACTCTTGACAAGCGCCAAACGGATCCCCTCAACTGCTTGGGGTAATGAAGAAAAGTGGTCAATTATGGGAAGATTCAGAGTCTATAGGCCGGTAATCTGGAACAAGTTTGAGTTCAAAGCCATTCATAATTTCACCCAATCGAAGCATAAAAGAATTATAAGCGAAGTACATTACAATGCAACACCTGGTTCTCCACCTTCCATTGCTCATATTAATTTAGTTGCCGTTTTATTTAGTTATTTTTAACAAATGCAGTAATTGTTATTTGTGACGTCATAAAAAAAAAAAAAAAATGATTTGATGAGAAGTTATTTCATTTAAAATAACTGTTTTTCCCCGTTTTTCAAAAACAGATTATTTATATCGGTTAAAAACGATCAGTATTAATTGAAGGTAAAATAACTGGAATAACCGCTAAACGTTTTTTTTCCGCAAAAACCGAGACCCCTAATCCGAAAGCAGACGTACAAAATGCCAACTCATTAATATCAATGAGTATGAAGTCGTACATGACTGAAGCTGAAACAGGTACCCCCGTGATCACAATAACTTGCTATGACGTCATCTTAAGAAGTTGAGACAGGTGTTTATCTCCACGTAATTGGTAGAAAAAATGGTTTACCTTTATTTTTAAATCAGCTCGGTATAAATAATTCTATAATTAACACCATACAACGAAATTTCGTTAATTTGATTCGTCGGTTGCAGGTTTATAATTGACAGTATAAAATACTGATTGATGTTATATAAGTCATATTATATTTTTCAAATTACAATTTTAAAAAATTGATGGGACCTTAGTAGTGGGGTACATATTTCAGCTTTAGTGTATTGAGGTATGACTGTTATTGTGAAGCTCTCACCAAAACTTTTTCGCTAAGTATTTATAATTATGGAACTTTTTAGGAATATGTCATAAATGGAAGCGGTTAGAGACAGACTGTTTGTTCTTTTTACGTTTGAGTTGCATGTAAATTACACTATAAAAATTTCAAAATATAAAATTTGCCGCTTACCAGAAATTTCAAGTAAAGTACAACCTTACGAACTAACTAACGTACGTTCAGACCTCACGACGAAACTTGTCAAATTGGATTCAGTGATGGTCAAAATGGATATTTCCGTTGATATTTGAAATCCGAAAAATTTTCGCGATTACAATACTTCCTTTACTGCGTATAATAAATGGTTTAGTGTCCTTAAAATCAATTTTCATGAGGTAAAAATTTTAGGTAGGAAAAAAAAATATAACAAAAAGAAAATTAAAGAAAATTTACTCAAAACAATGACTACAAAACACTTTAAAAGTAAAGGAAGAACTTAAGTTTATTCCAGATGTTTGGAATAATGTTATATAAAAATAGCCATATACAAAACCAAACTTTGAACATTTAAACATTCATTGACCATGTCTCTTTAAAATAGGTAGTCGTTAAGTGACTCACAACGATTATTAAAATAGACTATTTTAGCATTTATTCTAATGTCTCTCTACTCGATAATATAGTTCGTTTCGATTTTATAACTAGCCAGGATCAATCGAAGCCTGTATTAATGTTAAAACCTACTATTTTTGAAATAAGTACCATATGAAGGACCTCTATCCTCGCCAAAGATAGTATTATATTTAGAGCGTTACAATATATGTATACATTTTATCCTCCGCCTCCCCTCTTACTTTCTACCTTACTTTCTTACGCGATTCCTAATAGGCTTTCGGTGCCAACTAGTTTCAACGGGTATGTACTTGGAGATTGTTAAAACAGTGGCTGTAGTTTAGGCTGTACATTCGAAAGAGATTTTGCAACTGTGGAAAAATGGGATAAGTCAAATGCATACTGTAATTGATAAAGCTAAAGAAAATCTAAAAAAAAAAATAATGATAACTGTAATGGGGGTTGTGTATCATTTTTTGTATAAAACACTTGACTTTAATGTTAGCTACATAAACGATAAAAGCCCTACGGAACTGATTTAGGCAGTGTTTGAGACAAGATGTGAACATTTTTATTTAAATTGTAAACCGTGAATGAAGGATACTATATATACATGTGCTATGTGCAATAACAAGGAGAATAAAATCATGCTTAATTTAGTAGGCAGTTGTTCCGTTGTGAATTCATATAGGAAAAAATATTTAGGCAAAAGTATATTGACAGTATATACAAAAAGAAAGTAATATATTCTCATTATGTTGTCGGGGTCGCAGTTTTTGAAAATACTACCGATATTAAGATCGCTCGTTCGCGAATAGATCATTTTTAAACTTTTCAGACTTCGCCGATATTGAGACCCACTGTTACATTATCGTTGGCGTTGTTTTTTAAGATCGTGCGCTTACATATCAATTTATTTAAACTTTTCGAATTTCTTCGATACTAAAATCAATAGCATTTTTAAAAAAATCGACTACGATAACATAATAGTGGACTTCGATATCGAAGAAATCTGAAAAGTTAAAATACATTTATTTGAAAACGCGGGATCTTAAAATGATTGTATTTTCAAATCCGACCACAAAAACACAATAGTGGACCTCTATATCGAATAAATCAGAGACGTTTAAATAAATAGATATGTAAGCATGGGATCTTAAAAACGATAGTATTAAAAAAAAAAACTGCACCTCCAATAACCCAATAGTAATGGACTTTAATTTAATGGACTTTAATGGAAATTTGAAATGAAAACATTTTTCCCTAAATAATGATGGAATGGCTGAAAAATATAAAAGTATTTGAATCAAATCAAAGTCTGATTACTTTTTGCAATCAGGCATAACTCTCAAGTACTTTTTGAACTTGACTAACGTTGCCCGAGTGTATTCTCCTGAACACTACACCAATCAAAAATGTAATTCGAGTATTGCCCATCTCTAATTAGCAGGACATTAAGGGGTAACTGTATACCATTCCGCATTGTGTATAGGGCATGAGTGTTGAATATACTATGAAGCTAGAAAGGGGCATTCCACATCCATTTTGTTATGATCAATGTTATAACATTATAAATTTTGTTTATTGTTCTTGCTAATCCGAAGCTAAATAAAATATTAATCATTCAACTTTTTACACATTAGCTCCTAGACTATCAAGCAAAGAATTTTTCGGGAGCTGCCTGCATATTACGAAGTTTTACAAGAATAGATATATTTTTGGTAAAGTCTATACAATTCACTATTAAATTTAGTACACGCGCTTATAACAATCCATAAATTTGACAATTACTTGGTGCTGCCATCACCATGTTTGAATATAGCTTATAGCCACTACTATATCTCTTTATACCTCAGTAATTAGCAATAATGCACTATGAAGTACGGCTAATTAATGTGATATTGGACAAAAATCAGGATTCATCCTTAAATTTAGAATTTTTAACTATCAATGAATATATACAATGAAAAAACTTCTTACGCCATAATAACAGATAACAGGAGTCTCAATTATTTTTTTTAATTCATCACTATCATCACAAAAATAATGCATAATGTAATTTCTATATAATGTAAAACTGTTTCAAATTAGTATTCAAAATAACAATGAAATTGGTTAAAATAATAAAACAAGATAATACCATAAAATATATGAAATATTATAATATAACAATTTTTTAAATGCTTATTTAATTAAAACAGTCGGAATTAAAGCCAACCAATAATTTATAAAATAAAGTAAATATTAAAAAAAGAAACTATATATATATATACTATATAAGTAGTCAACATAAAATTTTTGTTAAATACAGAGTTTTTGCTGCATCGATCTTAGAAAAGAAAATTAAATAAAAATGAAACTATGTATTAGTGAAAATAATTATTCCGTTTATGTAACAAATATTCATTTATCTTTATTTATTTATCAACGTTTTGGGGTATTTCACCATCCTCAGTATGATCTTCTTATTCGTACTAAAATCATTACCTATCTACTCTTCATATGCTCGATATAATCTTTTGGTCCAGCTATATTCATAAACAATTTTATCTGCTCATCAAAAACTGCATCATATTTAACGTATAATTTTTACAAGGGGTCTCCAGTACATATTTCCTATCGATATCTGTACATATTTGGGTTTAATAAAAATTAGTGTTGCAGCTAAAATTTATCTAGAAACCAGAAAACAATCTAGAATAATGGAAGAACTTAAATAAATAAAAAATTTAAGACATAATTTGCCTAAGTTGATATAATACGATTTGAAAATTAATTGGGATACTTACTTCTGGCAGCCATTTTTTTAAAGAGAAAAATCAACTCACACTATCAAATACGTATTTTTTTTTTTTTTACAATAAAATATAATTTCGTGAGAAATTTTAAAGCTCAAATGATAAAAAACTAATTCCAATGAACCTATGTTAATCTTTTGAGTCATCCAAATATGAAATGAAGTTTTATATTTGTTTACAAAAACATGTTATTTAAATAAAATGCATCTATGAAATAGACTGTATGCCTATAAACCGGCAACTCTGATTTTTGAAATTTGTCAATTGAAGGCCGCGGTATATGACGTTCCAAATAACGATATTAAGAGCATCTGCAATTCATCTCCGCCTATTTTGCCGGACAAAGGGCTAACTCTAAAAAATCTTTAATACTGTTTAATAACATAAATAATTAACCGATGATTAATTATAGGTTAATTAAAAAACTTAATATATCCACTAATTGTATCTATTTGAGAGATTTTCGCAGGATGATTATAGGTTGATGATTGTACTAAGGTACATTTTTCAGCATAAGCTTATAGCAGTTTGTATTCTGAAGCTCTCATATAATTTTAAATTTTAAACTTCTGAACAAAATATTAACTCATTCCATACAGCCATCAAATGCGTTTCGGAAATTTTTTCCAAGAAAATCATTTTCCCATTATAAAATTTCGAAATTATACTCCAACAAATTGTATTCAGGCACTTTTCTCGAAATGTAATAAGCTAACGTCAGTAACAATAGGTGAAACTTTCCTTCCACATTTTCAAAAGTAGATTTATCTCTCACCCTTGCAGAAAATTACATCACATCTCCTTTTCACACCTTGGGAAGGATGGGAGAGTTGCGTGCTACCTATTTTAACCATAAATCATAGCGATATTTTTATATAAAACTGGGGCAACCTAACAAATGTGTATAGGATATGTCGGCTTAATAAATACAAATGACTACCTAGCTTCGCCTCGCAGGCAAAAATAAATTCTACAATGAATAAATTCCCATATATTAGGATCGCTTTAATAGTTCTATAAATAGATAAGCAAATGAACAACATTGCACCAGAGGATATACATACACATACATACATACATGTATATATATATATGTATATATATATATATATATATATATATATATATATATATATATATATATATATATATATATATATATATATATAAAGTATGCACTTAGAGATAAAGCAGACCAACACCTTTTTATATTTTGCTAAGAGTTTATCTTCTGCAGGTGGCCATGTTTTTCCTTGTGTTACACAGCTTCTTATTAAATCGTATCTTCAGTGTTGGTACAAGTCACAGTCGAAAATATGTGCTTAAAAGTTTGTGTAGCTTCTCCGTCGTGGTTATATGTATATTTTCGTCAGATGAAATCTTTTGGTAGTGTTTGCATGGTCCGTGTTCTGTCAGCAATTGTTGGCAATGTGCACTTTTTAGTTTGTTATAGTTATATATATATATATATATATATATATATATATATATATATATATATATATAACTATAATATTTATTAACTTTACTTAGGTTTTACCTATAAGGTAGCTCTAAAGAAGGAAATTCAATTTATCAATACATACATGTTTCATACCATGTAGCATACTAATGCATTTCATAAATTACTTATCTGTCGTAGTATCGAAAGGTTATATAACACTGTTCTGCATCAAAATCCTTCGTTCAACGGAAGTTTTTTTTTTTTTTTTTTTTATGTTTGAGGTATGCTAAACACGAATCCTAAGGCAGAAAATCTCTATCAGGCACCATTTTATGTCAGATTTGTGTTTTGTGTCAAAAAAAATATGAGATGTTTTACAACATTTTGAGCATTTTTTAATCATCGAAAACTTTAATGCAAAATGAAAAAACCTATTTGATTTTGAAGCTATTACAACATGAAAAAATTGCGAGAGCTCAAGTGTTAGGCTTCAAGAATTTGTTTGGCCGTCAGTCAGAAGTATTATGCAGGGGCCTAGTTTATACCTGCCTCTTACGTTATATGACCGTGTCGTCCCAATAGCCAGCAGTAGAGTTAACAAGCAGATTTTTTGAAGAGAGGAGAAAATAAAGGAATATTGTTTCTCTCCTAAAGAGCTTCAAAGACCAGAAGCAAAGATTAAAGAGGGGATTTTCGTGGGGCCACAAATCCGCGCTCTATTTAGGACCTGGAATTCAAAGGAAACTCAAATGAAACTGAAAAAAGAAGTTGGTCTGCATTTGAAAACATGTGTGAACAATTTTCGGACAACAAAAAAGCTACAAATAAATAAGACATTGTTGAAGAATTTCTTTTATCATGTAAGGCCATGGGTTGCAACATGTCATTAATAATTCATTTTTTGCACTCCCATTTGAATTTAATCCCTCTCAACTTGGGAGCAGTTTCAGATGAACACGGAGAATGGTTTCATCAAGAGGTTCCCCAAATAAGGACAACGTATAGCGGTAAATGCAATGAAAAGATGCTTGCTGACTACTGTTGGACACTACAACAGGAGACAGCTGATGAAGACTATAAAAGGAAAAAAATATACACATTGACTAGGCATAAAGTTATATTATGCTCAAAATTAAAACTTTTATTATTTTATATATTTTTATATAAATAAATGAAATAAGAAAAAAAAAACATGCTATTTCAGTTTGTTTTTTTTAAAACAACCTCAATTTTCTCAAAAATAGTGCTTGATAGAATTTTTTGGACTTCAGATTCGAACTCAGCGCACATAAAAATAAAATATTAAGGAAAAAAATTCTCAAGGGAGCAAAAAAAAAAAAATTCTTTGCAGAACAGTGTAATTAAATTACATGAAAACATTAGAAAGATTTTTTCTACTAATTATGCTTGAATATGAAAACATTAGTTTGCTAATGCAGATGAGACTTTCTCGTAATTAAATGCTAAAGACATCATTTGACAATACAACTGTCAAAATTATTCTACGGCAAATATGAAAAATGTGTAATAGAAAAAAGAACGAAGCAGTTTATTATATATTGTTTAAATGCCAAGTACTTGAGATTAAGACTTTACCAAGGCATGAAAATCTTTCGACAAGGTTGGTAAAATAAAGTTCAAAATGCGCATGCGCGGTCAAAAATCCGATTAAAAAAACGGAATTAGAACCAACGATTACCTAAAATACGATCTTTATATCGAAGAAAACTTCAACAATAAGAGTAAATCTAAATGCGAATGTGCAATCGAAAATCCGATCCAAACAAAGGAATCAGAACCTTCGATGACCTAATAAACGATCCCTGTATAGAAGAAAAGTTCTAAAATAACATTAAATCGAAATGCGCATGCGCGATCGAAAATCCGATTTGAAAACGGAATCAGAACCCTAGAATGCCTAATAAATGATCCGAATATAGAAGAAAAATAACAGAAAATCGAATTGCGCATACGCGATGAAAAATCCAATATTAATTTCGGTATTAGCGCACTTATGAACCTTATAAACGATCTCTATGCCGATGAATTTTGCAAAATTAATAATTAATTTGAAATGTTCGTGCAACTTCGAAAGCCTAATGAACGATCACAAGATCGATGAAATGCTTAGCAACCGCTCCAAAAAAATAAAAATAATAATAATAAATATTTAAAAATAAATATGGTCAACAACAATTAAAAAAAAATCAAATTTTTAAAAAATAACTAGGTGAAATTAGTGCTTAGTATCAATTTTGATATCAATAAACGAAAAAAAAAGTATCGAAAGATCAAGCCAAAATTATTTCAAAAGTCATTATTGAACTTAAAATAATTGTTTTAAAAATGTAATAATTATGAATTAATTCAGGTCCTATTACATGAATTTGAATTGCTAAGGGGGATTTGATGAAATTGATATTGGATCATTTGCTCACTAGTCTCCAACTTGCAACTTTGGACCTAATCTTACGAATTGTTTGATCTTATTTACACTAAACTATTTTTACTCTCGTACCCAACTTTCCTCCAACTTGGGCCATATCGAACGAGTCATTTTTGAAATAAGTCAAGTGAAATTGACTATCGAGTGTCAAGAAAAATTCGGGTTCGCATGCATAGGCAAAATTAGTAAATGGAATTTAATAAAACTCCATGGATATGGAGCTGTCGAGGTACAATCCCGCACAACCCCTCAAAATTTCATAAAAATCAAATTAACGGTAGTAGATCTTATGCTAGTCACATGGATTTGACAACAGACAAACACCAGACCAAATTTGTTCTTTTATACATGCAATTTGTTCTTTTTTTGACTTCCTGCACGAATACAAATCTTCCCTACCTTCGGTAGTGAGCAAGAAATAAAGTAAGGCTTGGAAGAAAGAGTACCACAGTAAGCTTGCCTGTTAAGGTTTATCGCTGTAACTAACTTACATTAAAACATCAAGTCGAACATTTTCTTAGTCAATACTATTTTTTTTACTATTAACGACTTATTACAACTATTAAAGTCATATGCCGTCATCAAATATAAGTTTCTACCATCTTCTTCTGTCCTGCCAGTCTCCCGCACACATTACTTTGTTCATCATTCCTTCCCTGGCGCCCTCAAACCAGTTTCTCCTCGGGCGATCTTTCTTCCGTTTTCTCTCCAGTCTCCACTCCAAAATCCTTTTGGGCCATCGTTCTTCTTCCATCCTCTTCAAATGCCCAAATCACTTTAGCCTCGTTTAATTTAAACCTCTTCCTATAAGTATCCACTGGTTGAGCCTTCCCTTGATGACATCATATACTTTGTGTTATTTTCATTTATTATGAGCACTGCCTTCCTAGTTGCCTCTTCACATTTTGAAAATGTCTCGAACAGCGAATTTTTATTTATTTCTGTGATGACCACATCATCAGCATATCCGAGGTATTGGGTCATATTTTTATAAATACATCCTTCAGCCTTTGCTTTGATTGCTCCCATAAACATCTCAAGTACCATATTAAATAACCCTGGAAATAGTGGATTCCCTTGTTTAACTCCTTTTTGAATGGCAAAGTCTCTGAACATTTCTCCCTGGACTTGTACTAAATCTCTACTGTTTTCTAAGGTCATCCTTATCAGCCTTATAATTTTGGTGGGGCAACCTATAAACCTTAGATTTTCTTATGAGCTCATTTCTTGGTACGCTATCATATGCTTGTTTGTAATCTGTGAAGAGATGGTGTAGATTTACGTTCCATTCATTGCATTTCTCTAGCATGTTCTTGATGGTGAATATGTAGTCAATCGTTGATCTTCCAGGACGGAACCCACATTGATAGTCACGTATTACCTCTTTTGCCCTTTTAATTGGTCTTTTCAATAACAAAATTGATAACACTTTGTAAATTGTACATATTAGTATTACCGTTCTATAATTTTCGCACTCTGATTTATCGCCCTTTTTATGTATGGACGCAATAATGGCCTTATACCATTCCTTAGGCATTTGTTCCTTGTCCCATATTTCCAGGATGAGCTCGTAAATCTCACGGTGCAACATGTCTCCTCCATATTTAAGCATCTAAGCTGGAATCCCATCGAATCCCGGTGCTTTGTTATTATTTAACTTTATTAAAACATCACCCATTTCTTCTGGGTCTGGAGGTTCAAGGGGGTACCATCTTCTAATATATCTAGTAGATTTTCCGTTGGAATTTATTGAGATTTTTCTGGGGTAGGGTTAAGTAATTCGTTGAAATAATTTCTGCATCTTTCAGCGATATCTTCTCTACTGGGAGTGTCACATCTTAGTATTTCCTAAAACATCCTAGGTTGGAATCCTTTTCTTAATGCTTTCAACCTTTGGTAGAAGCCTCTACAGTTTTTACCCTCAAAACCTTCAATTATTGATTTTAGATCTTCTTCTTCTTTATTCCTCTTTTTGTTTCTGCACAGTTGTTTGGTGGCTTCTCTCGTTTTTAATTGGTTTTCTTCAGTTAGTCTGGTTCTTCTCTGTATCGATTTTCAAGTATGCCTTCTTCTTTTCATCAACAGAGATCTGACATTCCTGGTCAAACCAGTGGATGTTATTCCAATTTTCCCCTATTGTTTCCTCAGCAGCCTTAACAACAGGTCTCTTTATTTTTTCCATTTGTTTTCAATGTCTTCTACTTCTTCTTGTAGTCCACTTTCTACATGCTCCACGCTAGTTATAATTAAAACACAAATAGTTTTCTTAAAATCCTGGTTCAGAACAGAATAAAATGATTTAACTTACACTGAGAGGTGGAAAGCTAGTGTGAAGTGGAAAAAGGACTCCAGGTCGCTACAGGATCGATCAGTATTGCACGTCTTATTGAACATTAAGAGTTCTCAACATCTCAACTATTTCACGGCTGATAGTGAAGTTCTCTTATTGCCTCCTCGAGTGCGACAGGAGGGAAAGAACTTCCGCTTCAACGACAAGATTATATTCCAAGATATAGGAAGCAACTGAACTGGGACAAGAGGCATTCTCACTTCATATTATCGCTGCTATTCCAATACCTGACAATTTTTAAGTTGTTCAAAATAAGATGAGTCTGGGTGTAAAATTTATATTTATATATTGTATATATATATATATATATATATATATATATATATATATATATATATATATATATATATATATATATGTATTTATATATTGTTTATATTTATATATTATATTGTAAAATGTAAAATCTAATAGTTTCAATACGATTACCAGCTATTATTAAAATTTTTATATTATTTTTTTTTTTAAAGATCAAAATAAGCAACTCAGTGTTAAATTATTACTCTGATCATCCATATGCACAAAAAATAGACGTAGGGAAAAATCTGATAAATAACATTAACTGAGAAAGAATATTTAAATGAGATAAAACGGATGTAAATGAGATATTAATTGGGAATTTCTACCTAAAAAAATAATAAATAAAATATGGTTTAATATAGTGAGTCCCATAAATATAAAAATATAAAAAAAAGTAAAAAAGATTTAATCATTACTAAAATAAATATTATTAAAATATCATTATATTAAAATATCATTAATCAACTAAATAGAAACAATAATTCTACATTAACAAGATAAATCATAATAAAAAATTATAACAAATTTTTATCCAGATATGATTAAGAAACAATAAGAATAGATAAAAATAAAAATGGGGAGAACAAAAAAGAAGAAAAAAAAGGTCAAAAACAATATTTCAAGAAACAATATATACCAGGCCTAAAGGATGATATTAAAAAAACATTGATGGAATATCCCATTCACTCTCAATCTTCTGGCGCTACAACCCTCGAGGTGTCAAGGCATCCGCCAACAGTCTACTCCAGCAATCCCTGTTGTGTGACGCACCTCTTCAATTTCGAACTCCCAGCAAGGTCCGAGCGTATGCTTCCACACCATCCTCTCATCTCAGCCCCGGTCTTCCTCGTTTCCTTGAAAATCCTTTCGTCCAACATTCTTTTGGGGATTTCCTGGGTGGACATCCTTGCCACATGTCCTGCCCATCGAAGACGTCCGACCTTAATGGAAGGCACCACGTGTACGTCGTTGAACAAGAGCATTATCTCGGTATTTTTTCGTCTCCTCCAACTAGACTCCAAACTCCAGCATTCAGAGCCATACTTCAGAACTGGCTAGTGTTTTGTAGAGCCTTACCTTTGTTGTTCTGGAAGGGCCTTACTATTAGTTTGCCTAAGGAGACCAAAATAACACTTACTGGCGGCATTTATTCGGCATCTAATCTCCTGTCTTATATCATTTTCGGCGTTCATCTGTGACCCAAGGTAGATGAAACTACTCACGTTCTCAAGACGTCACCGTTGATGTTGACATGGACACACCAATATATGCTAGCTTCAGCATTTGCTTGCATATATTTGATCTTAAGCTCACTCAGCACCAGACCCAGCTTGGCCGCTGATGCTTCGAGTTTGGTGATCAAAGCTATGACACATGGAATCAAAGCTCCTGCTCCGTCAACATCATCAGCATACTCCAGGATTGTGCTGTCCTGTTAATTACAGTTCCAATGATCTGTATCCCCGACTCCAGAATTGCTCCTTCAAGTTTATATATGATCCCCCAGAAATAACATTAGGGTTAAACAACGATAATAAGATACAATAAAAAATAGATCATAAAGATAGGCAAAATGTTGTTTATAAATCAAATTGCATGAGTAGTGAGAGTGTATATATTGGGGGAGACCCCAAAAAAGCTAGCCACCATACATAGTAATTGTAATAAGTAATAATTTTAATAATTCAACATAGTAATAATAGTAAAAATGTTGAGGCTACAGCATCAGCCCGACATAGTATAAATCGAAATACATAACTTATACTTATATAAGTATATAAGTCGAACAACAAATTTGATTTTGAAATACCTAAGATTTAAGATATAGTAAGAAATAAGGGTCATACATATCACAAACAATATAAAATAGGGAATAAATTACAAAACAGACACAACATATCTGAATATTAATTAAGCGAACATAATAAATAAATTGAAATTATAATACACTTGTTCAATCATGTTCCTTTCGAGAAGATTATTAGTAAAAAGCATTAATTAAATCAATAGTTAGTGATGGAATAGTAAGTAAATAATAATATATAAAGAAAGATGTAAGGAGGAGAAGATATAGAAATAGTTGAAATCTTCTCCATAAGTTTGGGGTCATTAGTAACAGTGCAAATCTATATGCTGCTATTAATTTTTATTATAAAAAAATAATTTTATTTATTAATAAAAAAAAATAATATTTTTTAAAATAAGACAAAATAATATTGTGTTACAGATTAGGATGAGACATAATAGGAGTAAATTTCAAGGATCATATTTAATTTCAACTAATAAAATATGAATATTGTTAATCATAATATACAGAATAATATTAATGTAATAATTGTGTATATACTATATACACTATATAGTTTATAGTTTATAAATTATATACTATATAGTTTAAAAAAATTTAAATAATATATATTAATAATATAAATGTTTTTAGCTGATCTATGTATCCTAGGTTATATTCCTGAAGATGAGGCATTACCCTGAAACGAACGTTGAAAGTATAGCTATAGCCGTTCCTATATTTTAAATTTGTATAACAGTAATTTTATTGCTAATAACTGAGGTATAAACTGCACTATGACCTAAAATGCTGCCAATCAATATAATTTTGGAAAAATATCAGAATTCATCCTTAAGTTGAGAATTTTTATTTATCAATAGATGTATAAAATAAGAACACTTCGTACAACATAACAAAAGGTTTCAATTTTTTTTTTTTTTTTTTTTAATCGTCATTGTATATCATCATCAAAAAAATAATTCATAATATAACTTTTATTTAATGAAAGGCTGTTCCCAATTAATGTTCCGAATAACAATAAAACTATTTAAAATAATAAAGTAAGATCATTTTTTTAAATAAATGAAATAATATCACTATTTTTTTTTAAATGATTCTATAAATTAAAACTGGCCAAATTGGACCTACTATTAATTCTTTAGGTAAAATAATTTTTTTTTTTAAAAGTATCTATGTAAGTAGTCAATATAAAAGTTCTGTCAATACAGAATTTTTGACTCATCGATCTTAAAGAAGAAAAATTAATAAAAATTGGCGTTGCAATTAGCTGCAGCTAAGATTTATAGAAAACCATCTGGAATAAGGGGCGAAGTTAAATCAATCGAAAGTGCAGGATTTTTTTTTCCAAAGTTCAGTAGGACAGTAGAACCTTTATTTTTTAAGTGTTTTTCCTCTTTTTAAAGAATGTTCTTTAGACAATTATCTTTAAATATTACATTCAAAGGCACGTTTCAACCACGTCCATTTCAATGAGATTGATAGCTTAATTTAGTAGTACTTAGTACGTATTTGCCTCAGCCTTAAGGGGTAAGTGCGTACAAGGTATATGGGAGAATCATTATTCAAGCAGTAACTGTTGCGCTCGAAGTGCAAAATAGTTCGTTTCCAGAGGATTAATATGCTGTCATAATCGAAAAAAGTTAAAACTTGTCTGAGATTCATGTTTTAAACCTTCAGTGAAAGTAATGAATGTGGAATATAATTGGTTAGATGAATTGGAAAAAAAAAAGTTTTATTTCAATGCGCTAGTCCGGAGCCGCCACGGCAAAGCATGATGGCAGCAGTAAGTTTACACCACACGTACTAGTCCCAAAACAGAGATCTGAACTTACCCCTACTATCATGTTATGCCGGGGTAACTTGAGACTGGCACTTAGAAAATAGAAAACTGCCAAGAAGAAATGTAAATCACAAAGTATTTTGAAGAATAGCTTCTGACTGTTCCACATAGCACAACGATTTTTAAAAAAAAATCAGGCCTAGTAGTGGTTAAACACGGAAACATCTGAACAGCAGAAGTTGAAAGATCCAACATAATCAACAGGTTGGAATTGATACTTTACAACTCGTTATACTTCACCTCAGCGAACTCTCTTGACTGATTTGTGATACACTAGTATAGTAGTATAGTATAGACTTAGTGATAGTTTACACTTCATGCTTCCAAAGGGGCAGTACTTAAGAGCTCAGGATATGAATTTAATAGGACGATTACGCACTTACTCCCACTTATTCCCCTAATAATCTTATTTTATTTTTTATTTTGAACTTACAATTGAATGATCCTCAGCAATAAATATAATTATATATCAATACAGTCAACTATACATCACTTCTACTGCATTAAATACATTTTGGACCTATTCGAGGTATAGAGAGGTTTGAGGAATAATCTATATTTATAAATAAATGAATTATTATCGTAAGGATATATTAGGTAAGGTAAGGATATCATAGATAACATTTTAATGTTTTAAGTGCGGACGACGAGGCATGTAAATAACCACCCGCAGACGACAACTTAACCCGAGCCGCTAACGACTACAGTTGGCAGCGGGCGCCCGCTAACCCAGCACTTTTTAGCCCTTTTTTAGATTTCCTGTTCCCGAGGGGGGGAGAGGAGTGGGTACAGAAGCCCTCTTAATAGCGACCCTATCTCCTCTTCAACGCTAATTCTCTTTGCATCCTCTTCCTTTCCGACACCTACCACTATTCAAATAACTTCTAATGCAACTTAGTAACTTCAGGTAGTACCCCGCTATTGACAACAGAAGGAGCATTGTAGACTGAACTGTTAAAATAAATAAAAAAATCTACAAATTAAATAGTAGTGTTTATAATATATATATTTTTAAATTTAAATTCGCAACTGCCAGAGAAGATTAGAGACAATCTGCAAATTAGAAGACAAGATGGTTATGGGATTTCTGGCATGAAAAAGTACGCTACTCACAAGCACCCCTTCTCGTTATGCGCGTAAGAGATCTTTAATCCAGCACCTTTTCAGACAACTTCTCGCTTTGATAGGCATGCCAGAGCTATAAGCATATATTTTATTAGTCAATTAGTATATCTGTGTCGTATATGACGGAAGTGAAAATAAAGATTCCGAGTGAGTTGGTCGATTGTTGGTTGTTGTAAGTCAAACCGACTTTACAAACCGTAAAGTTTCATTATTTGAGCAGTAATGAGTTTTTGTTAATCGTCTTAATGTCTTGGATAGGAAAGATTGTTGTTTGTGCGAGTGAGTGTTTTTTTTTTTGTGGCTGAAAAGTATTTCTGTGCGGCGTGAGTCCCTAGGGAAATTACTTAGGTCTTTTTATTCACATCTTCAAAACTCAAAAACAGACAGAAACTAAATACGTACACAAACCTACTATAGTAAGATTTTTTTTTAAGTAGAAGGCTATGACATAGTCCATTTTTGTGGATTGGAATCGGTATAGATTCATCGGTCATTTTTTTTCCAGATCGTTTTTAATAATAAATGAATTTAACATATTCAAAGTTCCCCGCATACCTCGATTTATTAACTAAGAATATTTCTGATTCCCACTGCTTTATATGATTTTAATTTTCCGATGACTGTTTCGACTTCCTTTTTGTAGAGGTCTTAAGGTTGCTCCTACACGATCGGTTTTGTTGGCGTTCCAAGAGATCTGTCGAGGCCAGGAAAAAACCCCGTCGTGTGGGAACGATGACGTTAAAACTGTTCTTGTAGGACTGCATCGTTCTGACACGTCGCACAGTATGGCAGATTGGGAATCTAGCGGGACAAAAGTCTGGAAATCATTGCTAATGAAATATTTTTCTCTCGTCAAAACTAATTTGTCTAAAACGTAAAAAAAAATTTTTTACAAAATAAGTAATAAGATTTATAATGTATATTTTTAAAATTTAAATTCGCAACTGTCCGAGAACATTAGATACAATCTTTATCAGGCGAGAGTTTGTTTTTTTTACTTTTCCTTTTCCCCAAGAGAAAAATTACCGGCTATAATATAATATTATCCCAGATCTATATCTAACATTACCCATTGTCAATAATCTTCGCTATCCTCCTTAAAATATTCTAAGATTTCAAAATGATTGTTGTCTTCAACCGCGAATCGATTTTTCGTAATATGTTTTTTTGATTTCTCGAGACTGAGATTTTCGGAACAAAATCTGTCTTCCTTTCTATCGTTTGAATTAAGTTTTTGTCACATTTTCGCAATTACCAGTTCATTAATTGAACAATATTCTGCCCAACGAGAAGATCTCACGTAAATTATATTTTAGATAGAATTCCATGAAGTAATTTTCTTCCTCTGATTTTCTGTTTCTGTTTCATTCATCATAGTCGAAAAATGTGAAACATTTTTTTAAATAAAACGAAAAATTAGAGGAAGAAAATTACTTTATGGAATATTACCCAAAATTAAATTGAAAAAAAAATCTTCCATAAATACTAAAAAATAAAAATATTGTAAATTATATTTTGCCGTATATGCTGAACCAAGACATGATCGATTTAATTTCGGGTATGTGTTTCCGGATATGCCCAAGTATATTAATGAATCTCCTTATATTTTGAATGAAGTAGCTTTAACTATTATATTTTTCGAAACAACAAAGTTTATAAGCTGAATCCCATTATCATTATTATATTCGTTCAAACATTCTTTACGATCATTGGGAAATATGCTTTTTCCTCAATATATATATTTTGAACGTTTATCAGGTTTTTCTTCTAACTTATTTTCATATTACTTTTTGTTCGAGAACGAGCATTTCGATAATAGTTTTTGAGCACGCATGCGATTAGACTCATAGTTTATGGGTAGCTGTGAAACGCAGTGTTTCTGTATTTTTTGTCAAAAAATCTTTTTTTTTTTTTTTTTTTTTTAATTTTTGCTATTCGGTCTTTCCTCGAGGAAATTTCAGCAAGCATTCCAGTCGGTCGATTGAGGCTATGAGAAACTGATTTTATTTAAATTAAATAATATTTATGTACAAATCAACTTGTTTCAAAACTAATTTTCGTGAACGACCGTTATATATAACGAAAATACACTCGAAAGAGGTATGACAATTCAATGCTTGACACGAAAATGGGTTATAAATACATATTCACAACGTGCTTTTGTTATGGCAAAGAAAATATACATCCGCCGCACCCTGTTACAGTGTTGGTTCAGGTCTATTAAATAAATATTCAAATATCAGATGCCGAAAATTACATTAAATTGACAAAAACAACAAAGATATGTAAAAAAAAAACAGTATGGAAAGTTTGACGTTATATTCAAATATAGGTCCCAGCATATTTTTTTCTACATAAATCCGTCAAACCTCCAATATTTAAAACATTGTTATTCTACTAACAATATCTATTTTTTCGTCTTTTCATAATTCTATATTAAAATACATATATTTTATTTTATAGATTAGAATCCCATTTTTTTTTCTACATTGTTTGGAAATATGCCGGTAATTTATAAATATCTGAAGATACCTTGAGGTAAAAAAAAAAAAAGTAATGGATATAAAAAATATTTGGCCTTATTTAAAAGGCATATGAAAGCGTAAAAAAGTTCAAATATCTTTACGATATCAAAAGAAAAAAATGGGCTAGTGAAATTGTAGGGCAAGAAAACAAACAAATCACTGAAAAAGTGCTCAGTACCAAACCGACGGGTAAACAACCGAGGGATGAATCGAGACGTAGATGGGAGGATTATTATTATTATTAATTCGGCGCTACAAAACGTTGACGGGTCCAGGCCTCCTCAATCAGCAACCGCCAGGAGTCTCTGTTCAGTGCTGCTGCCATCCAGTTGCGGACTCCCAAGTTCCTCGCGTCTCTAGCCACACAGTCGATCCACCGAAGGCTTGGTCGCCCGACTTTCCTCCGCCTGTGGATGATCTCCGTCAGTAGACAGTTCGGGATCTCATTCTCGCCCATCTGTCATGACAGGCTCGCCAAAGAGGTCATAGATTTTATCGGTCCTGCGTCTCCATCTCCCACCAGTAAAAAGGGGTCAACGATTTTTCTGAGGATCAACGTTCAAATATGAGCAGATATTGGTCATTTTCCAGGTTTCCGCTCCATATGTAAGGACTGGACGAATAAGGGCTTTGTACAAAATAATTTTCGTCTTTCTAGTCCCTATCCTGCTTGCATCAGCCCAAAGTAATTGCGGTTTGCTGACAATATCCTTCCCTTTAGTTTCCGTTTCGATGGTGTTGCTGCACGTGACCTGGGATCCAAGATAGGTGAATACCGAAACCCACTGAAGGTGGTATGGTCCAAACCAAATCTTCTCCCAGGATGACTTGGGTGCTGTTCTGCTACCGTGTACTTATTAACCACTAAACCAAGTTTCCTTGCTGTTTCTGCTACAGAATGAAAAGCCTCTTCAACGGATTGTTTTGATCGCCCAACTATATCAATGGGAGGTTTGCGTTAGTATAAATAAGCAGATGCAATTACAGACTGCTGATGGTATCAGTATCGGACCTTTGGGATCGATAGGCCTTATAATTATTTACCATTAGAAGGGAAATGAACACTGATATACAGTAGAGATGGACATGAGAATGTGCACAATGAACCCCAATGTGCACAATGGCTTTCATCAATCCAAATTAAAATAACTTGCTACGTTCAAATGCTGTCTCATTGTTCATCTCCTTTATTTCCAACTGGATATAATTCAAACTTCATCATACGGATTTTTACGTTATAAAAAACGACGTATAAATTAATAACTATTGCTTAGAAAAAAATTGAAGTACTACCGATTTGGTTACTATTTTCTGATAATGCTTTGTTCTAGATCTTATGTTTTCCGTTAGGGGATCATACGTGGTTAGGCTATAACATAGAGTATGTGATAAGGTTGTTGAAGGAATTCAAGCCCTTCCTGGCGTTCGGCTGTAGCAAAGAGGTGTCAGTATGCATCTGCGTTCTATTACATTTCTATAACACCTTCCTATGTGTTTTATTTGTAAATGATTAGATTCCTTTCAAACTTTGTTCACGAAAAAGAAGTAGTAACTATATCTTATACCTACATCAAAAGATATGATTTCAATCAAGAATGTTTATCAAATTATAAACTTTTTCATTCAACGGAAGAAAAAGAAAGTTGTCCTTCATTTGCCGGGACCCGAGATAAATTGCGAAGGCGGGCGTTGGAAATGATTAGGTTCTAACAGGCCCTTAGCGGAGAACCTAATCATAGAAATCATCAAAAGGCGACAAGGAGCGGAAAAGTGTCGAAACTGGGGTTCTTTATCACAGAGGTGGAGCTGTTGGGACACCTTCCGCCGGGGGATTGGGGTCGACGACAGGGCGCTCTGGAGTGGACAGGAAATGCCAAGTTGGAAGGAGAAGAAACAGGAAGAGACCAACCCCTATGAGTCTAAGAACCATCATCTGATAAAAGGGATGTTTTCCAAAGCGTGGATCTGGTAATTACTAATAAAAATAATACATAAAAAGTTTATTTATATGCATGCATTAAAACAGAACTTGATTGATTCAGTTATCAGAATATGTTGTCTTCCAATTAGAGAAGTAAAATTAAGAAAGATTCACTCCAGCTATTTATTAATCAACTTTTAGTTTTCTCTTTTAATTTTATTCAGTTCATTTTAAATTTGAATAAGATTTTTATTATAAACGAATTCGAATAAAGAACTAAGGATTTTAATGGTAATATATAGTATATTATAAATATTATTGTTTTATTCATCGGATATTGAAAAACTCTGGTGCCAGCGTAACACAACTTTCATTTACCTCCATACTTGAAATAAAATTTAAAAAGTTTAAATTTAGTATCCATGGAATTATTTAGTTTCAGTAAAACAATATAATCATAGAAATTATTATCTACAACAATCACTTAAGTTAATGCAATTCTCGTCACTCTCCATTATCTTCTATGACTTAATAGGTAAGATAGTAATTTTTCTAAAATCTTTAGTTTTCTAACGGTATATTATACATCTATATAATTACTCTTATTTTCGGAAATTTGTTTTCAACCTGGGAAAATATTTTCCCGTTTTTTCTTCTTCAGTTAATTATCGAATTCTTTCGTTGTTTACATATATATATATATATATATATATATATATATATATATATATATATATATATATATATATATATATCTATTTTTCAGAACAACTAACAAGGAGAGAGGTTAATTATTTCCAATAATCAAAATTAAAGGTACTTTAGAGGAGGAAGTTTTGAAAATTCGGCATTTAAGCCCTGTGAAACTATTTCAATTAGAATAAGATATAGCTAATATTAAGTACCATATAATTGTACATTGATACGACGAGTTTAATCGCAATAGTTAGAGCCGTTTTCGAGAAAATTGTAAAAATGTGTAAAATTGATGATATAAAGTGACATTTTTGTGAAGTCGATTTCGGAGTATACCATCACAGGAATATGCCTTAAATACGGAATTTCAATTTTGTACAACTTTTCGTTTTTGAGCTAGATTTACCAAGCACACACCATTTAGCGAGACTTGGTTATTTGGATCTTAAAACGTGTATATAAACGAAATTTAGGTTTCATTTTATTATGGAACGTAAACACATCCTCTATCGAAGAAAAAAAATGTAAATGGTCTAAAAATCGACTATTGATGATGTAAGCACCAAATACTAACCATTCTAGGTCGTCATTCTGGCCTTAAGCAGTGCTAGAAGCCTTAAAAATATTTTGCCACCTTAATAAACTTCAACAGTATACAATAAAGAATAAAAATTAAAAAAAAAAATATTTTGGAAAAAAAAAATTAGATAAAAAATCGTTTCATGTGTTTCTCGTAAAGTTTGCTAAATGGCGCTTACGCATTATTAAAAAAAAACGTTGTCAATATATTTCATATATAATAGGTAAGTGAAAGAAAAAATAGTGGAAACAAAATAGATAAATATTTTTCTTTTAACAATATAATAATACTTAAAAATGATCGGAAGTAAAAATATGAAAAAAACTAAAACTGCTAAAATACGAAAAATATATAAAACTACAGGATTATAAAATATTATATGAAATAATATCAATGCGGTACACTTTATTACAGAAAATTTAAATTTACGTATAATAAATAATATTTATTGCTGTCAATGACTCTGTCAATATATATATATATATATATATATATATATATATATAATCGCCCTATCTAAATCGGAATCAGTTTAAGTGTTAGGCTGTGGATAACTGTCTATATATATATATATATATATATATATATATATATATATATATATATATATATATATATATATATATATATATATATAATCGCCCTATCTAAATCGGACTCAGTTTAAGTGTTATGCTGTGGATAACTGTCCAGCATATAATTCTGGAGAAATAAAAGATGCAATTCAATTCTTAGGGACATGCCATATGTAGAGCGAGATAAGACAAACACATTTTGGGCTGCCGATCTGTTCTCCAGAAGATTTATTTAGTTTATTAAAAAGTGGAAACTGGAAAGCCCTTAGTAATTATGTACATTACGTCACATTACAGAGATCTCAATTATTTTTAAGCAATAATACCTATTGCCCTTGAGTTATTTCTCAATACATTTTTAACTCAATAAACCCTCAATTAGTTTTTGGAAGATTTTATTTGCAATTGTATAGTCTATTGTTTGTTACAGCATACAATATAATTGCATATACATTATTTATTTTAATGCATCGACGGGACTTTTGAATTTAAATTGCAGATTTATTAAGCTATAAATGTATTTATTTTAAAAGAATGTAAATATTAAAACATATTTGTTTTTTGCTCATGCATTTTATTTTTATTATTATGCGGAAATAAATAAACAACAAAAGGAACTTTAGCCTAGCGGCTATTTATTATTTGGCAGGCCATACATAAGTAAAAATAAATAACGATTTGAAGGAATCACAAAAACAGAGCTTACTTCACTGTGAACATTTATTTTTCACCCAAGATTTAAGATTTTAAAAAAAGAAGTAAATTTTCAAATACATAGATTTTCGGAACATTTTTTTTGTTTTAAATGAGAAAATATGAGTATTGTATTGGAAAGTGAAATACGAGTAAGGACGCTAAGGTAGGGGATAAGGCAAACATTTACAATTTCTAGTGGCTGGAGGCTGTCATTACACTCTACGGAAGAAATGTACACAGTGGTAAAGACATAAACGATGTTTGGAGAAATGACAAGCCAGAAGACGTTATTTACTTTCCTCGTTAAATTATCTATAAGGCTTATCTCCTCTTTCTCTCTCTCTCTTCTTAATCTTCCATTTCTAAGTACTACCGAGGCAGGGATGTAAAGCTTTGGAGGATCGCAGAGCTGGAATTATCCCGTGTAATCCTTGGTCTGGGCCAATAAGTGATCATTATCAAAGGCTGAGTCTAAATCCATTTGTCTCAATATAAATGCCCTTAGTCAGACTTCTGATGTATTTAACTTCCTTCTCGCCTTTGAAGGAAATGGGATTTTTGAACCTTCTTGCTATAATCTGTTTCCTGAATTGTAAATGTAAAGTCATTTTATTTTAATTCCTTTTAATTAACACAAGCTATTTCATTGATATTGCTAAATAAAATTGTATATAAATTTATTCACATTTGAAAAAAACAGAGGAAAAAGGGTTATAACTAAAAGATAGGGAAGAAAGCATTATAATTTTTTTTTAATAAGAAAGCCAGTTGTGTATGTGTTCGTTCCGTACTCTCTATTTTTACAATTAAAACGTTCATTTTTCGTAATAAATACTTCACTAATTTATTTCTTCATTTCCATGTTCTTGGAATTAGGGAATAATGACATCGTAACATATTATATTTATTGTTTATTATTAATAAGTTTCTATTGGAGTTTTCCATGGTATAATTATAAATAAAAACAGATAGTAAGTCAATGAATTTTATTTATTTTTGATAACATACATAGTTATTGTCCTCTCTCTCTCCCTCTCTCTCTCTCTCTCTCTATATATATATATATATATATATATATATATATAAAGGCGTCCACACGGAAAAAGAGGAAATGGCAGGTCTAGACTGCTATGGTATAAATATGTAGTTCTGACCCCTTGATTCCCGGGTGTGCGTGCATGTAGAAGAGCCGCAAAGGACCGGTCAGAGTGGAGGAGAATTGTTGCGGTGGCCGAGGTCCTCCATGGACCATAGCGCCGGAAGAGTTAGTAAGTTTTATATATACATATATATGTATATATATATATATATATATATATATATATATATATATATATATATATATATATATATATATATATATAATCTGATTAAGTATAAAAATTTATATAATCAGACAAGATAAATTATTAATAAAGACATATATTAACCAGTAAGCTCCGTTATCATGAAAGAAATTAATAAGTAACTTGCCCACATATCTCCCCCCTAAGCCAAATTCGAAATTCAAATATTAAACTAAAGTTTAAAATTCCCAAAACATTTATACAAGTAGCTCTGTTCTATTCCAATAAATTTTGTTATCGTTATTGTGAAGAACTAAATAATATTCCATATGAGTAAACTATAAGAATGCTTAGCTAAGTATTAGGATTATAAAAGAGGCACTAATTTCGTTTCCAAATTAAATTCATAATTTACTGTTTATTTAAAGTCAAATAACCTTCCAAAACTATATTTATTTACATTAAAATACTTAAAGGGTTTTGATTTTAGGTTATAATAATAATAATAGCCTCTATTTGTTCCAATAATACATATACACATTAAAAACTATTTAAAAAAAAAAAAAAAACACAAAATATAAACAAATTAATCTACTATTTCTGAAGGTCAGTCATTGTATGAGATTATGAGGAGTTCTTTATGTCTTGATTTTAAAGAAAAGCCAGATCTTGAAATGCACTTCCATGGTCTTCCTTTCTTTATTTTAAAACCTTTTGGTTACCAGGTAATAATATTGTTAGTCCATTTATCTTTCGTGCTTCGTATTGCGTGCCCAGCCCATTTCCATTTGCGATTGTGCATACACTGTATTATATATCTCCAGCCTACCTTCTAACCCAAATATTTCTTCTTCTATCTCGTCCAGTAATCCCCATCGAATACCTCTCCGTTGACCTCAAAGTAGTCCTCATCTTCTGTATGTTCTTGGAGTTGAGGTTCCGTGCCTCTGAGGCATATGCCACGACAGGTAATACAGTGGTCATCCACAGCTTTCGTTTTTACGCCATTTCAATATCCGACCAATATATACTTTTGTTTTTCAAAGCTGCTCGCCATCCAAGACTGCATTTGATTTTAGATTATTTTAATAAAAATGTGACTAAAATTATCCACTCGAACAAAAATCGCAAAGAAATTTCTCTAATTTTGGTAAGGATCCGTCATAGTTCTTGATACCATTTGAAACGTGTCGTGCATTTAACCCATATTCCCTCTCGTTTGTCTTCATAACAGTTGACTCGTCTTTCTTTAGACGAGTTGGAAAACCTTGGAAGCGATGAATTTAAAACTCGACATATGAAAACAATGGCAGCTTTCCTCAGCTTGTAGAGAAAACGTACGGATGTCGGACAATATGAACATGAAAACAATACAGTAGACTACGAAAAAAAGTGAAAAAATATCTTTCATTGATGCACCAGAATAGCGTTCTGAAGTTGAACAAAAACTGTAACCAGCTTCTCCTCGTTCTATAGTTGACAAAATACTGAGCCAAAACCACAAACCATCACAACTGTTGAACTATCAAGAGTCTTCTAGGTTGTACTGAAGTATTTCAAGAGTTTTTCAGCTGGTAGCAGCAATATCAATACTGGATAACGGGGCGAGGAGAAGAATTCAGGCGAAGCACAGTGGGACATATCGTAAATTTAGGGGTGCAAAAGTCAAAAAAACAAAGATTAAATTTAGCTCTCGGCACTATACAATACGTATTTGTACATAAATGTTTTCTGCATTCAAATCCGACGATGGTGAATTCCAGACCTCAATATTGACAAACAAACGCAGGATTTATATAAGGCGTTAGATGATGAGATAAAAAATCTTCAGTGAGTTAACAACTGATTGCTCACGAATAAGAGTCTACAAATCATTTTTATTTTGTTCGACTAACGTGGTGAAGGTAAGAGAAAGCTATAATCATATTCATAAAAAATTGGAACCTATCAGAAAAATGTATCGAACGAATTTCGTTTAAACCAATTTTTTAGATTTCTTTTAATTGCAAGTTAATAGATCCGCCTAGATTCGCTTTATTTTTTGCACAGTTATTAATCTTGTGATGCTAAGTTTCCATTTTTTTTTAAGCCAGTTGCAGCCGCGTTAACAGTGTATGTTTTTCAGAAATTATCAGCAATCCGAGAAGGACTATGTTATAAATATTTGGAGAACCATGGAAACCTGAGGGTAAAAACTCAGTAGTACTCGATTAGGTGATTTTTAATATTTTAGGGTACATTTCCGACAACAAAGACATAATGGGGATATCTCAAGAAAATAAAATTTCTATAAAAAATTTTTCAAGTAAGTTAAACGAAAAAGGGATTAAACATTGTTGAACATTAAAAATATTGCTAAAATTGGAACATTTATACATCTTGGTTGGATACCGAATTAAAAATAATTCTACCCGACTTACATGGTGAGTCTGATTGGGAAAGTATTGGTCGCCCGATTAAATGCTTTAAGGATTCTTCATTGTGATCCAAGAGACGAAAAGTAGCACCTCTATTAGAAAGTCCCATTTTATCAGAAGAGGCTCTTGAAGTAAGAAATAAAGACATAGACAACTTAATATAAGGAAGTGTTCTCGAATTGCTTGTTATTTTCCTGTGATCCTTTAGTTTCATTGCAAACATTTCTTCTAATAGACACTAGAGAGAGCAGATTAGTAAAAATTAAACTCCTTTAGATAAGGAGGTTGCACTCCTTCTTTCCATTACTTTCTCCTCCGGAATCGGTATCAGATTTCGAAATGGAAAAGGAACTTGAGGATCAGATGTTGTAAAAACGAAAATTGGAATAGTTGATTATAAGTGGGTACTTATATTGTGTTCATTCATATTCGTTTGTATATTTAAATATCTTTATATTTATATATTATACTTATATTTTATGCATATATCATTTATATGCTTTATATCTTTTTATTATTTATTTATATTTTATATTTATTTATATTATCTATTATATCTTTATATTTTTTTGTCTTTCTATGATTCACGATAATGGTGAGTTTTAATTTTTGTAAATATTACATTTTTTTTAACAAGTTACAGAGGTATTTATTTATATAACCATCCTTTGGGTCTTTGTTTTTGTTTCATAATACAATTTATAAAATGTTTATATCATTATGCAATTGTTAACAGTAATTTTTTTCATGATCGTGTCATAAAAGAGTTTTGCAGTTTCAAATTGATAATTTTTCCCACTGTGCGACGGGGCGGATTTCGGATGCCTCACCTTATAAATGCAAATTAATATGTTTAATTATAAATGTTAAATAGAAACAATCAAGATGTTTTTTCTCTAGAACAGTTTTTAGATTTTTTTATTTTGTAAACTTATATAATTCAAATAGAAACATGCATGAACAAAAAACATCGAATCCAAGAATTTACAAAACTTACATATTACATAACTGAAAATCTTTATTTTAACTAACAATAACAATAACAATAAACAACAATAACAATTAACAATAACGCTCACTGGACTTCATTCCTTAGGAAGTATCGTAAGGCATAGCCTCATAATTTTGTGCGGAGTCATTAGTGAAAATTCAGTAATCAACAAAGTGAAATTTGTTAAATAATTTCAGCTAAAGACTATTAAGCTGCGAGACGGTTTTTAAGGCAGAAATTAGTTCAAGAAGTGGGAGGGGGGGGGGAGAGGGGTGTGGAAAGTCGGTGATTACATCCATCTTGTTACCTTGAGATGTCAAACTTTGCGATCAGTCTACTTGGATCCATAAAATTACGTCAACATCAATCAATAATTTTCAGAGGCAACAAAGCTGACAATTTAAAATTACAGCAAGACCCAGGGAAAGTAAAATACTCCGGATTGATTTCAATTAAATACTTTACTGGCATGCAATAACTGTTGCGAACATTAATATTTACAAGTCAATTTAAAAAAAATTTACAATATTAGTAAAGTATTATATAAAACGAAAAGTTAGTCGTTTTATATAATGTGTGAACAAGGAATGCTTAAAAAAGCTAAACGAATCAACAGACTTTATTTAAGTTAGTATAGTGAAAACACCAAAAAAATTTCATTATAAAACAGAAATGTATATAACAGATATTGAAATGGCTATTTATAATATTTATACCAAAGGTGTCAAAAGACAATTTTCAAAAATGATTTTTTTTGGAATTATCGTTTAATCATATTTCCTCAACTATTTTTATACTTTTCGTATAATAACTGTAAAATTAACTTAGTTGAAATCCGCATGATGGTATAGAAGGATCAATCTAATTAGGGATTGATAAATTATTCCCAATTGTTTTATCTGTTATTGATGGGAATAAATTTAAGATTGGACTATTAGGGATATTTATTTGGTCATTTAAGCCAAAATCTGGATTGGTTTTGAAGGATTTTATTATTTAAAGTGCTCCATATATATTTAATTTGAGGCTGTTTTTAACGTGATCTATTAATTTAACTCCTGAGTCGTTGATGAATTTATGATTATTTTCATTTAAATGTATTACAAAGTTGGAATTTTCTTTCTTATTATTATACGCACGTATATGTTCCTTTAATTCCAACTTTGCAATTCATTTAAATGAAAATAATCATAAATTTATCAAAGAATCAGGAGTTAAATTAATACATCACGTTGAAAACAGCCTCAAATTAAATATATATGAAGCACTTGAAACAATAAAATCCTTCAAAACCAATCCAGATTTTTGCTTAAATGACCAAATAAATATCTCCAATAGTCCAATCTTAAATTTATTCCCATCTATAACAGAAAAAATAATTACTCACCGGCATTACTGGAAAAACCCTGACCCTTAAACTGTTTACCTAAAAACATCCTACCTCACTCTCGTTCATTGTTAGTTCAATGTGAGAAGAAACCAGTACAAACTTTTCTGTTTGATATAATCCATTTAAACCTTGGTGAGTACCAACATGTATTTGATTTCTTGTCTTAATTAAATCCATAATTCATAAATGTTTTATAATACTGATTTATATTAATCTAATTTAATATGTATAATAATTCCAAACTATATTTTTAATTGCTTATTTTTAATTTGTTTGTGTGTTTTTAGAACTGAGGATGAATGTATAACATTCGAAACTAGGTTTCAATAAAACAAATTTATAGAAGTGGCAAATAATTTATCAATCCCTAATTACAATTAACTTAGTTGAAAGGAATTGATATTAGTGAAATTGAGGAAAATGGTACGTTTTCCTCAATTTCACTAATATCTATTTCTCAATTTCAATTTAGGTTGGCATCAATTTCTAAAGTACTGCAAGTAATAATAAATATAAATAATTGAAGAATCGTAATGAAAGCTCACAATCTGAACTTAAACATTAAAATTAAAAAAAAAATAATTATAATTATTCGTTAAATTATAATTAACATGTTAAATTGTCCTTATCTTTATTAATTTCAAGAATTAATTAAAATCATTAATTATTAAAAAGTCATTCGATGTGTTTAAATATCTGCCTTCAAGGGAAGGGGGATATAAGAATTTTGTAAAAATCGAAGGTTTGACCTTGATTTTAGCATTTCGGCCCAATGTGCCTTAGGTCATCGAATTAATGAGGATAATTAATGAGGAGTTATTTGCTCGGGGATAAGTTCAACTGATAGAAAATTATCGTATATATTCTGAAAAGAAAGCTTTGTACGCGCATAAACTACCAATTTTTTTTCAAATCCAAGGGTAAAACACGCACAGCTTGTTTTAACCTCTAATGATTATTAATGTGATGTTAACATCTAATAACATGAGTTTCATATTGATATGGGGTTACAAATGATTCACCGCTATTTCATAATTTGTTTCAATAATTCAGGTGGCTTATAATTAAGATTTCACGTAGAAATCGAAACGCTTGGCAGCGAATAAATAAATCGCAATACTGTATAATCCAAGAGGATTTGTAGCAACGCAATAAATTACCGTATGTCGAGACACTGACGTAAATTAGTAAAATATCAGAAGGTCTCGACTCCATCAAAAGAAGTCATATATAATGCTAATTCGATCACCCCTCCCCCCCAAAAAAAAATAAATAAAAACATTTGAACCGTCTGCATTAAAAACGTAGTGATATTCTTGAAAAATCTATTTAAAAATGCCAATTCCAATTATTTAAAATATTTATTTATAAGTATTAATATCCTATGTTTAATTTGTGTTTAACTACTTTCTTAATTTCAAACCTGTGCTTTAAAAAAAGAAATATCTCAAATTAGCTTTTGAGGAGAAACTAACGATAACAAATTGTCTCGAGAGAGGTGAACCAGGAAAAAAATTAGCTGTGGGATTTAATTTTATTAAGTCTGCTATCTCTTATATTAAGAAAAATATAGAAAAAAAAAATTAAATGTTGTTACCTCTATGGGACAAGGTCCAAGTGCTATCTATACAAACTGTAAAATTTAGCGATTTTCCGTTGTTTGACGAAGCAGTTAACACATCATCACGAAGCAGATGAGACCTGAGGCCTTGAAAAAGATGCTTTCAACAAAAGAAAATTTCAGACTACCTCTCATGAAAATATTTAAAAGATAAATTTCTGAATAATGATTAAATATTATAAAAATATTTGTAATATTTAATTATTGTTTTTAAATTGAGTTGTTATTAGTGGTTACTTTTTTCTCGTTCTGTAATCCAAATTACTCGCTAATCCGAACCTCATTGGTTTTAATTAGTTCGGATTAACGAATGGCTACTGTATTATGTTCGAAGGTGGTATAGATCGTCATTTAGTAAACATAATAGCTTCGGTTTTATTAATGTTGCTTTATAGTCCATATTTTTTAAGGTAGGTGCACGATTTATTGAGCTCTTCCTTTTATGGATTTATAATCTAATATAATATAATAGAAAACCGGTGATGTGTAAGTTAACTTTGAAATATTATGTGTAAATTATTGAAATAATTTTCTTCTTTGGCTCAAAGACTTAAGTATAACCTTATATAATCTGTAGTTAATTTATGTTGCGTAAGTATTTTGTACACAGCATGTTACTTAAAATAAATTAACATCTTATCTATTTACACGTGAAGCCGATTTAGACATGATAGGAATTGAGAATAAAAGCAAACGGGATCGCCTCATTCACTTCATCTGGCCGAGGCCATTCGTCGTTGAGGCGGACGAATCAATGGATCGGACCTGGTTGAGAACCACCGTAATCCATCTTATGTGAAAACCTATCGCCACCGACCAACAAACCATCCGACTTGGAAGTAAAACAAATAGACTGACTCGCATAAAAATGCTTCTTCCCTCCCACCCCCCTCATATCCCCCCACCATTACTTTCGAATGCCTTCTCCACTGAACCTTAGGGCTTCAATATAAATAAAAATAAAATTGTTGCGAATGGAATTTTTTATTTTATTTGATGGTTGGCAGTGGTTTAAGGAGAACTTTTGATGTACAAATTCGTCTAGGTTTCAAAAGCCGGTTAAAAAAATATGATATACTATTGCCGGATTTGTATAACATTTTGATTCTACATTCATGCACGAAGTTTAAAATATTATAATAGAAAGTTATAATAGGAAATGCTTAAGCAATTTTACAAATTCATAAACAAGTATTAATAACATAAAGCAGGGATTCCCAGACTTCATGTCACTGCGTTCAACATCCACATTTCAGAAAACTGGGCGTACCACTACCTCATCTTATGATATTAGTATTAAGGATTCGTCTTAATGAAAAAATACAAACTGATTTATGCACAATTTCTCATATAGCATGCTAAATCGTACTATTAGTGCTATTCGTCGAGTTTCAACAACGGCATGCTAGTTGAACAGATCTAAGAAAGTGCTAAATCCAGTGTCACTCTGCTAAATGGCCGCCATATTGTTTTGACAACTCAGAGTTAGCTCTATGATGTTCTTATTTGTTTACTTGCTTTAGTTAGTTCAATTGAATTATATTAAAATCAAAAACGTTGTAAGGAGGTGTGATTTTTATTTAAAGGTTTCATAAAAAAAAGGTTAGGGAAATGGGTACTTACGTATTTCGCGGTCAACCGACATTGTTGCATAACCTACCGATACTTTCTTATCGCTTACGCTTTGGTTATGTACATTATTTGTTTTGTAAAAACGGTGATTTGTTTTTAATAAGTGTGGAATATTTTGAGATTTTTATCAGTTTTGTTTTGTTAATTAACATTATTTGTACTCTCTTAGTTTTTTGACAATAAGTGTTGTTTTTTTAGATCTTATTTTCACTTGTGACAATAAGTGTCGAGTTTTTTTTTTTTTTTTTTTTTTTTTTTTTTTATGTTTATTTTTCAATTCTATATCATATTTTGGAAAAAATATGATAAAATTTGGGAATTCGGAAGAAGATGCGTTTAAATATTTTATAAATTTTGAACTATTCCCTCCAGAGAACTGTGAGAGGATGGGCATTTACGCCAGTCGAAACCAACGGATTTTGGTATTATTCCATTTCTTTTTGTGATAGGAATTTTAGTAATTAAATTTAACTAACATTTAATTTTAACGCCTTAATATAAATTTCCATAGATAGGAAGAAGCTAGGTGTCATGAGGCCATCCAGTCAGGTAATGAGGAAGGTAACAACGAACAGCTGACCTGGCTGACCGGAAAATACGCGAGTAGCGGAAAATTAAATTAAATTGCACCATATTACCATAGACATCGCCACCGTATCCATTTGGCAATATACGTTAGCAATTACACATGGGCGCTCATAATCCTGAATATAGCATGCTAATCATTTAATTAATAAATGATTAATAAAAAACTGATATTTAAAGTGAACAAAAAAGAACACTGATAAACCTGATATTATACAAATGGGCAAACATTTTTGTAATTTTATTTTATTTGACATCAAACCGATTAAAGTTAGACAAGTTTACAAAATTTTAATCGACCATAATCCATGGTTGGGATAATAAAAACAAATTATGTATTTTTAACTTGTTTTCTTAATCAATAAACATTATATAAGGGTACTATAATAACCAATTGAAAGTAAATATAAAGTATAAATTAATAAAACAAGAATATGTTCAAAGGGACAAATTGTAAATATAATAGTCCGTAATTTAAGAATGAGAGAAATAGTACGTTAATTAGTAATAATGTTAAATTTGTGTGAATGTATTCGTAATTTTAATATATTTTGAGCCTTTCTAGAGATGCACTTGAAGATGGCTTTTCTGGCCGAAACTTTGAAAAATAATAAAAATAAAGGAAGTGAAATAAAGACAGCCTAAAACATTTTATTAAAATAAAAACGTAACCTCAACAATTGCTTCGGTAAATAAAATCTGGGTCTTCAGAAATAAGGAACCGTTCGCGGAGAGTTCGGAAACAAAATTTCAATCAAAAGGAGGGGGAGGGGAAAGCTAAAATTAACTCAATATTCAAGCCGGTCCCCGGTGATTGCCAAAAATTAATAAGGGAGGGAGGATAAAGCGATCAATGGGGGGGAGGGGGAAATCCAATTCACATTTAATTAATTTACATTCATTGAAATAAATTCAATTTATCTGACGCGCTTGCAACGGGATGTCCCTCTTGGCCTGAAATGATTTGGAGCCGTAGTTAAGTAATATTGAGTCAAATGTTGAGGTATAAAACAGGGCTGGGACAACCGGTGCAATGTCCCGGAGCCCCCAAAAACAAGGGGTAAAAAATGAAGTAATATTTCATTCGGATTCATAATCACGATGTTTCGTCCTTTTTTTTTCGTACTGTATTTTCAGATAGTAAAAAAAAAGCCTCACTTTTAAAAAATATTTCACAAGATATTTATTGAATTAGAATTATGTAAATGATTTTTTTTTTACAATAAAATTGGTTGTATCATATGATCCAAATTATATACTTATGTATTTAAAAATGAAAAAGATAAACAACTTAATTTCACCAAATAAATAAACCTTATCCGCACAATATAAACGAATGGAATAAAACAATATATTTAATACTATTTAACTAACTATTCTTCTCAGATCACCAAGGTGTAGAACCTCTGTTAGAGAAAATTTGTAATCTTGAGTAATGTTTAATTTGTTATCGGTCCCTTGTGGTTTAGTTGCTAATTAGTTTGATAATTAGTTAGTTGCCTAGTTACAGCTTCAAGAAGAACAAGTTTCTATCCTGACCTCAGATAATATAAATTACCTGGTCTCCAAGAGGATTAATATTATTCAGCCATAGGAGCTAATACGATTCTAACACCACATCACCTGTGGTCAAGGTAGTTTTAAATAGAATTAGGTTTTAGAGTGATTAAAGTAAACAATAAAATATTAAATAATAATCTGATAACAATAAATAAACATTGCAATTAATAAGCACTTGTTTAATGAAATAAAATAACATAAATTACAATTTTTACAGTAACAATAAAAAAAACAAGCTTTGTATTTTTTACGTTGCCTTTGGGCCTTCAATCTCTTCAACTCCTTTTGACAGTCTACTACACTTCTTACTAACTTAAACTATCGCCTTCAACTTTACAACATGTAGCGTCGTGGTTGTGTCTAATTTATTATTATTTTTATAGTATACATTTTTACTGTTTGTTCTTTCTATCAGATTATTTAAATCACAAAATAAACAACAAAGTAATAAAATCAAAACGCGAATATGAAGGTTTTTTAAGTCACTGTAGATGTCTCGACATATGGAAAATTGAATTTCTATAGTAGAATATATTAAAATAGGTATCCATTTCAAACGATAAACTTCAGATTTGTAATTTAAACGTTTTATTTCATATCAACGTTTCGAGATGAATTTTCCTTATTAAGGTAAAAATACACTAGTCTAAAACAAAATGAAAACAACATCCATAGAATAATGCGTATTTTCACTTTTTCAACTAAAATATTGTTAAATAAAAGTTTTAAAAAATCACACACGAATAAATTTATTTTCTGAAACATTACGATTTCTCTACGGCATTATTCAAATTATTTTAATGCAAATGGGAATACAAATTTTAGCACAGAACTACGTCCAATTAACAAATGGTGTCCCTGTTCGAGTCCCAATTAACAAATTGGGTGGTGACTGGTGTTGTCCTTTGGGAGCACTAGCTAACGGAGTCGATGAGAGAAAGCCTTAGAAAATATTTTATTTGTTAATGGTGCAGAGCTACATGACTCTGAAACGAGAGATCTGATGACAGGGTCGACTGGCTTGGACCGGCAGCTGCTAGACATTACTATAGATATACTGTACTAGAGACAGAGTTACATTACCACTAGACTTAAAGCTACTGTAGGTTTATTTTGTTAATAACGCGATGATTTGTGGATAAAAAAAAAACTATTTATTAAGATTTACAATCTGACTCCGTTTTAAACACCTTTTATTTTTCCAACACACTGAAACCTTCTCAAAGGTTCTTATTAACCCGATGCTATCAGAATCGATACATCAAATCGATTCAGAACATTGATGTTGGTCTAAATAAAAATAATTATAAATTGAATATTTAATATCTCCAACACTACAATTGTCTGTCCTTGATTGATGATCTGAGACAGGTTTTATAGAAACAAAATAGGAAAATAAACAATAAATTCCTGGGTTATAAACCCTATTTCGAAACTTTAACTTCACGGGTCAAACCCCATGTGATAACTGTTCCTCTATCTGGAGTATTAGGACAGAAAAATTTGAAGACGCTTTTGTTGTCATTTTTAAACGCTCATAGCTCCACTACCATAAATGATAGAAAGCAAGAATTGTTATCATATAACAGAGAAAATGTGCCATTAGAGGTTGCAAAAATTTATTGAATTTGGGCTTAAGACGGAAGTACAGTAAGCGAACAAAGTTGACCAATTTCCAGTATTGAGTTGACGACGTCAACAAAACAAGATTATTTGCAACATATTCAATAATCGAATATATTAACAGTCAACAATCATTCACGAGATTGCTATTTTATAATTATATATTTTTCTAAGCAATTCTCATTAATACCACTCTAAGTAATTCTACGCCTTTAAAACCCCGCGCGTACACACAGCCTCTGTCCATTTTTTTTTTCAATTTGACTATCGCTTAAATTTTCAAAAAAAATAAAATAAATAATCTTAAGACAAGATAAGTTTTTGAGCTCGAATATCAATTTTTAAAGAAAAAAACATCGTTTTTTGGTCGTTTATCTACATTTAACGAAACTAATGTAATTATTTTGATGTATTTTTTTTTTGCGAAATTTGCCTGTGCAAATCTGAAATGCTGCTTGCCAGGCATAAAATAAAAGGTTTTTCGCACCGTATAGTCACTGGTGATTGAACTGGGAAGTCCTACCCCACCCGCCGTATTCCCCAGACATTGCACCTCGTGATTACCGCTTGTTCCGGTCGATGGCACATGGTCTGTCTGAGCAGCGCTTCACATCGTACGAAGATACGAAAAATTGGATCGATTCATGGATAGCCTAAAAAAATTAATAGTTTTTTCGACGTGGTATCCGAATGCTTCCAGAAAGATGGGGAAAAGTAGTAGCTAGTGGTGGACAATATTTTAAATAAAATGCAATGTACCGTTTGTTTACAATAA
Organism: Rhaphigaster nebulosa; assembly: GCA_948150685.1. Taxonomy (NCBI): domain Eukaryota; kingdom Metazoa; phylum Arthropoda; class Insecta; order Hemiptera; family Pentatomidae; genus Rhaphigaster; species Rhaphigaster nebulosa. Next base: position 125,209,405 of record OX411307.1, read on the forward strand.
CTTCCTAATTTTTTATTAAAAACAGCGGTAACTTAGTTGTACACGTGATGTATATATATATATATATATATATATATATATATATATATATATATATATATATGTGTGTGGTTCAGAAGTATGGGTACACCGATATATATATAGCTATATATCAGTGCACCCATTTATCTGAACCATATATAATTCAAGTAGAACGGATATGAATGGGTGCAAGAGGTTGATCCGCGATAATATTTATATATGGTTTAGATTTATGTAACAATAAGAATGAGTACACACATATATATATATATATATATATATGCGCTGTAAAAGGAACTGGACAAAACGTGGAAGGAAAGTGTGTGTGTGTGTGTGGGGGGGGGGGGATGGTATGTGTCAGTGTACCTATACACCTGAACCAGCCAGTACGCATGTAATAATTGCAATAAATACATCGCTGAATACGTTATTGTATCCGATGTCCTACCATTCCATAGGTAAAATGATACCTTAAGTCACGATTAATTCAAAGCCTGTTATAGATTTTTTTAGTGCTCAGAATGACAAAAACTATCTCACTGCAAAGTTTAAGAACTTGAATGAATTTGATTGAAACCATTTTTACATTACAAATACTGCAGGATCCTTTATTTTATATATATACATATATATATATATATATATATATATATATATATATATATATATATATATACATATATATACATGTTTAATAAACAAAGTCACTGGCCCGGCATTTTTGGAATTTCAAATTAAAACTTATACACGAATTAGTCCCTAATTAGTACCAACAAATTAGAATTATTACCCATCAGAATCATTAGTTATAGCGTATCCAACTCGAGGTAGACATGGAAGCCCTCCACTGTTAGAATTTCATGGTGGAACTTATACACATATTAGTAGCTAACTATTACCATATTACCAAAGTAATAGTGATAGTAATATTAAGTTAGTACACAAATTATAATTAGTGCTCATCAGGAACACGAGCCATAGCGTTTACAATAGTATATCTACACTAGACCGGAAGATATACCATATATCTCCCGATCCTGATGGGTACTGATTATAATATTTTGGCACTAAGTAGCTACTAATTCGAGTATACGTTTCAACTCAATATTCCTAATGTGCCGAGCCAGCGACATGCACCTCTATTTGTTTATAATTTTTACCAAGCAATAAAATAAATATTGTCGAAGTATTTTGTCTCTACCTAAACTGTCACAGAGTAAACTAATTTCGTCAACTGAAAAAAAAATAAAAAAATATATATATATTTTTCTGTTGGCATTACAGACCACGGAGATCTTTGGCCGCGTGATGTGGTATTCTTACAGAGATTTATTGCTTGCGGGAGCACAGATAGCCTGGAGGGGGTCACCCAACCTCAAGTTGCTGCGAACCATGGTTCCCATGGTGCAGCGGCAGGCTGCCCAGTGCTCCATATACAGTACCTTTGGGACCAATTCGGCAGTGTCCTTCTCACCGACTCTCTCGGGTTCAAGGACAGTGAAAAATCGGTCTAGACCCACGGATTATGGCTATTCGGGGTTAGCAGGCGCATGAGGACATACCTTTCAGACCGTCCATGGACCAAACCTCCGCGTGGCTATTCGACATCCTGGAAGATCACAACGCGAATCGAAATTTAGGTACACGGATCCATAAGGTCCATCACTCCTATGCCCGGACTGTGTGAGTTGCCTCCAGTAGTATGACGGGCCTCACATATACGAGGGGGGATAGTTACGGGCTGCGTGGATTTTCCCCGGTAGGCGGTCACCCATCCAAGTACTAACCACGGTCGACGTTGCTTAACTTTTATTTCCTATTGCAAGCGCCTTAGCCTGCTCGGTCACCCCGGCCCATATATATAAAAAAAAATATATATATATGTATATATATATATACATATATATAAATATATATACATATATATATAAATATATATGAATATATATATAAATATATATACATTTATATAAAGATATATATATATATATATATATATATATATATATATATATTTATTTATATACAATCAATTTTTTGGGTATACGTACACATGTAGATTCGGTATTTGTATATTCGTTCATAACTGAAACTAGTTTTACCTAGTCTGTAACACTCAGCGTCTCCGCATATGTCTACTAACTAAAGCGTAAGGACAAAAACTAAAATAAAACAAAAAACGCTGCAAATAATCACACTATGGTTAATTATTTCCAAATAATAATTATATTACAAAACACTTTATAGTTTTCCTTTATCTTCATAAGTGGCTGAGATACGGACGTATGAAACCTTTCATATAAATCAATACAAATTTGAACTCAACTTTTGAAATGAAATTCACTAAGAAATTTCTTTAACTAGAACTTTTTAGACAGATTTTCACCCTGTTCTTACTATCCCTTTCCCTAATGTCCACTGAAATCCAGCGCCCCAAAGGATTGACGAATTCGCAGCAAGTTCGATTAATCCAATGTGAATAGGAATTTCCTTAATCGGAAAAAAAGGAAAAACTTTTCCATTAGCCTACTGTCAGTCAATTTCCCGATTGTAAAAGTTGCCAGGGCGGTGGCCGGAGGGGGGAGGGGGGAGTCGTTACAGGCCACCAATTTACGCCACTCATCCACCCTCACTTGACACAAATCTCCTCATTTTTACTTGGCCCACCTGATTCCAACCAATTCCCTAATCTTAACTTTTCGGAAAAAAACTATATTTTTATTGAAAAACTTCTTAATTGTTCCAAATATTCTGAATGAATAGAGAATTTCAGTCTAATAATTAATAACATCTGGTTTATAAATTGTCATTAAAAGAGCTAAAGTGACTTTAAAACAACAAACCGTCAAGTTTTTTTATTATAAATAAAATCTTTTAAAAAAAAATAAACATAAAAATGTAACAACTATCATTATATATTTTTTTTTCTCATTTAATGAAGAAATTCTCTAGTAGACAAATACTGAAAAAAAAAAAAATTGAATTTCCCAAAATGATGTTATATCAAATGTCTTACGCTACATTATTTCATACACACACACATGTGTGTGTGTGTGTGTGTGTGTGTGTGTGTGTGTGTGTGTGTGTGTGTGTGTAAGTCTGTATCAACCCAATATATTAGTTGAAAAAAAAAATTAGTTTAACTTATTGGTCGTTTTTTTTTCTTTTTTTTTTTTCTACGGTTGTATTGACAACAAAATATAGCGTCGGTATTTTTAAATTCCATATTAATAATACACTAGTGGGAAAAAAGTTAGCAGTGATGGATGTAAGCTAATTACAGTAGAAAACGAAAAACTGTCACATCAGGTGGAAGTTTCTCCTTGGATTTGACAAGTACTCCATTAGAAAGAACTGGATAAAACGCACGACAGGAAAATGACGTGGGTTACGATTCAATAGACTAGGTAATCTCGTATTTATTAAACTTGAGCAATCAATAATAGCATACAATTATTAGTCATCTTGATATTAAAATATGTTTATTATCTATAAAACAATATAGATTATAAAAAGCAGAAAGTATAAGAAATAGGCTTATTGTAAAAAATTTAAAATACGTTTTAATTATCGCGTTTGAAACCCCTCCATGCTTGGGATGTTACAGCAAATTTTTCGCCAAAATAGGCGCCGAAAATGCCACATGATTTTACATATTTTTAGAATTTTCTCAAAAAAAGCTCCAACGATTTTTATCAAATTCGTTACATCAATGTAAAATTAAATGGCCTTTAATATCAACTAGGTCATATTCTTATTGAAATAGTCTGACGGGGCTAAATTGCAGAATTTTCAATATTCCTTCCTCTAAAGTACTTTTAATTTCAACGTGAAAAAACTTTTCTCATTTTTCTTCCTTTAGTTGATTAAAAATTTTTCTCATAGTTTATAATTACCGATTTTTTTTATTTCTAGTAAGAACGAGAGACGATCAATTGTTACAAATTTCTTACCAGAAATAAAAAATGGACAAATGCAAACTATGAGAAAATTTTATAATCAACTAAAGGAAGAAAAATGAGAAAAGTTTTCTCAGGTTGAAACCAAATTACCGGAAACAAGAGTGGTAATACGGATGTGGAATATAACGTTAGAAAGCAAAAGATATTATAAAAAATAATATCAAACATTTAAAGGCATAAAGGTACTGGAGAGAGACGTAAAGCGCACAAAAGTGATTTTTGTCCTTAATAATTTATACTTTTATATTATTAAAAGAAAAATAAATGTTTCCATGGAAACTAAATAGAAAATTAAAAAAAATCTTTCAAGTAGCGTAGTAAGGGAAAGTTGTGTAATGCGGGTGGGCGCATTACACCATATTTTTTTTATTTACGATAATTTTATAATGTAACCATTAACATTCAATGAAAAATGTTTCATAAACGTGACACGGACATAACTTTATCTGCTGAGTAGAACGTTTTTACTTTTCTTACCTATATATGAAATATATAGAAAGGGGCAGTATTGCGATCGTGAAAATTTTCGAATTCGAGTTTTCAACGGAAATACACGTTTTGAGGTCCCTTGTGTCCAAATAACCAAGTCCCGTAAAATGGTCTGTGTGTCCGTGTGTCAGTGTGTAGGCTCAAACTATTTTATATTTTATAAAACTTACTGAATGTCTTCTCCTTAAAGCCCTTCAACTTTTCATATATTTAGTACATCACCTGAGAAATGCAGGCAAAATGTTATGATGAAAAGAACAAATAGCAATGATACAGCGTATCGGACTAACAGGAAGTCCCAATTATATCATCGATTTTACACTTGTTTACAATTTTCTCTCAAACGGCTCTGACGATTTCGTTGAAACTTGCCTAATGTATCTCCATAAAGCCCTTTAACTTTTCATACATCCAGTACATTACCGAGAAATGTTATTTGCGCATAACTCAAAAAGTATGATTTTATGGTAAATTATGTAAATGATCATATGAAAGGTAATTTAATTATCTAAAAAAATTAATCATCGAAATCGGACCAGCATTAGCAAAGATATAGCGCATCTTAGACGGGCTACAAGACCCTAGATAGAACGCCGAGCGCGTTCGAAAGGAGACGGATGCGACAGGACCTCCACCCACCAAGCCGCCAATCTTTTGTCAACAATATGCTCTGTAATAATGTAACGTAAGCATGTGAAAGTAGAAATTTACTTAATAATTTCCACTTTTATATTATTAAATGGAAACGAAATGTTTCCATGGAAACCGAATGGAAGTTCCATGATAACTAAAGCGAAACATTTAAAATTTAGCTTGGAAAATCTAAAATATATAGTGTACAGAATTGTCGTATTGAAATTGTTTAAAAAAGCCATTTTATTGTACTTTCGAGAGAGAAGGCGTGAAGAAGTGAATGCTGCTGAGTAGTGTTTATGTGAACTTTTTAAAATTATGTTAAAAACATTATTATTATAGGGTGGTAAGGGAAAGTTGTGCGATGAGCGCACCCACCAGATTTTTTTAATCTAATGCATTCTACGTTGGTTCTACCCAATTCGTTTTTGTGGGGGTTGTTGTGCGCCCTTGATACACTCACACTGAGACTACAATGTTCCGCACAATGTAACCGAGGATAACATGTGTAATTTAACTTGATTAGAAGCAATTAACTGACGCAGTTGTAAGAGTAATTAGCAACGAGATATTATCAGGAGCCAGTTGACTGAGAATGCGGTATAATCTGTTGGTAGCAATCAGATCTAAATCAGGTAGCGCGTAAAAGGGATGAGGAGGGCATTGGTGGGACATTTTCTAGTTCAAAGTGTTTAAGGCTTTGTACATTGACAAAATAAAATATAAAATAATTTAATATAATTTTTATTAAACAATCACGGCCCCGAAATACATTTAAAGTTGGGCGAACTGGACCGTTTATCGCCATGCTTGTAGTTCAGAGTTTTCGATTGTCTATTTTTTTATCCATGTAGTTACTCAGTTTTTCTAACGAACCTGAACGAGCCTAGTTCCAATAAAACCTATTCAGGATCTAAATATACGACATAGTCATAATATATATATATATATATATATATATATATATATATATATATATATATACACACACATATATATATATAATGTAGACAAGATTTATTCTGCAGGGTGTTTAAAAAAAAAGAAGGATAAACCTTGGGGATCTTGTAGCAAATTTACCGCTGAACGAAAAAGTTCCTACGAACATGGGTCATGATTTTGAAGGAACTTTATTTAGCTTTAAGTTTACAATAAAACCCCTAAGGGTTTTCCTTTTTTGGGAGGGCATCGTGTACAAATAATTTACAGCCAAGATAATTCCTTTTCAGTTTTTCTTCACCCGTGAGGAATGAATTAACAAGTGAGCAAATGTGATAGTATAACCGATTTAAAATTCAAGACCTATGTGGAAGAACATGCTATGAGAAAAATTGGTATTTTTTATATTGATATAGGTATATTTTATATTGAAGGGTATTTTAAATACTCCTCTCAACATAGCAGCTTATTCAATTGATTTAAATTTTAAATTGTGGTAGTTTTCAGATATTGAAAATTGAGTGAATTTGTCTCAAATTCAGGTTTTTGGAAACATAAAATAATCTTCCACATAGCTCGTCAATTGATAATATTTTTTACAGTGAACTAAAATAAAATACAATTAAATTAAATAAGTTTAAAAACAAAAATTAAAATGAAGTCCGATCACCATTAATTGTAATTAATTATTTAATATTGGTTGATGTTTCATGAATTTTCAGAAGCATCAATGAATTCTATTGAAAATATATAATAAGTATTTTTACAATGTTTTTTTTTTCAAAATTTTTAAAATTTGAATATTTTTTTGTTTAATTTTATTCACACTAACTCGTCGTGGTTTTGACAGACCTATTTATTCCGAAAGTATCAGACACACTTTTTTGGAATTTGGTTTATAATTTTGAAAAAGAAAAAATTGTGTTTTGGGCCGATTTATGCGACGAAACTTAAAAAAATTGTGGAAATTTTTTTTTTTAAACACTTAAAAAAAGCGTGAATGGTATAATATTTGATATCGATTTAAGGTCTACTTCACGCACAATCCGACTTTAAAATTATTAAAGGAAAATGAGTACATCTGAACACGAAAAAAACTGTGAAAAGTCACTTAAATTTTCATTAACAAGAGTAATCTATGGGCTTAAAATTTGAAGCAGAATTCATTAGTGTTTATTTGAAAATTTCAATACATTTGTTTAAAAAAAATTAATGGATTAAAAAAAAAAAAAGATTATGTTAAAACATAAATTGAGTACAGTTGGGTAAGAAGGCAAGTGACCGCCTTATTGGTTATTATTGATTTTTATCAGTTAAGATCTGGTTAATTTATGGATTTAAAGATATAAGCAACCTAAAAAAAGTAATTAGTAATTAAAAAAACGGATTCCTAAAATTAAACGAATATCAGGAGATTACACAACTTTGGTTCAAACTTGGAGAAGGCCAGACTTACAAATCATCTAACTTGGCCAGACTGGGAGGGTGTTGCCAAAATGGAACTCAAAAATTGCCAACTGTGTACCGCAAGTATAAATTGAATTTTATTGTTTCCATAAATCTCCCACATTATCAGTAAATCGTACGGCATGCAATTGCTCTTTCCTTTGTGTGAGAAATTCAGGGAATCCCTGGCAAATGAGTAATAATGCTATGTTTTAACTTAAGGATTTTGGTCGTAATTTGCATTTAAATTTTAATTTTTTTTATTTAGTTTCCACAGAAATTCCATTCAGTTTCTGTGAAAATTAAAAAAAAATATAAATTATAAGCCACAACAATCGTTTAAGTTTATGCGTTTTTAGTCACTCTGTATTACCTTCTACGGCGTAGTATGTTAGATAATAATGTTCCTAAAATCTTTTGTTTTCCAACGGAATATTATACATCTATATAACTACTCTAATTTCCGGAATTTGGTTATCAATCTGGGAAAATATTTCTCCGATTATATTTATATTTAAATATCAAATTTATTGATATCCTTTGGAAACTCGGATTAGAAATTCTTCACGATTCTTTTACTATATATTTCATATGTAGGTAACAAAAAGTAAAAAGAAGTTTTCAGGATAGTTAAACAGTTATGAATTCTTTATCTTCTTAATTTAAACACGCTTGGGCCATTTTCAGTTTTATAGATTTTTCTTTTTTAATGACATCTGTATAAATTGTTATATTTTGAGAGTTGGAATATCAGAGACGGATAAGAGAATCGTTTAAGGGGACAACACAAGTTGGGCTCTTATAAAAAGTTCTAATAACTTTTATCATATTTCTGTAGGACTGAATCAAACGGCTCTTTCGATAAAGGTCGTATATAGAGCCCTTTATTACGTTCTCCTCCAAGTTTGGATATCATCTCCGTCTCTCCGAAAACTTCTTTAAATTCTACCTGATCTCTCTGGCCATAAAACCTCCCAACATATGTTAAGCGATACCCTATCCATATATCTCTCTTGCACATACAGACAAACACACATACACACACACAAACACATATACTATTCCAGATATTATTTAAATATAAATTATTATTTGAATTATTATAGAGAAACCTGTTCCAATTATGTTCATGCATTACCTCTCTGTTTGATCACAACCTTTTGTCAAACCTCCTCACAACATACCGTTGCAATGCCAACAGAAATTCAAACAGAAAAATATCTAAACCTAATATCAAAATTGAAGGAGGGAGGGAGGGAGGAAGGAAAGGAGGTATGGAGGGAGAGGGAGGGAGAGGGAGAGATAGAGAGAGAGGGAGAGAGAGAGAGAAATGCTTCATTTATAGCAATGCTGCTCAAATATCTTGGGTTGCTACATACATAGCATACTAATCAATCTATAGCTAGACATATAATAATATTATACATACTCAACCATTTCATAACTTAAAATAACGCCTTTTTTTATACTTGCAAAAAAAAAAAATGGAAAACTAATCAAATGTTCACATTTTAGAAACGCACACCTAAGCGTAAACAACAGTACAAGAAATAATAACTAAATAAAAAGATCCGGATAAAAAACAATATAATACATATATTTAAAGAAAAAATAAATGAACAATAATTATAATAAATAAAAAATAAATCAACTCAGTTAACTACCATACAGGTGATGTTGCTTAATTTCCAGGGAGGATCCAGTGTAATATTCTCGACCAATATCGCAATATCCCTATTGCCAAGACTTAGGACTTCCAAAAAGCTCCAAAAAGTTCTACTTGGGATTGTTCCGCGAGACCTAGACCAGAGGCCTCTCACGGTGAACTCTTTCTCTCTATCCGAAGGTCTCGCGGAATTTCTCTTTTATGAAAGGGATGCACTTCTCATAAATGCACCTCTTTTCTCTTTCCACCCCACCTGTCTGATCAAGATCATATATATATATATAAATGTAACTAAAAAAATTCAAAACTCATTATTAAGGTACATCTAGAAAGGATGAGTTCAACTATAAAATTATCAGAGATAAAACAGAATCGGTAAGAAATATGAAGGAAAATATATATATATATATATATATATATATATATATATATATATATATATACTCATCCTTTCTAGATGTACCTTAATAATGAATTTTGAATTTTTTTAGTTACATACAAATATACTGGTATGTTTTATATTGCTTATTTACTAGTTAATGGTTTGTAGATATTTCTTAAGTTCTAATTATTATTTTCTTCTATTCAGTAAATTAAAATACAATCCAGGTCCCATATTTGACTAATCGTGTATCTTTTACATTCTATCTAGGAATTAGAATAACCACAAGTCCATAAATTGTCGAATTAATAACATTTTTTTTTTAAACTCACTTACAAAAAAAAAAAAAAATGGAGAAAAAATAAGGTTCTCGAAATCGACTCCACAGAGTCAATACGAATCATAAGTTATTGACACACCGTTGGGACACGATGGTGCTCATCAGGTACTTGGATACTGGAAGCCTTTTCCAGCCCCAGGAAATGATCCAGGAGGTTATGAGGGGCAAGGCAAACATTCCTCACCGTTTGCCTAACATCCTAATTTTACTTCCCCATCCTTTTCTCTCTATGTTTTTTATTTTCGACCGGGAGGGTCAAATCAGCGGATGACTGATCCTTGGCAAATACCAAAAGGATTCCATTATGCCGGATTATTAGATATTTTAAAAAGTACTTTTTAAACTTATGTTTATTATAAAAAATAAATATAAGAGTTCCCTAAAGCACTTACTCATTAAGGGAGAAACGGAAGGCTATGAAAATATGAAAACAAATTAATTTTTTTTTATATATGAATGTAGTGTTTGTTCTGGTTAGAATGATATATAATATGTATACTTTGCATGCGCAATTCGTTATAAAAAAAAACATAATAATATAAGTACCTCTGCACAAATATTTTCCAGTTAATTTACAAGTGCAGTAGAGATATTTGTAGATAATGATGGCATAGTAGAAATATATTTACACGATAATGGTATTTCAGAAGTTAAAATGAACACTATTAAACAAATTTACATAGGTCTTTCTGACCAAAATTTACGAGAAAAACAATGTCTAATCTGGAAGATATAAACCTGATTTTTTATATTTATTTTTTTGCGTTTTTTCGAAAGTTTATATTTTTGTAAAATAAGGAACAGTTTCTCAGAAAGTAATTATCTGAATTTATTTATTTTTTTACACATTCATATAACTATTGTATATTAAACACATATGCTGATTTTTTACTTTTATAAAAAAAATAATAATAGTTTAGTACTTACAAAATAATTTAATACTTTTAATATTTTAAACATATTTTTACTACAGATCTTTTAGATATAGGTATGTACTACAAAAAAAACTCAGGATGTGTAACAAGAGTCGACATTACAAAAAAAAAAAAATTTAAACTGACAGACCAAAGATATTTTTAGAAAATATTCCTTATGTTAACGAATATTAATAAATGCGGTATCGATATCCCCTCTCCTTAAGGAAATTGAAATTAAAAATACAAAATCATCCAATAACTAGGTACTTAAATAGTTTTACAAATGAATTAGTTTGATGTTAGCCTGATTAAAACAGCTCCTGGGAGACCGAGCCATGCACGGAATTTATTTAATTTAACTAATATACTATTTAAATCCATATCTTTGTAAAAAATTAAGGGACGATAAAATTGAAAATAGAATGACTAATGGCGAATTGTTTGTTACAAATTAGGGATTGATAAATTATTTGTCACTTCTATAAATTTGTTTTATTGAAAACTAGTTTCGAATGTTATACATTCATCTTCAGTTCTAAAAACACAAAAAATTAAAAAATAAGCAATTCAAAATATAGTTTGGTATAAATAGCAAATTATATTTTGAATGGCAAATAATTTAACAATCCCTAATTAGTTTGATCCTTCTATACCATCATGCGGATGTCAGCTGTTTGTTACAAAATTTCTTTGAATGAGATTTGACCGAAATAAATTAATGCGATTGTTAGTTAGGTTTAATGAAATGAATTTTGCTCTTTTTCAATTAACGTTTTTCCCACTGACCTGCTTCTTTTTTTAAACAAATAATAATTCACCCGCGATGAAGGATTCTGAGATCCCAAAACCCTCAGGTATTATACAAGTTTAAGCCACATTTTTAAGCGGAATTTTACAAGATATATTTTACACAGTCTTTGAGTATAGAATTAGCCATCTGCACTGACAAATAATATTTGGCTTAACCTGCAGTGGGCAAAGTACTAAGTGACTGGGTAAAATAATTAGGTAGAATACATTTATTCAGACGTTTTAGAATAAAATAAAAAATATGATAGTAATTACTAAGATAATTAAACAATAAACATTTATTATTACTTTCTTATTACAATATTTTTACCTAAAACTCTTAGTGATTATAAATTAGTTAATTCCGTTCGTTTTTTTTTTTTTTTTTGCTTTTTAGTCAAAATATCGTCTTGAATTTTAACGTTTTACGAATGAATGCTAAAAATTGACCCATGACCAAGCATATATAATTATACCAAACTGCATCGGTATAATTCTGTGATTGAGACCGACCCTGTAGTAACCCCTACTGTGCAAAGTACAATGTGGAGGGGGTACAGGTCCTGTAGCCATCTTGATTAATTTCTAATTCATTTATTGGATAATTTATATGTATGAAACACATACAAATTTATTTAAATGTTACACTTAATCGATAGTAATATGAAGTTAATATGATCAAGTAATTAGAACATATGTTTCATATTCCATATTGGTTGGATGGGAAGGTTAAATCTACATTAATTGTTATGTCAATATGTAATATGTCAATCTATCTGGAATTAAAGGCTCTTTAATAGCTAGGTTCGGCTAGGTCTTATCCTCAATTAAACAGACTGACAGGGCTTTAGTGCTGAATTTCCAAAATGGCTTCCTCTAACGCTCCCTTAATTTTTTTTTTTTTTTAAATAATTAACAATGCTATTAACAATAAAACAAATGGATAATGAAAGAATTTGATAATTAACAAAAGGAGAAATATTTTCCCAGATTGAAAACAAATTTTCGGAAATAAGATTAGTAACATAGATGTTTTAATATACCGTTGGAAAGCCAAAGATTTTCGAAAAGTCAATATCTAACATATAATGTCGTGGAAGATAATGGAGAGAGTTAAAACGCATAAACTTAAGTGATTGTTGTAAATAATATTTTAATCTAATTTTACATTATTTAAACGAAATTAATATTTTAATGGAAACTAAACGGAATTTCCATAGGAACTAAACGGAAACTTATTAAATTTATTTCAAGTAGAGTGGAAGTTGTTTGATGCGCGAGCCAGGATTTTTTTTTAGTGGAGATTTCTAAAAATTATACAACGGTCAAATATTAAGCAGTATTCACTTCAACAACATAAATGACGAAAAGCAAACAAATTTAATAATTACTTATAACTGAGTCGGTTTCCTGAAATTCTACAAATTATATAAATTACCACAAATTTCTCAGTAAAGTTAAATAAATTCTGAATTGCCAATGAATGGAAGATAATTGTGCTTCAAATAATTCAGATGATTAAAATTCACATAAAAAATCTACCTGGTGTATTATTGCAGTCAACGATTTGGTGACCGACTGTTATAACAATAAATATCCCTCAAAACAAGAGAACTAATTATAAATTAATTAATTAACCTGGATCCGGGAGTGTTTATTTACCGTTAAGACAACAAGAAAAATTCCGTCAAATTCCAAATTTCAGTCATTTCCATTACTAGTTCAGTGCGAGAACAAACCAATGAAACCTTTTCTGTTTGTTTTAATCTAATTAATACTTGGTGAGTACCAACATATATTTGATATCTTGTCTTAATTAAATTCATAATTCATAAATGTTTTATAATACTAATTTATATTACAATTAATTTAATAAGTATAGTAATACCAAACTGTATTTTGAATTGCTTATTTTTGAATTTTTTTTTTTTTTAGAACTGTAGATGAATGTATAACATTCGAAACTAGTTTTCAATAAACCAAATTTATAGAAGTGGCAAATAATTTATCAATCCCTAATTAAATTGATCCTTCTATAACATCATGCGGATGTCAACTGTTTATACATTCAGCTTCCATCCTATTCGCTTAAGATCTTGTAATATAATTTAAAAAAAAAAATACAATAATCATTTAATTATTAAATATAACAAATCAGATACAGTTTTAAAGGGTACAAAAATATTCCCATTTATTTTTAATCCTTTCTCAAAATCACCAGTTTTTGATATGTTACCTTTAATAGTTGATCTTAATAGATTTTTATGTGCTGAATCGAAATCTGGCCTTTTTTGCATCACCCATAGTTTTCCAGCATGTATTTTATAGTATTAACCCCTATCTAAACCCCTATACGGTATACGGAGCAATTAATGAAACACTATGTTACATCATAAGCATGGTTTGTATTTACAGTGGCTACTTAAAAACAGTGATATAATGTGCTAATACAGGTTTCATTTGTCAACTGGAATTCGTAAATACTTTTTTTCTCTTTTTTCTTTGAAGCTTCTTGTGTAGCTTTTTCTACGATGAGTCGCTTGTTGAACTATGAAAAAACTTTTGTACTGAAAATATCTTATTCATATATTTTTTAGGGTGCTGAATCCAAATATGATATTAAAAAAGCTGTATCACCCACAATTTCTTCACATTTTATAGTTAAATTTATTAAATTAAGCGATTTTTAAAGAATTTAACAGCTTCACAGGCCAACGATGAAAAAACTTTTGTACTGAAAATATCTTATTCATATGTTTTTTAGGGTGCTGAATCCAAATATGATATTAAAAAAGCTGTATCACCCACAATTTCTTCACATTTTATAGTTAAATTTATTAAATTAAGCGATTTTTAAAGAATTGAACAGATTTAATAATTAAAATAGTGGGTGATACAGCTTTTTTAATATCATATTTGAATTCAGCACCCTAAAAACTATAGGAATAAGGTATTTTCAGTACAAAAGTTTTTATCGTTGGCATGCTTAATTCATCAATCCCTAATAAGGAAGATTCCGATTAAAATACAGAACTATACCTCAATTCAGAAACAAATACTTTGATTTTTTTAATCAATTGATCAGGGTTTCATTTGTTTTTATAATTATATGTATTTAGATAAAAATATGTTTGACTTTGTATAATCAGTATAGTAACGTAGTGACAAAGACATTTCGATAAAGTTATTAAGGCATACCTCGTCTCCTAAATAAATAGAAAACTTAAAACTGCACATTTTCTCCTAGTGAGGAATTGTGTTACCTGGTGTCAGAGGAGGAAACCTCCCGAAATGAATCCAACGTCCAGTTTGGTCCTTTTCGATTTGAACAGGTGATCCATTTCACGGACTTGGGCTCAATAATTACAAATGATAACAGGAAATCATAATTACACATTAGGCCAAGGTTTTTTTTTTTTTTTTCTCTTAAGTTTAATTTAAATGTCTTTGTCAATTTATTTATTTGTTGTCTACATATATCGTATAAATCGATAAACTTATCTCTATTGCTTGCTTCCTTTGAAAGTGGCAGTCTATAACATGTGACAATTGAAACAGTTCATTTACAAATTACGAATATGGGTAATATATTTTTATTTTTGTATTCCTTATTTTTTATTAAAAGTCTAATAATGCCTACAGGTACCATGTGATTATAGTGCTTTATAATCACATATAGAGAGCTTTAACCTTCTACTATATTCTAACGACAATTCTACGCAAACATATTTCATTAATGAAATTTTCTAATTAGTACCATTTAATTAATAATAAATATTTAAAGAAACTAATTACCCCCGGTAAAAGCAATATAAGCTACAACGAGCATTCCAGAGTAAGCCTCCTCCGTTTAAATCTTTGCCTTAATCCCTCCGGGCACAGTCCTACCGTTTTCCTTCCAAATAATTACTATCAACTACCCTTATAAATATCGATAATGCTCTCTAAGTGATTTAACAATAAATTACATGTTTATTTATTAAATTGAAATTATGAATGCTCGAGTGTAATTGGGAACTTCAACGTGGAATATGATTTGCACTGTGATATCTGCCCAATGTCCTTTTATACATTCAGCAGTTCAAAACGTAATAGAAATCTAGGGCTTTTAAATTTAAAAAAAAAATACCAATTTATATTCATGTGAAACAATAATAAATAAATAAATATTATATTATATTTTATATATATATATATATATATATATATATATATATATATATATAAATTTAAAAAAAAAGCTGTACCACTACATCCCAAGAAGGGTCTTGGGTTCAGCACTAGGTAAGGATCGTACTGTTTCTTGGCCAACGGGTGTGCAAGGAGGTGATTTGGCAGAGATCACGCTCGACCGCTAGGTTTTTCTCCCAATTAAGGGTACCCACTTTATAGAGGCTGGGTGAGCCCCAGGAGGGTCTCCCGATTCCACAGGGTCGATCCACGGCTGATAACAGAATAAATAATTATCTGTCACAGCCGGTCTTGAACCCGGGACCGGGAGCATGGTAACACAGTGCCTTACCACTCAGCTACTCCGCTCCCAATATACATAAAAGAAAAGAAAAAATAAGAAAACTAAATCAGTGTTTAATAGTTTTGAAATGCCATTAAAAATAATAATTCAAAACTTCATTGACCAAAAAAATATTTTAACAGCTCAGTGCAAAGGATGTTCTTCCTCAACTAGCCGTTATTTCAAATGATCATTCAATCAATTTTTTTCTTTTTAATTTCAGTTTAATTTTCAAAACAAAAATAAATTCTATTAAACAAAATTCAGCAGGTTAAGTATATATATATATATATATATATCTTGTTAATGAAACTGTTTGCTACCATTTTTTTTACAGAGTAAAGGCAATGTTTATGTTTTTTTATCTCATTAATTAATAAATTTGATTAATTCAAAGTAGAAAGTTATGCCAACTATATTAATTCTCAAATGAAAATAACACTATAAGCAAATATTTATTTTTTAAATATAAAATTAACTATATATGGCTGAAATATCGTCTCAATAAAAAACAAAACAATATTTTGTTATGAGATAGTTTCGGAATACAAATAAATTATTTGTTAAAAAAAAAAAAATGTGACCAATGAAATAGGTATTGTTTATAATGAAATAGTTTATAAAAGAAACTCAAATTTTCAGGGTATGAGAGGTATGAAAATCGACAGTATAAAATTTATTTGTTTATACAGAAATACTAATTGTAGGTGATTATATTGTACTACAAATCGGTTTTAATATTGTGGGAGAGAAAATCGAAATAAATTAAGAATTAACATAATATTATTAATTATTTAAAATGGAAGCCATATTCCACTAATTAAAATTTCTGAAGACTTCCCGCTAAACTATAACTAAATTATAATTTTCATTATGTTGTATTTTAAATATACAGCGTTAACTTCTAATAGATACTATTAAAAAAAACGGTATTTTTTTCGTAACGTTATAGTTGTATTTTTAAGTTGAGTATTTCAAGGAAACGCTTGAGTACAGTTCCTCTGTGATATCGAGACATTGACGATATTCTCTGATCCGTCGTTAACCAGAGGCTTGAGTTCCAAGCTATCCGATATCCTTCTGGCAAACCCTCACTGCTGATGTTTCCCAAAGATTCCTATTATTTTTATTGGACCTAATCAAATTGGTAAACTCACTCATTTTTAACTATGTTTCTCTTGGAGTAGTGGGATGAGGATGCAGAAATAAAAGGTGGCCAAACATAAAAATATAAGGTGTCAAAGCGCTCATATTTTAAAACCTTAACAGTCAACTTTGAATCAGACCCTAACAAATCAATAGCCATTATGTTTGAGGAATAAAAACAATTAATAAATAATAAAAATAAGTTTTCATTACTTTTAACAGATTTTGAAACTTGTGAAAGTGGGATTAGAACGGAATACTACCAGGAGAGGGTGAAAGAGAGAGAGAGAGAGAGAGAGAGAGAGAGAGAGGGAGAGGGAGAGGGAGAGGGAGAGGGAGAGGGAGAGGGAGAGGGAGAGGGAGAGGGTGAGGGAGACATTACTTACCTAAGTATATAGGCTGTAACCATAAGTCTAAAGATGATATGGGAACTATATTGTAATTAAGTCAAAAGGGACTAAGCACAAGCGCTTAAATTGTAATCCCAACGAAATTTGACGAGTTTTTAATCTCATAAGGATTAAAAAAGCAGACCCTCCTCAGGTGTACTTACAATTACTTGAAGATCCGGGATGATGATTTATTCGTAAGTGGAACCAAATATTTTCTTTCTGTGACTTCGAATTTGACCAAATAGAATCTAATTTCCAATAAAGAAATACAAAAGGAAAAAGAAATGATTTAAATTTCGAGATTCAAAATTATTTTTCTTGAGTTCTAATTTAAAATGCATTTAAATCTTCTGCCTGTTTCTTTTCCAAATTATCATTGATAGAAAAAGTATCAAGCCAATAGATTTTATGGGTTTAGAGTGCCAAGAAACTGATTTTCTATGATTTTTAGTCGATATTGATGAAAAATTAGATACTTCCTTTTGTGTTTCTATACACTTATATAGAACTAGTTAGAACAGACAAGCAAACCTCGGTTTTATGGTTGCAACACTCAATTTTAGTGTTTTAACTCATATTGTTTGTTTAAGTCATGTTTGAGCGACACTTGTGAAGTAGTACAGTTCCCCTGTATGCGCTAGCGCTTTTCTTTTGGTTCTAATTATGATAAATATATAAAACATATAAAAAATGTTCAGAAGTAGTTGCAGTTTCAGAAAAAAAAAATTCAATTTTTATAATTTTTGGGTGCTCCCTTAACATCTCTCATCACTGCCCATTAGTACGCTTTGTAATTCAAAGTTTCCAGCACCATACCAACATTACCAAGTTTCCAGCGCAAATTTAAATACATCACGTGAATGCTTTGCTAACTCCCCCTCCCTTGATACCAGCGATATTTTTATTCAAACGTGCTGCTACCTGCTACTTATACTATAAACCAAAATCTTCAAGACTTATTTATTAAAGTAAAAAATATAAATACAAGAAAATTTGTTTACCTGTGTAATTAAACTGAAATTCCTATAATTGTTGGGAAAGGTTGTTCATTAATTTTACGTTTTTACAACATATCGTTTCCTAAGCATTGCTTTATTTTTATTTATTTTTTCTAACCATTAACAAACGCTGCTATTTAGAATTTGATTTATTTTAACGAAACCAATTACATTTTACAAGAATAAAGATTATTTTTTTAGTGCAGTGATGTTAGTTTCTTTTCTCATAAAGATTGAGTCGTATAAAAAATACAAGATAGTTACTAGATAGTCCTTGTGCATTAGTATAGCTTTATTTCAGATTGCATCTTTTATACATTATTGAATACTACTCTTCAAAGTTAAGTCCATTGTTTTCAAATACTTTCACCCATCTTTTTGCTAATTATCGGATTTGATGCCGGTACCACTCCTTTTTTTTTAGGCAAAGAACTCTTCATATCCAATTTTTACGTCCTCTTAATTATAAAAGATCCGAACTTTTAAAAAATGAGCCATTGATCTAAACAAACTATAATCTGATGATGCAATATCTGGGCTATACGCTGGATGAGACAAAACATTTACTCTTTGCAGTTCCGATAATTTTTCCTTGGTCAAACGAGAACGATGTGCAGGGGCATTGTCGTTCTGCAAAATGGCTTGGTTCCTGTTGGTAGCTGTTCGCATTAAAGGTTTGTGTCCACTGACCGATGATCAGGAACAAGCTCAAAATGAAAAACGCCTTCGAAGTTTCACCAAACACAAAACATCACTTTTTTACCAAACCGATCTCGGCGAACCTCATATTCCCATTTTTGAAACGCCTGTGCGGCAGTATTTCGATGGATAAATGACTCTCCTTCTATGGTAAAAATTTCTTCGGCGGCTGCCTTTGCACTTAAACCTTTTTTCCAGTAATGTCTCAAAAGACCGCGAATCACGATTTTTTCTTCTGACATTGTACGCGCGTTTTAAAAATTTAAATGAACCCATAAAGCCAACTCAACTCGCAAGAAATTAAAGGATTAGTCAAAGTAAACATTGACATAAATAATAGGAACAAAAACATTCAAAAACAATTGTCCAGTTCCAACAATCTCATTCAAGTTTCATTTAAATGCCTGATTTTACAAATCAAAAAATACGATTGTGTTAATTTCAAAATAATACTCTTAAACTGAATATATATTATATATATATATATATATATATATATATATATATATATATATTGTTAACATATTTTTAAATAACTCATTGATGATAATGGATATTTAGGGTATTCTAATACAGTTCATAATTTTCCTGCAAAATCCAGTATATCATTAAAGACGAATGAATAAAGAATAACATGGCAAAGTTGAACAATTATATTTTATTCCAGCGGATTCTCCTTCAGCGTTATTCCATCATGTTTTCCGAATAAGAGATCCTACTTGCTCAGGTGGATTGATGTCATTTACCAGGCAGTTAGTCGGCTGAGTACCAGATCAAAAAGAGCATTTTAAATTTTAAAGGTCATTGAACGGGGAAGGAGTTGAGTTGACTAATTATCGCAAGAAGTGGTAATTTCGACTCACTTTTCCATTCCGCAGCCCTTAAGAACCGACCCCCCTCCCCCTCCCCAAACCGAAAATCTCGCGGGCCAAATGGATACTTTACCACTACTTCTTGAGGGAGTTCTCGTTAAGTGAAGTCTAAAATAGAAATGGAAAAACGAAATTTCATTTTTTCAGATAACTTAGCCTTCAGCATGGGTACCCATTTAGGTCTTCAAAGAGGATTGAATTTGAAGGGATAATCTAATTTTTGATTTTCACATCCTAAACTACTTGAGAAAGAGTTATGATATTACAGTATTATGTTTATAAGTCGTGAAATGTGAAGATTACAGGACGATTTAGCCAAATTTTTAAAAATCATTGTAAATCCTTTCTAAGTATTTCTATCTTCCTGAATCACTATTTTGTCTTAAGATAGACTATTCATTATATTAAAAAAGAAACGCTAGATAAATATTGTTTATTCATTCATTCAGCCCGACCTTTTTAGTAGTATATCTGAAAACAATAGGCTATTGCAATGTATCGAAGATCATCGAAAGGGGTCGGGTGCGCATCCATTTTAAATCCATTTCATAATCCCTAGAACACGATTTCGGGGATGTCTGATACACATGCAGCCCTCGCTTATCCGGATCAGATTTTTAAACATTTTTTAATTAATGTTCACATTAGATAACAATTTTTAACTATGCTAGCTAAAGAATAGCTATGTATAGATACGCCAAATATTCGCCTTTTAGTTTGATTCACTGAGCAGTTCCTGCATAGATCTTACAATAAATTTTGATAATAAAATGGACTAAATAGTCAAGAAAACGAAGTATTACAAAACGCAAAAGATCGGGCGGTTCTGATTTTTTGTTTGGGTAAGTTTATTTTATTCAAGAAAAAGCATAAAAGTTTTATTAATTTTTCATTCAATGCTCAATATATTGGAAACAATCCACCCCCCTAAAAAACATTATGAATAACTTTTTCAATGAAGAGTAAATTTGCTAAAATTTGGACTCTACTAAAACAGAGCTCTATTAGGGCTTAAATTTTAGCAAATATACACAAATTTTAAACGGTTTAAGGTTTAATAATATCCGAGATACATTTCTGGAAAAACGAGAAATCACCATTTTGTGACTTTATTTTGGCTAATATCAAGAAAACTGCAATTCCTTCGAAGAAGACCAGAAAAATCACGAACAATTACGAGTTTCTGTTTAACTATGTTGAGTTGCAAACCACACAGTATACCGGATCAATCGGGTAGGCAATGTTAAAACCAAAAAAAAAGGGAGATCGATTTAGGGGAAAACATAGTACAAATGATATTGACAGAAAAGAAAATGGGCCACAGCCTGACAAAACAAAGCCTAGGCCTAATGCAAATGGTGGTGTATGATTCCTAGTGAGTTCAGTATGAATAATGGTTTCTGTCATTGTCTGCAACTGATTCTTTTCAATACCACAAACCTTCTCTAAAAAAACACCTGTTGCATCTGGGACGGTATCCCTACTTCCGAATTGAAAATTGTCTTTCGCCGAATTCCTCTCAGTAATTCTCATGTAGATAGGGAATACATTTAGTATAAATGTTCTCTTTTTAATGTATGTATTTTACTGTCTTGGTACTGATCATTCGTTTCAAACCTTCTTGTGGGATCTGCTATTTGTGCTTTTTTATCCTTTGCACTAAACGCCAGAATATCCACAAATATTGTTGAACCTTCGGTATCTAGCCAAAGCTTTCAGGAAACATTTATAATTTTTCTTTTCAAACAGTTCGGCTACTTGCTTTTTAATATTTTATTGTGCCGACGGGTGACAAGGAGCATGTTGTTTGGACATTTACCCAATCCATGGCAGGAGTTTCTGACATTAGACCACATCTGCGGCAGTGGGGTACAACAGTTCCATTTGCCTGGCCGCCGGGTCCCGGAACTCCACGTAGAGGAGCATAGTTTACATTCAGTTTTAGTGCGTTTGTCCATTTTGATCCTGTAAAAGTCTTCCGGTCGTACATAAATCGGTTAGAACTTGGGTTCGTTTTAAAATGGTGCACACCTATTTCTTGCCACTTGCATTGGCTCCAATACTCGAAAGATTTTTCTCTTAGGGATTGCCTAACTTTCCTCACAGTTAGTGCTGCTATAATACTATTTCCGTCAATCCCCAACAGACCAGTGCAATCTCAAACCTCATCTCTGAAATTGAAAATAGTTTGGAATAGGGCGTCAGTCACATTGGCCAATTTTTGGGAAATTGACCAGTGTTGAAGAGGTGCTTCCCATCGACATCGTAAAAGACCCAGGCCTCTGCATCGTCGTGACGGATCATAGTCGAGCAAGAGTTGGCTGGTAACCCTATCATAGCCTTTACACCTTTGCGAAGTATTACATCAGTAGTTCCAATAGAGATGGGCGCAATTTTGTCAATGGTGCTGTCTGTAGTGGATATACTAGAGAGGGAAAAACATACCTATTAACAATGTTGATCTTCTGGTCTGGCCTGAGGAGACTCGAATTTACAAGTTTTTCTATATCGCGATTTACCTTAGCAACCGAATCATCAAATTCCAATTCATCCGAAAACCCCAGGTATTTGATGCTGTCACCTTCTTCAATAGTTTGACTTCCCTCCCCTGTATCCAGACAAAAGTTTGACTTTACCAAACTTCCTCTTTTCAATATGATTCCAGAACTTTTTTTGGGGTTTATAGATAATCCTAACTCACCAAGCATTTTTCGAGCACAGTTAATTGCTCTCTTTCCCGCTTCAACAATGTGAGCGATCACCGCTAGATCATCCGGAAGCCATTTAGTATAACAAGATTGTGGTTATGTGATAGTTTGCAGCCATATTCTTGTGCGACCTTTGGATCTGAATATAGGGAATCAATTCTTAGATTAAAGAGTGCCTGCGAAAGTGGCCCACACTGTGGTACGCCCTTCGAAACATGGATAGGGTCGGTTTTGTTGAAATTGAGTATTTATGGTTGTTTGCTAGGCAAGGCAATACCACTGAAGTGGGAGGACATTTCAGTAAACATTTCGGCATACCCAAATGTTATTTTTCGCCATTTTTAAGGATTTTAGTAGCTCTAAAGCCCCTCAAAATTCGGTTAGAAGGTTAAAAATTTGTATGTAATTCGAATGGTGTTAGAGAAGTGCCATTCAGGGGTCTCCATTATTTTCTTCCACCCCCGCGGTATTTCAGGTTTTGCGCACCTCTAAAGCTCCTCCAAAATGAGTTAGAGGTTTGAAAATTCGTATGTGAATAGGGTTGGTGCTAGGGAAGTATCTTTTGGGGGTCTCAACTTTTTTTTTCCCATCACCGTCATTTTGATATTTTTAATTTTGCATTTTAGTGGAAAATACGATCTTATTGACGAAGCTCTTCTACTCATACTTTTTCTTCCCCTTAAGGCCCTTTGATAATAACTTATGTATTTTTGATCAAACGAAAGTGATATAGAATAAAATATATTTTTATTTGCTGAAAATAAATAAAGACTTTATATAATTCATATTTTTATTAACTTATTTAAATATATTTTAGTTTTAAAAGTTATGCCTTTATTAAAGCTATTTACAACACTACTTCAATGTTTAAAGTAGTGTTGCTTTAATGTGTTCAGGGTTAAGCGATACAAAATAAAGAGAGAGAGAGAGAAAAAAAAAAGAGCAGAATGGATATAGTATGATTACATAAGGTGATATGAAAAAATATAGTTTACATTAAAATAAAAATATTAGCATAAACTGGGCTAACTTTCAGACTGACGGGGTAACATTAAGACAGTCGTTGCTTTGAACTTTTTAACCGGACTCATTGTTACCGCATTTCGTACAGTTTTTCTGTAACAAAAGGCGGTAACAATGATTCCGATTAAAAAGTTCAAATTCGAAATAACGATTGCTTAAAAGTTACCCCGTCTTTCTTAAAGTAGCCCCAGTTTACGGTATACATACAAATATAAGCATTTAAATATTTGTATGTATACTATTATATTTTTTTAATATTCCTCCATATAATTCTACTGTATTTATTCTTCTCTTTTCTATTTTATCTTGTTTTGCTTAGCTCTGATGAAGGTCTTATTCTTGGGCCAAAACGTCAGTCCGCATAAAAAGAGTTTATTATCATACTGCGTGTTTCATTTCTGACCGCACCCTCAAACATCTACTCCTTAATCCTAATATTTTTTTTTACTCCAAGGCGACCAGATCATGTAGCAATTAGCCCTTTGTAATATATCGGTATGTATAATGTAACATTTTATACAAAACTCCATCCAATACGCAGACGATTTCGCTTTTAAGACAGAGCACTCCCTAATACTCCAAAAAATGATTAAGAGAGTCAGTGATTATCGTAAAATGTGGAATCTGACAATTAATCTAATTTAGGTGGGAACACTTATGCCTCTGATAGATACGGCCTGAGTCTCATCAAGTCAAAAATTAAAATAAGGGGACAACTCTACTCTGCCTTAATTTAACCATTATATTTGTTCTGCGTTGTCAGAATTCAGAGTAAGACGGTTTGGCAAGGCAGTATTGTCTAAAGAAGAATACATTAATTATATGAACGGTCGAAACTGGCAAGCATTGTGCGATTATCATATTTGCGCCTGGAGTTATAGGTATTCTCTTATTATAGAATTTTAATCTTAAAAAAATAAACAAATAAAAAATACAGAAATGTGGTATAGTGTTATGTTGTTTTCGGAAGTGCTTTGAGTTTTTTAAAGCACCAGCTACTTATTTATTTTATGAAAGTTCATGCATAGTGAATTTGAAAGTATGTTGTAAATGTATGTATTTTCTTTATCACGGAATATAAACCTCATTATTTATTTGTCAAAAATAAGGTTTTTTTCCTGGAGAGGAGGAGAGTCAATTCCAACCACTTCACGACATTTTTTTTTATATTTCTATTGAATATTAAGGAAGTTTCTTACAATCCATTCTGTACAGATCTTTGAACTCAGCTGCTAGAGTATGATACTTCCGGTTTTTGTCTGCACAGACTTAATTAGTGTTGCCGTCATTCGGCACAGCAATATCTGTTATCTATGCTGTCTTAAAATCACCAATTAGCATATCAGGTCTGTTGTGGGTCACGGAATGGTCTGTTATAAACGAGTGATTTCAATACAATTTTATCCCCTCCCTCTGGATGTATTTAATAGTATGGCATGGAGTCATTCAATACTTTTATTTTTAGACCTATCGCCTGATGATAGACTTTGGCAACATGGTCATGCCCATTGAGGTATTCTGTGCGTGGCAGCGCACCAGGCTCTCCAGTCATGTGCTGAACAGATTCGTATGTAGCCTAAATTTGTCTGATACGTTCTGTTGCTTTAAGTCTTGTCGCCAGTATGACCTTATTGCTGCGACCTGATCATGGATTGCTGATCAGAAAGCCTTCTGTTTCGGGAAACAGACTTCCTCTAACCAGCCTATTATTATTATTATTATTATTATAAACGCCATAAATACGATAAAGGCAGTTCTCGAATTACGACAGAGTTCGGTTCAACCAACTCGGTCGTAAGTCGGACAAAAAAAATAACACCAAAGTATTTAAGAACAATTATTTTATATTTTTGCTAAATGCATAGGTAAATAGTTGCACAATATATTATATTTGATATAATATTTATTTTAGGATATTTTTATCTTCTTTGTTAGTAATATCTTCTTAACGACCGCCGTCAAACACATATAATAGGTAACTGACTAGACATTAGCTGAGAAAATCGATAGAGTCATCTTTTTTTACGCCAGGAGCGCACAATTGATGACAAAACAAAATAAAATTTAATTTCAATTTTGTTTTTATTCATCGTAAGTCCGAATGGTATACAGTGTACACAACTGCATAATAAATTGGCGAGAAATATTATTTACTACAATATATCACACAAAATATAATATATTTAGAATAAAAAATATATTACGTATGGAATATTATATAATACGACACAACATAATACTGTATACAATATATTACTTCACTAAGAAATAATGTCAAGCATTCCACCCTAAGGAAGGAAATAAGTAACTTAAAATGACCAAGCGAACAGAAATAATTCATTAAATAATAATACTCTAGGCATATAATTATGAAATTTCTACTCCGGTTAATGCTTTCTAAGTATTATTAGAAACTTAATGTTCTGAAGTGGGCAGATACACTTTCAGCAAAGCACGTTTTCCTTATCTGAAACACGGGTGCTGAATACAAAAGAGTGTAACAAACAGAACAAAATTACCTTCGGCGCGAGATGTATGTTAATTTCGCACGCTCACTACACAGCGCGCAATCAACTAAAAACAATGAGCGATGCCACTACCATATTGCGCATAATGGCGCATAGCCATGGCCCGCCGTCTCTTCTAAAAGCGAGTCAATCTAAGTTTCAAGGAGACAATAGGGTGTTCTTGGGAAACAGCTAACCTTGTTTTGTAGCAATCGGGACTTTTTTCAGAGAGGAGAAACTTCGGCAAGACATTTGAAGAGAGGGCATCGGATAGAAGGGATTCCTAGGCAGGCTTTTCCGAGGGCAGATGAAAATTGAAAAAAGGTATGGATGAGGAATATCACAACTGGAACGAGGGAATAAATACATTTTGTGATGAAATTTATCAGGAAAAAAAAAATCTATCAAATTTGACTTCGTCAATGACATGGTGAATAGGAATTAAAGTGATCGGTTAAAGATTTATTAACAAAAAATCAATACATTTACTCATTCTAGGCTCGCTTGTGTCTAATTACTTCCCTTTCCTTACCGCTTAGGTAATGAACGTATTGTAATCGGGTAAAATTTTCGATGTGCAGTTCTCTACGGATCTATGAGTTTCAGAACCCTCTAGGTCCAAAAGCCCCATTTTCAGGCATTGGTCTGTCTGTGTGTCTGTGCCAAGATCATCTCTTGAAGGAGTGGGCCAAATATCAAATCTGGCTCCCTGGGTTTTTTTCTGTAGACTGTAGCGCCAAAACGGCTCTAACGATTTTGATGATACTTGCCTAAAATATTTTCCTTAAATCCCCTTTAATTGTTCTACATAGTATATAACCGAGAAAAAACAGGAAAAAAGTTGTGAAGAAAAGAAAACTTTATTTGCGCATAATTCAAAAAGTAAGTGAGGGTGGGGGAACTGTGAGCAGTGGGGAATGGCGCGTATCACTTCTAACGGACGTAGGCGTCTCTAGTGTTAATATATAGCATTAGACAGATAAATTTGCCCATCGCAGTGCCTTCCTGGCAAACCTGCTAACGAGTTCATTAGGGGTGGACTATCGTTATGTGTATATAATGTTGTTATTTTACTTTCTTGGTGAATAAAAAGCAATGCCTTCCACAATGCTCTTATTCAACATAACTATTCATATTTATTATCAACGATCCTTTATTAATATCTGCATGCGCAATAATTTAGATGTTTGGAAATCATTTTGATGGGGCAGAGCAACTACGTACATGATCGGGTAGCAGTGTGCAGTTGTGACATGATTCAGAAAATTAGTTTGTCTCAGCAAGAAATAGTAAACGATCAAGAAATCTCATGACTAGCAGTACATCTCCATAGAACGATAAAAATCTAAAAAAACTCACGAAAATTTCTAATGAAGACGGTTTGGACAATTCAACCTTGGGTGATGTTAACCAAACTGGAGGGCACATTCCCCGGAATATCATCATATCATCAATATTATCATATGACAGGCATAAGCCGATTACCTCAAAGGACAACTCTCTCCTGTACTTTCTACCCGTTAAATAAATAAGATATTAGTTTAAAAGAATAATATCTCCTAATTGTACTGCCCGCGCACGGTTACCCCATCATACTTTACGGGTACGGTTTCCTTACCCAAGGGTAGGGAAACCGTACGCAAATGCATATTTGTAGATTTGTGAAATGTTTAAATAACAGCTGCTACGATTGAAATGATTTCTTAACCAAAGTAACTAGACTAAATAAGGAAAAGTTTGATAGGTTAAGTATTAGTTTTTATATGAAAATTTCGATGTTATTACAATTTTACTTTTCGTGTCCACAGTTCCCCCTCTCCCCTATACATTGTTTTTCCGAATTTTCCCAATCATTTGAAAGATCATCAAATTCCATTCAAATAAAAAATCATCAAATCCGAACCTGTATTAACAAACAGCGTATTGGACTTTATAGCTATGATTCTGTATGGTATACTACTATTCTACGTATGTTCCTATGAAAACTCGTTTATTTTTTTAAGTTTTTCGGATTACTCGTAAATTAAACATCTTCCGGAACATTCCAGAAGCTCATTTGAAAGATAAATAAATGATCTACAAAGCTAAACAAAAAAAATCCATATCGGACTGATATTAGCAAAGATGCACATTTTTTTGTATTGGGCAAAAGCGATAAGGAAACTCATATGAGTGGACACAGGAGATATTTAGTTGGACGAAACGTCGAATTGGGGTGGGAATAAAATAAAATATTTGTTTAAACATAGGGCTCTTTCTTGCTACTGCCAATAGAGGTGAGGTAGCGGGGGATGTGACGAAGGGCAGGGGAAGGCTCTCTAACGGCCCGGCATCGAGCACAGGAAAGTAATAGAAAGAGCATTCCCCGCCCTTCGTCACTTCCTATCTCACCTCTAGTGGTCGTTGCTAGAAAGATCCCTATGATCATACGCGTTTTTTAGGTATTTAATCGAGCCTCATATATATTTCATGAAAATAGAATAGTAGAGAAACTTCTCGGGAATAAATAGCGCTTTGAAAAATGGCTCTAGGACCAGTTTGTTCCATGTTAAATTTTTTTTTTATCGATCTCACGTGTTTTTACGATTTATCAATTGCCGGGAAAATTTATTATTTTTTGCATAAAAATTTTATTATAGATAAGCACTAACAAAAGCCATAATTCAAGCCCCAAAACAAGTCTCTGCGATAATTAAAAACCATGTAATAAAATGTCAAAAATGGCCATATATCGCGGTTTTTAATTGTTTTTCTATTTTACGAAAAGTTGTTGACCGACTTCAATTGTTTAAAGCTCATTTTTTTCATATTTTAAAACTCTGTTACGTATAACGTATTTTTCCAAGACAATTTTTTGTTGACATGTTAAACGTGAAAAAAAAAACTTTACATTGTTTCACTATATTGCTACATACTGTTACTATGGCTACTATTAAAACGTTATTACGTTTTGTATAAAACATATACAAGTTGTTTCTACTATTTTTCTCCTAATTATCACGCTGAGAAAGTCTCGTACCTATTTATTTAAAAAAAATAAACTATCGCGCCTGGACAATTATCGAGTGACACTTACCACCTATGATTCATAAAATAACCCTATATAACACTAATAGGCCTAAAATATCATAATGTTTCATAATATTAAAAAAAAAATAAAAAAATTTTTATAGATGCCAACTCATTTTTTAATTCGTCCCACAGCGCGATGTTCAACCGCTGGTTCAGCACTACTTAAGTTATAGGGATTTGTTAATTTCTGAAAAGTAGATTACATCGGAATCTTCTATTATAATGAAATGGTCTTAGCAGTGCTGCCAATTGAAAGTTTTCTTAGAAGCCATTGTCATGTTGTAACAATCTATATAGAAAATTTATTTTAATTTTAAAAATATTAGTTTGGCATGTGACATTGACACCTAACAACGTGGATTTATGCGAGGGAAGTCTTTAACCTGCGGACCATCATGGAAAGGGGAAGAGAATATAGAATCAAAATACATCACCTATTTATCGACTTGAAATCAGCATACGACAGCATTGATAGAGAGAAGAGTTGTACTAAATCCTGGAAGAACTAAGCATTCAACGAAAACTTGTAAACTTAATTAGGCTGACAATGTCTGAGGTGGAGTGTGTTGTGTGGGCGAAATATCATGGTGAAATATCTGAATCATTCCCATCAAGAAGTGCTGTAAGACAAGGAGACGCTCTGCCATGTCTCTTGTTCAACCTTGGCCTTGAAAGAGCTATCCGAAATTCAGGAGTACAGGCCACCTTTATAATTTTCAGCAGAACGGTCCAATTGCTTGTATATGCTGATGACATTGACATTATGGGACGCTCAAAATCAGCTGTGTCGGAGGCATTCTTGGCTCTTGAGGCTGCTGCTAAGCGCCTGGGTCTTACTATAAATGAGGATAAAACTAAATATAAGGTATCTGAGGAAGAACCCAGGAATCCAGGAGTGAAAGTAAATTTCGGTCATTACGAATTTGAGTAGGTTTCTGAGTTAACCTACCTAGGCTCACAGATTACAAATGACAATCAGGTATCAGTAGAAACGAAAAAATGAGCATGTCTGCTAACCGATGGATCTGTATGTTGAGCAGGGGTCTGGCGAAGAAGCAATCAGGAAATATACGAGTTGTTCGGGGTACCTGATGCGATTGAAATAACGAAACTGGGAAGGTTGAAATGGGCTGGTCACGTGGCGAGGATGAGTGATGACATGATCCCAAAGAAACTACTGACAGAAATTATACATGGAAGACGTCGTGCAGGAAGGCCAAGACCGCGGGACTACGTGGACAATGACGCGAAGAATATTGGGATTCGAAACTGGCCGCATTTTTACTTTCACTAACCTACATATAAAATGTGTCAAAATGATGTGTGGTTTGTGTGTGTATGTCGGGCTGTACGGAACTGAAATCATATATTTAAGGTCGGTATATGCCTGGGATGTTACAGCAACTTTTCGCCAAAATCGACATACCGAAAGTGCTATTTTATATTATAGATTTTACACATTTTCTTGAAAAAGGCTCTAACGATTTTGATCAAACTCATTATACTCGGTATATCAATGTATAATTAAATCGCCTTTAATATCAAATAGGTTTTATCCGTATTGAAATAGTCTCACAGGGCTTAAATGCCGAATGTTAAAAAAAAAATACCTTTAATTTTGTTTATTTGAAATCATTAACCGTCATTTATATAAACTATGACAGAATTGGGTAACCAAATAATGCGGAAAAAAGGAGAAATATTTTCCAGGTTGAAAACAAATTTCCGGAAATTAGAATGATATAGATGTATAATATAACGTTGGAAAGCTACTGATTTAATAAAAAATATTATATGAAATATAAAGTAGTAGAAGGTAATGGAGAGTGACGAAAACCGTATAAAATAAATTGATTGTGGAAGGTAATAATTTATAATGTAATATTATTTAATGAAAACTAAATTTTTCCATGAAATAAATGGAATTCCCATAAATAAATGGAATTCCCATGGAAACTAAATAGAAACATTTAAAATTTATTTCAAGTAGTGACGTAAGTGGAAAGTTGTGTGAAGCGCGCACCAGATTTTTCATATATTTAATGACTAAGGACAAAAAATAAAAATTTAAATTTATTAACCTTGAAATAAAATTAGAATTAAATTGAGGTATGATAAAGTCGTCGCAAGCAGAAATATTTTATGAAGGATTTCAACATTGTCGACTCTGCTAAGCTAGGAAAATACTTGGAAACTTCAAACTCTGTGGGACGAGGGACCGAGAGGGGGAACAGTTTAAAACTGAAAACTTCAAAACTATTAATTTAGAAAAGTACTCCAAATGTTAAGTCGCTTTCCAATAACAAAGGTTTTCCAGCATTTCCACCCCAGTTCGTAAGATTCAGGTTCGCTACCGATTCTTATAACTTTTCCCTTATGTTGGCGCCGGATCGCCAGAGGTTCCATAACTTTTCCTCCGTGGTTGTAAATATAAAGTCCCAGTAAGTCCTCATAATATATAAAGTTTTTGAATTTTCTTTTTCCTTTATTATTATTTTTTTTATTTTTTTGGAGCATTTTACAACTGGCTAACTTGAAGCTGATAATTTAGCAGAATCAGTCAACAAACTTTTAAAATAACTTTTGATGAATGACGGTTCTAATTTAATTAGCTAGGAATAAAAAAAATTGTATTATAGCTCTCCCATAATGTCAGTCAATAATCCCACATTTTATTTATTTTACTACATCCTAAAGCTTTAACAAATTAAAAAGAAACTATTTTATAAAAGAAAAGTTTGGTTTTAACTTATAGTATCTGTTTATTTACCTCTGTAACAAATATTAACATATACAGAGGGATATAATCTGACACGTAAATAAAAAATAAAAATAACAACATATATTAATTATTTGAAGGATAATTAATGAAGGAATAGAAAAGAAATCGTGTACCTTTCAATTCAATTACAAAATTTCTTTAATTACATTAATATGACTAAATTTGGCTGAAATAAGGAACTTTAAGAAATAAAAACGAATCTAATACTCAAATTCCAGCTTTAGTTATTTCCGCGTGATCGTAATTATGTCTGTTATTGTAAGTAATTTTAGTTCATTTGTCTAATTCTGAAAAATGCTAACCTCTGATGGGCAGTATTCATTTCAAGCAGAAGATATGACATACCTAGAATCCCTATACAAAAGACTTAGAAGGAAAAAAAAAATAAAAGTATTAAAAGAAAAGAACTTACACTTCATCAGCTTTCATATCATATATCCTACAGATGAGTGATACGATGAATAACGATATAAGAAAAACTTCTATAAGGTGTATTGCAACAATTCTGAAAAGTACACTCTCTTAGATCTAATGCTTAAAAAAGAAAAAATTAACAATGCACTATTATTATATTATATTAAGGATAATTTTATCTAGGAGGGATAAAAACCAGGTTGGTAGGAATCATCCTCATTGTAGAGAGATCATTCTTAATTATTGTAGATTGGTGCTTTAATTTAACGGGGGTCAATTAATTAATTAAATTGCATGATTAAGTAATTTCTATTCCTCCCCAAGCGAAGCAGACCCTATCCTTATCCTGCCTGTCGGCTTCAACATTGTTTCTGAATACTTTTTTTTTTTTTCGCCATTTAGTAATTTTAAATATAATATATAATAAATATATTAATGATATATATATATATATATATATATATATATATATATATATATATATATATATATATATAAATCAATTTAGCCTTTTATTGGTTTGCTTTCGTTACATACGGGATCTCATGATGTTTTAAAATAATGGAATAGGTGTAATATAATACTGACATTACGATGGGTTATATTGGACTGATTAAAAAATAATACAATTTGCTACAATTTAAAACTAATTGTGTACACAAAACAAATCCTTTATGCTAATACGTGTGTATATATATATATATATATATATATATATATATATATATATATATATATATATGTAATAATAATAATAATAATAATAATAAACCCTATTTTACATCCTCTCTTCCACCCGTGATTCAAAAAATAAAGTAATTTTTTTGTTTTAATCTGCTTAGAACGAAATCGGAAGCTGAAACGATTGATCGAAGCTGCGACGGCTGCACGAGTTGGGCTACGAAATCCTTCAACACCCACCCTATTCGCCTGACCTCTCTCCTACTCAGTTCCACTTTTTCTAGCACCTAGAAAATTGTTCACGTGAGAAAAACTTTCAAAACCAATCCGATATTGAAAATGCATTTCGGGAGTTAATTTTTTTTTTTCCAGAGGTCTAAATAAGCTTGTTGTACGTTGGCAAAAGTGTATTGATTCTGATGGAAATTATTTCGACTAATTATATATTGTTGAAGTAAAGATATGGCATAATTATAAGAAATATCTAAGTCCTGCATTATGTTTAAATAAACCCAATAATATTAACCCAATATTGTCAAGACAGGATTTCCAACATTATTCGTATATTTATTTTCTTCAATGCACGCATTAGAAATAAAATTACATTCCAGTATATAAGACATTTTTGATGACACGACACTCTAGATTTATGCGACTGGCCTCATTGTTCTTAAGACGGTGGCAGTGGGACAAGGAAGCCTAAGTCATTATAACTGGATACTCCAACAGCAAGTATTCGCCCTTATTGTGGCTGGAATTCCAAGGGCAAGTCCATTGCTGGAATGTACAGAAGTTGTTCTTCTACAGAATAGAGATAATTCCAGTTCCTTGTATATGCTACGTCTTACTCGCGAGGCCATTACGCCTGTCAAGCTTTGTCCCGAGAACGCGATAATGAATACTTAGTTGCCTAATGGTATTTCTCGTTGAAAAAAAACATTGAATAAAATATTTCTCATTGTTCTTAATTCATAAGAAGAATTTCATAAGACAAAAGCATTTTAATTAAAGAATTATAACTGAATCCATATAAAATTGTATACAACGATTTTTAACATTAAAATTTTGGTAAAATCTTCATAATATTGTATTATAATTAATAATAATGTATTTTTTTAACTATCATACCACTGAGAGAATTTCTTCGACAAAAACGGAAAGGTATGGTCGGATCTGGCTAATCGCCAAATTATTTAACGTTTTCAGTTATAAATTTTGGGTAAGAAACAAAAATTTCAGCTCATGTTATTAATAAATTAATTTTTGTACATTAATATAATAAAACATCTTGGTAATAATCAGTCATATCAAAAACAAGGCCTAATGTAGCCGAAGGTTCGATGCTGATAACACTAACAATCTTTGACAACAACCGATCAATCGAATTATATTTTTATAGTTAAAAATTAAAGACAAAATTAGACCCTAAGTACTCCGGTACTTTTTTTTCTGGTAAGATTGTTATTATGAAGCTCTCCGAAAAGTTTTAGCTAGTTTTAAAGTCTATTATCTGGCTCTTGGACTCAGAGTAACTTCCTAGATTTTGAAACCACTTCCCCACTTTTATAAATACCCCATTTATTTGACTCCCAAATAAGCAACATAATGATCTAAAAAAAAAATTCGAATCAGCTTCCAAGTCCTTGTGCATGAGCACAACCCTTAATTCCAACTCTCATAATTATCCCATAAGAACATTTTTGTTCCTACTATTTATGTTAATGTTTACTTTGACTAATCCTTTAATTCCTTGTGACTTGAGTTGGCTTTATGGGGTCATTTACATTTTCAAAACGCACGTGCAATGCCACAAAAAAAAAATCGTGATTTGCGGTTTTATGAGACATTACTGTAAAAAAGCTTTAAGTGCAAAGGAAGCCACCGAAGAAATTTGTGCCATAGGAGTGCAAGGATTTAACTAAAGACCTCCGAAAACAATTCAAAATACATTTTAAAAATGCAAAAGTTAGTCATGCATAGCTAATTGTTTAAAGTAGGATTTACTATGAATAGATTTTAAATAACAGGCGATATACATTAAATTACCTGATTTACGAGATATTTATCTTCAATTCTGAAAAGTAACGCCGCTGAATAACATATAAACTTTTGGTATAAGTTCATATTCATACCATCTTCAAGAAACGTTAGGAACTGTTTATGAGAACAAATTTATTTTTTATTATATCAGCCAAATGGTTACTGATTGTTTTATTATATTAAAGATTGGTTTTAGAAATTGTTTGAGATAATTGGTCTTTACCTAAATAAGCTACAAACATTAAACAATTAAACAAACCCAAAAAACCTTAACTAATTAAAATGCAATGCATTAAAAGAAGGGTAAATTACAAATAAATAGACTAATAAATTACCTGTCAGAAGAATGTATTTACAGTAGATTCCGAACTCATGGAATAGGATTAAATATAGCACTAACCTAAAAAAAAAAAAAAAAAAATGAATTAATACAAATGAATTCAAGTTTATAAAGATTATCAAAAATAGAAAAAGCTAGCAAAATATATAATAAATAAAATACAATAACAATTATGTATATACTTTTTTTGTATTTTCCTTTTCACATTAGTAATATATATATTAGTATTTACATACATATTATATATATTAGTAATTACATAAAAGAACCGTTTAAACTGATTAATTTGCATAACGCATGGTACATGCCCTTAATGGCTTACATCTAATTTGTTTTAATAAATCGTCCTATATAGAAATCATAATGAAGTAGAAATAATACAAAAATTAGCAAGTACCTATAGTAAATATAAAAGGGTATGTAGGGTTAAAAGTGCGCAATGTGTCACAGTGAAAAACTGTGATATCTTTGATGATAATTCTCCGAAGCGGCTCTTATATATGATTCAGTGAAGATCGTAATGCATAAACTTCATGCAAAATATTAGGAACATTGATGACCAATTTTTTAAATCATTAAAAAGAAAAAGTGCGTACGTTTTACAAAGTTGGAAAAACCTGGAAAAAATATATTATACGCAAGATTTCCTCTGGAATCTGGAAAATAGTCTTGTCTAGATCAGATGGCAGATTTTTTTTATTTAACGATTTATATAACAAATTTTAAATTCAGTTTTTCGTGTATATCTCGGGTCAGAAGAAGCTTAAAAAAACGTCAAATTGTTCACCATGGAATAAGGTACAACATGAATTATTAAGTGTACTTTAATTGTTTATAACAAACAAGTAAATTGCAAAAAAATAATGTCTTTTACTCCAAATATTAAGTACTGTAGAAAAAAATTTACTTAATCAATCATGATGAAACAAATTGTAGCCCTTTTGATGCTCAACATAATGAGACTTGTTTCATTACAAAATTATAATAACTTTTCATAATAACCTTCATAAATAAATTATTAGTTTAAATGCTTTTAGGACAGTTTCACATCGATCAAAAAATCATGAGTGGTCAATATTTAGACAATTTAATAAATAAACATGTTTCACTGATAATTGAAATTTGGTAACTTAAACAGAAGCTAATATCTCATCAAATTTTATATCAAATGGATCGCAATAAACAGCGTAGGAATTGCTATAAAAAAGCATAAATTTAGAAAAATAGATTATCTCTGCTATCCCAACCATTTTCTCTAGATAAAATATACTTAATTTTCTCAAGATAAATATTTATTTTATTACTTTTTCTAATAATTAGGTAAAACATTTAAATTGTATTTTTGATTTTTCTGTGTGAACAACCTTATAACTGAAATCAGTTAGGAATGAAGTTAGCAGTAAACAAAAATTAAATACTAATATGCAAATAGTAACAAATATACTATACATTTCAATAATATAATACGCCATTGGTCATTTCTTATAGATTTGATGACATTATTTGCTAATTAAATGCCAGTCGGAAATTTTTTTTTTTTTTTCGATTTACCATGACAACTGTCGAACTTGCTAGCAACCAAAAACAACGTTTCATTTTTGTTATTTTTTTTTTTAGACATCGTTAGTTTTGCCGACAGCGCCATCAGCCACTATTAGGGCTATTCCGTGTGTTGGGTGGTTTAGTAATGGTGTCCCGTCAAATCTATATGGTTGCCTTCTAGCGGAGTTTCCAAGTCAGCAATGGCCATGATTTGTTGATATCATCCGAGTCTTTTACTAATAAAACGTGATATATAGTTCTTCCCCGATAATGGAAGCAATAAAACGCCATGGAATGCCGTTTTATCAGACCCTACTTTTAAGCCATTTTCTGTGGCTATTGGTGCACTATATATGGTCGCCTATATTATCTCTAAACCCTATTTACACGGAATCGATAAGGAAGTACCTGTATTCGTTTCGAGAATTTACCGATTTTGGATTAGTATGACACTGGTAGATAGTGGTGCACTAATCTCACAATTTATACAAATATATATATTTTTTTTTCTGTAATAACAAGAGTAGATATGACGAGAATATATATATTTTTTTCAATATATCAAATTAATATCAACAATTATATGAACTTGTTTTTAAAACACATTCAGGGAGATAGATCGTAAGCGATCACCGTCGAAAGATTTTTGCGATTCTAGGCTCGTGATTGTAAAATTATTTCGAATAAATTAAAAGAGAAATTAAAAAATAAACCAGAGCGATATTCATTAGTCATCACGTCGCACAGAGAGCTCTCCAACACAATCTAGCGGGACAAAATTCCAAAAATTGATGGAAGATATATGTTATAAAATTTAATTCTAAAGTGAGACTAGGGTTCAGGTAAATGAGACATGATCATATTAGCAGAGTGAATAGCCAATAAACCAAGATAAACAAATAAAGAGTAGAGGCCTAATTCCTTCAGGTCCTCTTCAATGGTGGTATATCTTTGTGATATAACCAGTGTCAACAGCTAATAAATTCCACATCTCTAGGTTTAGATTTTTTCTAAAATATGGATTCAAACCATAGAGGTAAGCTGTTTTAAAATTCATAAAACTTAATTCATAAAAACTAGCGGTAGATTAATATTTTTTTTTCCAATTGAGTAGTAATTTAGATGAAGATCACTAAAATACAAATTCTAAAAATGTTTAACGTTCTCGGAACTTCTGAGAACTACTATATATTTTCTGTTTAGACATCCATTTATTTTACATATGCATCAACTCCATCATTTTGCCTCATTTGCAATAATATAATTTCCGTTGCGAAACATGTGATTAAAAGTGAACTCTGTATTTTTTTAAGGGACCAAAAAGCAATTAATAGGCCAGATCAAGAGAGCAGTGATATCTTGCAGATGAAAAACAAAGTATATAAAAAGGATATTATATAGGTGGTAGATAAAACTATACGTCAGAATATAACAACCATCTCATATCAACAGTCTAAAAATACACATCAATAAAATACAGTACCTTACTCCAAGACACATACTTTTGCTCTTCTATGTTTATAAAAATACGTATAAATAACATTAATATAAAAGAAATGAAGATCTATCATCTGAATAGTGAAAACTGAATATTGGAAATAAACTCAAACAAATATTGTAAAACATAATAGAGTAAAACGCTCGAATGCCTAATAAATAGGTTGTTTTTTTTTTACCATTTTTGTACACCTTTTCGATCATAACCCTTAAAATTAATATTCACCACACATTTAAGATTAGTAATTAATTTTATTTTCCACCCTGGAAATCTGTTATATTCAAATAAAAAGAATTTCACGGTGACTATCCCCCATTCACAGCACAGTGACAGCATCACAAATTTCCCTCCGGATAATTTGAGAACCGAATTGAGAAAATGCCGCATTTCCCTAAGCCGGAGTTTATTTTCCGAGTAGGGAGTGATAAAGGAAACGTCAGAAGGTCGGAAAAGAAAAAGCTGGAGGGAGTTATCTAACAGAGCTGACATTGCTTAAAATAAAATAGAAAATTACTGAGCCCGATTCATCACTTCCAACCGACCACATTTTCTTTCTCGCTTTAAAGTGGCGTTTCGACGAAGGGTTGGTTAGGGGTTGGGAGGGGGGTTTTCCTACCCTGTGAAAAGCCGACGGGTCATTTTTCCACCAGCCCTGAACCCTATCTGCTCCACTCGTTCGAGGGCCGTTAATCAAAATGACTTTTTATTTAAGTGCCCAGTTTTGGAGGAGGGAGGAGGGGGGGGGGGGGGGGGGGGGCGAAAAAACTTATATAATGCATCACCATTGATATCTTCGCCATATGCCGCTCATATAATACAATAACGACGATTTTGAACTGCCACATTGCTCACAAAACGAAATTGAAAGTTTTAAAGTATAGTCATAAGGTAATTAAACAACTGTCATTACTTTCTATTTCATTTTTATTGTTAGTCGTTTCGAGTTTTATTTAGTTTTAAAGGCTGTTTATAGTAGGGATGTTGGAAAAATTTCGATATTTCGCTATTTTAAAAAAAATTTATATCCATATTTTTGTTCGATATATTGTAATATCGATATTAAAATTTAAGTATCGAAAACCAATGTTTAAAAAAAAATAATTTAACAATAATGAAGATAAAAAAAAAAAAAAATCAAAAAAACTTATGGTGTGGTGTGTTTATGTTACTATCTATAGAGGCTGTGTTCAAGTCAGCCACCTTCTTAACGGTTTCTGGTTAGAGATGTAAATATCGAACGAAAATATCGATATAGTAGTTCGTTGTATCAACGAAAAATATCAATATTTCGATATATCGTTTCTCGATGTTATTATTCTTTGAAAGAAGAGGAAGAAGAAGAGGGTTTTTACATTGAATTGAAGGATAGGGCAATATAAATTAAAATGACTTAGATTTTTTAATAACAACAATGAAATATTCATAAATAGTTTATCACAAAAAAATATTACATTTGTCGATAAAAAAAACAAATTATATATATATATATATATATATATATATATATATATTGACTCAAGATGACCAAAGATGGGCAGCGTGGGTGATTTCTTGTTGGCTATACTTCATTTTTATTTATTTTTATTTTTGTTTGTTTGATTTAGTTTTGTTTTTATTTCAATTGAACACTGGAATTGTATTAAACCACTGAATATGTAAATTTGATAAATCGTACCAATCATGTAGTATGCCTCTAAGGCATGGAGCATGTATAAAATAATAAACGGTCCTTATGTGGGGTTACCATGTAAGGAAAAGATGAAAAAAAATATATATATATATATATATATATATATATATATATATATATATATATATATATATATATATATATATATATATATATATATATATATGTTACATACTAGGAACTAAAGAAAACATTAATTAACTCGCTTAAATAAAAAAAAAACTAAAAATGACAGAAGATAATCAATATTAAACGAATTAATAAAAACATGCCAAAGTACATTTTGACATTCATCATTAAAAATATCCATTACTAAGAACTCGAGAAAAATAAATTAAATTGCTTCCCATAAAAAAAAAAAAATTAAAAAAAGAAGGAAGAAAATCACAATTGAATTAATAAATGACTGAAACCTATCAAACTTATACACCTTTAAGACATTTTTTAATTTTATTATTATTATTATTATTTTTTTGGTTTCTTTAATTCTTTTTTTTGTAAAAAATGTCGGTTTCCGATACTTAAATTTCAATATCGATATTACGATATATCAAATTAAAACTATGGGACTAAAATATCGATATTTTAATTTTATATTTTTATATTTATTTTATCAATATCTTTTAAGATATCGATATTTTTCACAAGATCAGTTATAAATAACAAAAATATTAAGATAATCGAGGCAACATAATTTTCAAAAATATGTATTGAAAAAACCCTTTAAAATTATAAACTGGTGCAAAACGTTTAGAAACATTAACGTTTACCCTATACTGAATTTTACTATACTAATAAGTTAATGATGGAAATAAAAAATAATATTTTATCTTGAAAATGTGTAACGAAACAATAACTCACTATCGTTCGCAGCCAATTTTGGATTAATATAATTAAAATAGCTGTTAGCATTTCATAATAAATAAATATAAAGCTGAACATCTTAAGTATTTCCTAGCTGTTAATAATTTCTTTAGTATTGGTAGATATCTAACATTGAAACTTTCAACTAGATGTAAAAACAACTATTATAAAAATAAATATTATAAAAATTCAGTAGAGCCAATGCAAAATAAAAAAAAACAAATAAAAAGAATATTTTATAAAATGAAAACTATATCTTTACATGCGCATTCATAATTATATTCCCTAATATGTTTAGAATAATGAAGATAGGCGAACGCAATATCAGTATATTACTAATAGTTATAATTATTTTATACTAAAAATATTTTTTTTATAGTGAAACCAAAAGAAAACACAAATTAGATAATAAACACCGATTAATTAATAGTTATTAAAGTGAAAACTAGTACTGAAATGCGAATAGACTAGAACATATGAGGAGATTAGAAAAAGATCTAATTTATAAAGACGAGGTTACCACCTTCAAAGGGCGATGGAAGAGTTTTGAACGATGCTTATTTAAGAATTTAACTTAACTTAAAAAAAAAGAAAATAATGAACGTTTCCTTCACGGTAACACCGAGCATGGAGAAATCCTTGTGAAATATATCACGTGACCGGATCGAAGAGGGGACACGATTTTCAGACGAGGTTAGGTTTTGATAAAAAGGAAGCAAATTTATGCATTAAAACAAAGTTGGATTAGGGAAGAGACCCAAAAGAATTAAGCCAACCTATTTTCCGTGTCGGCCCCCTCGTTCCACTATACTGCTCCAAAGAAGTCATTTTAAAGAAAAAAAAAATCACCAATACAAGACTTCTTTTAGTCATCCATGACGTAGCGGGTACAAGCTAGTAGGCATATATATATAAGCTTTTACCACGGAATAAAAAATATAAAGAAGGATTTTAAACAAAATATTCGGTATTTAAAGTAATTCGATACTTAAAAAAGAGCCTTTAAAACGACTTAAAACAGATGTAAATACAGAAATTTATTTTTCTATTGAAAAAAAAAAAAAAAAATGAGCCGTTGTAATTTTGGCAAAAAAAAAAGAATGCAGGTTAAAATTAATGATTTAATACCTGTATTTTTTTCTGGGCAGGACTCATACTTATTTATTTCAGGCTTAATTTCAATGCATAATGCATTAACTAACAGTTGACGTATTTTATAACTGCCCTCAGAAATTTAAAAACTACAGTGACTTATAATTTTTAAGAATAAAAATTTCTGAATTTTCGTTTTCGAAAACGAAACGATCATGTTATGTAGAGCAGGATAAACCTAAAATCGACCAACGGCTATTTCGAGACAGTTGAGGACGCTTCAGTGAGTTAAATTCCTGCGTTATCTGCTTCAATGAACCGTTTCATACTACTTCATCAGCAAACAGTAATTTTTTCTGGGGAACATTGACAAGAAAAATTCCCTGCATTGCTTACCTCTAATGAAAGCGATTAAAATTTTCAAGATTAACTTTTTACAAACTGCAAACTATAGGGAGGAATAAAAAGTGTCGTTTCCTTTTTAAAATAAAATAAAAACTGTCCTTACCTGGGCTCTATTTCATGTTAAAGTACAAGTACAAGCGAGGAAAGTACAAGTGTAAAGGTTCGTGTTGAGAGGTTAAAAGTTACTTATCGTAACTTTTTTTTTTTTTAATTTACTGTTATAACTATTAACTATTAAACTGTTAATATAACAATTTTAAATTTGATTGTGCTTCAATATTATAACAATGTTTTAACAGTATATAACATATTGTAGTTTACTTTATAGACACTCCCTGTTTCATAAAAAAATACAAGTACAAGTTGGCCTATGGCTTATACGCCTATGACTAACAATGGAAATTGTTAAAATACGATAACATTTAAAATAGTTATATTAAAAAAGAGTAAATAAAAAAAAATATTATTATCTAATGACGATAAGTAACATGTAACCTCTAAAAAAAAAATCTTTCTACTAGGATTTTTACCACTTATAATTATACTTTTGTACTTTATTATGAAATAGTACCACGAAAAACGCATCAAACGGATGTTCGGAGTAGTGATCGTGTAATTGAGATCTATAAACTATTTATTATAGAATATAGGTATATAGATATATACGTATTATAGCTTTGTACGTTATAATATACATATACACACACATATATATATATATATATATATATATATATATATATATATATATATATATATATATATATATATATATATATCCAATACAATAATAATTGCAAAGACAAAAAGAGACTTCAAAAGTTTACAGAATAAAGGGTTGTTTTAATAGGATATTAAAATATTTCTTAAATTTATCTAAAAACTACTACATTGTTGAATTGTAACACATTCATTTGTAATATAACACAATTGTAACAAAGAAGCGTCGTGAATTAAAAATATGGATATAACCTCTATTGAAATTCAATTTTTTTTTTTAAATAATCAAAACAAAAATAAGAATTAGTAAAATTTTTAAATAATACTAATTTTTTGTTTTTCATATCCTAAATTTGTTTCCCATGATCGCTGTTATTAAATTTAATAAACTTAGAATATGTTAAATATTACATTGTACATAGCAGTTTTGGACAGTTAAATAATAAATTAACTATATCGTATGAATTTCCCTTACATACCTACTTTTACCTTAAAATATAAATAATTTGACTAGAACAGTAGAAAAAAAAAAAAAAAAAAAAAACGGACCAAAATATATCTATAGATTTATACATATATATATATATATATTTGATAATTTCTTAATTCATAAAAATCGTCATGCATCTATAACATACAATAAAATAAATTACAGAAATATCCAGTATTTTTTTTTTAAAATTATTATTTACGATCCGAATAAAACATTAAAAGAAACCTGCATTATCAATGTTGATATCATTACGTTATGTTCCATAAATATAATATAACTGTACATCGAACAGCTTACGC
This sequence comes from Rhaphigaster nebulosa, assembly GCA_948150685.1. NCBI lineage: Eukaryota > Metazoa > Arthropoda > Insecta > Hemiptera > Pentatomidae > Rhaphigaster > Rhaphigaster nebulosa. The sequence goes on from OX411307.1 coordinate 125,253,779, forward strand.
CAACTTATATTAAGCCAGTTCACAAGTAGTATGAATATTATTGCACATAAGGGTTGCTATTCAAGAGAAATATATATATATATATATATATATATATATATATATATATATATATATAGATATATATATATATATATATATATTTTTTTTTTTTTTTTTATGTAACTTACATGAAATCTTAACAGGTCGGCAGCCATCTTTAATACATTAATTCTATTTCCTCCTTCTTTTTTTTTTTTCTTTTTTTAATTTATTTAATCTTTTAATGGATTTTTTGAGAGTTTCCTTTGCTATAATACTATCGAAACCAGCTTTTAATATTAAAATATATTAGAAATAATTTAATAACTTGTGTGCAAGGACCAGTCTTGAGATTTAAAAAATATTCAAAATAGTGTTTTAGTAATGTATGTTACGTTGTTTTTAAACAAAATTTTAAACGTTCGATTTCCCCTAGTAAAAAAATAAAAAAAAAAAAGAGAGAGAGAGAGAGAGAGAGAGAGAGAGAGAGAGAGAGAGAGAGAGAGAGAGAGAGAGAGAGAGAGAGAGAGAGAGAGAGAGAGAGAGAGAGAGAGGAAGAGTGAGTGAGGCACTTCATATCAAAGAGGTGCTGCCCTACTGTTTACGGGTTACTATACACACAGTATCCTTAAAATCTTATTAGACATTTTTTAGAACTTATAATAAATATACAGTATAATTCCAGTATATCCGTAGTACAAATCAATTTTATTTTTTAACGGTTTTCATTTAATTTAATTTTTTTTAATATTCATTTTACTAAATGCTCTTAACCCTAGCATACTTCTAAATAATAACGGCTCATTTTGAAAAAAAATAAAAATTAAATATTCAACAATTACTTCCCAAGGGTTGTACCTATTAATTTATTTGAAGACTATGGTATTCGCATTATATGCATTTAAGTAACCTACAAAGGTTTGAAAATGGCTCAAAATCATGACCGAAACGTCACATTTTTTTTTTATTATGTAATTTAATAAAATTATTTTTGGGACTCATTATGGTCCTTTTTTATCTATGATTATATATATAATATCATTGTTCTGATATAAGTTGGGAAATAATAATTTTCGTAGCTTTATTGCCGGAACAGTATGCTTCTTTTTTTTTTACCTGATCCTAGCGATGGCTATGAGCTTGGTATAGTCGACTCTCCTGAAATCATCCTACCAAATATTCGCGGTAGATCTCAGACATTTATTATTCCTGCTCTACGACGAGTGTTCCTGGTTTATTCTTTTATGGTGGGTCGTGTCTTGAAGGAATGGGGGAACAACTTCCTTATTGCTTTATTCTAGTGGGGGCGTACTAGAGAATGCATATACACTTCAAAATGTCTCTTTCCCGATTTCCTTTTAATAATAATAATAATAATAAACTCTATTTATTCTGGGACAAGTGCCTTTAGAATAACAATTACAGGCAATGATAGGTGGCCTTCAGAGCCTTAGGGTAGATGATATAGGAACATATGCGTTAACAGATAATTAAAAAATAAAAGTCAATAAATAAATACAAATGAAAATTATATTTAAAACTTTAATAAATAACTTGTAGCTACAACCGAAGAGGGTATATTGAAATTTATTATCCCTATTGGCGAATACGGTTATTTATGCACAATACTATTTCCGCGAGTGGTCGCCATTAAAATTGACATTTTATATCCAGTCATGTTGACTAACCTCACTAATCTCAATGATAACAAACACGGGATTATTATAAAGTACGAAAGCCATAAAAAGGCCTGTGAAAACCTATAAATGTACAGTAAAATATGGAATGCTAAGATATGGAATGAAACACGTTTAATTTTAATGAAATACGTTCAATCCCTAACAAAATAAAAAAAAATTTCCTCAAAGATAATAATATAGGTAATAGATAAGTTTTTCCGAAATGAGAAGAAAACTAAATTTGTAGTTTCATTAATAATTACATTAAACGTTTATTTTCGTACGTTTTTTTTTTAAATTTATTTATTTTTACCTAAAATAGCAATACGGACATTTTTAATATTATACCTAATTTCAACCCGAACATTGTCTACATCACCGTTTTCCTCCAAAGTCTTTAAAACTTTAAGTCTATTTTTAACATCTAGAATTCAATATGGAAGCATAGTGTGGTGGACCGCCCTGAATAGGGCGTACCATATTCGGACACTCAGCCGCATTCATAGGATGGCATGTATGAGCATTACGGGAGCGTTTCGTTCCACACCTACCAAGGCTTTAGAAGTCCTCTTATATCTAACACCGTTTCACCTATGGCTGAGGGGCGAAACGGTTATGGCCCATCTAAGAATTAACAGACAGTGGCAAGTGCGGGTCGAACCCACAGGCCACTCATTAATAGCCAAAGTGGAGGACAAGGAGATTCCTATCCTTCAATATTGTTGTCCTCCACTTAATAGAAACCTTACTCTAGATTCTAAAGTGAGCTACTCATGTCCTAGTATACCCGACTGGGAAAGGGGTTCATTAGCCACTCAAACAGGCAACCTATCCTGTTTCACGGATGGATCAAGGAAGGACTCGACCGGCTTAGCAGGAGCGGGCGTCTATATAGAGGATTTAGGCATTAAGATTAGTCTACCATTGGGCAAACACTCTACTGTATTCCAAGCAGAAGTGTTCGCGATACTGTCTGAGGTCACATGTTCGGAAGTTATCTGTTGCGACAGGGCTGGAATTACCATCTATTCAGATAGCCAATCGGCTCTCCAAGCCCTGGAATCCTCCAGGGTAGCTTCCGTTCTGGTAAAAGAGTGCAAACAGGCATTGGATCTACTCGCCTGTTCGAAGTGATTGGAATTATTATGGATTCCTGGACATAAAGGAATTAAAGACAAGAAGATAGCCGACCAGATAGCCGACGAGCTTGCAAGAGAAGGCGCTGAGAACCCTATTCTTGGGCCAGAATCTTCAGTAGGCATCTCTAAAAGGTATCAGCGGAAGAAGGTCCATGATTGGACATAGAAAATAGCAGGTAAGGAGTGGAGGGAGTTCGTAGGCCTCAGACAGGCTAAGGAACTAATTAAAAAACCCTCTGCTTCTAGAACCAAGTGGCTGCTGGGCCCCAACAGAAAGGAACTCCGACTCCTTACGGGTACTTACAGGTCACTGCAGGCTTAAAAGACACTTAAAGACCTGTGGAATAGCAGGTTATGAGACCTACCACTCCTGTGGGCAGGCTCCTGAAACAGCTCTACACTACATAGCCGAATGTAATAGATATGCGTCGCTAAGATACAGATTATTAGGATCTGATAGAATCAGAGAACAAGAGGCTCTCTCCATTGAATGGACATCCCTTCTGGATTTCATTGGGAAAACCAGAAGGTTCGGCATGGTGGGTTGATAAGCTTTCTCTATTGGTGACCACCCCAAAAAGGACCATGGTTTGCAAAAAGGACCATCAGGCCCACTTGCCGGACTTTGTCCCTTCACCCTTGCCAGTACCAGTAACATCTACAGCAACTTTTTCTTGTACGAAAGGAGTATTTGGTAAACGAAATTTCTATTTATTGAATTTATGTGGAAGAGACCTATTTCCTTTTCGCTTGTTTATTCTAAGTTTTTGTAGAAGTTTCGCGATTATTAGTTCGGGATTCGATCCAAATTCTGTCTCACGTTGAGTTTGCCTAAGTTTTAATTTGCCATGAACCAAAACATGATCGATTTTATTTTGTATTTGTAAATCCGGTGATCTTCACCTATTATTTATGTACGGAATATGACCTTATATATATTATAACCAGGGCTCTGTAAATAACCAAGGACCCCGCGTCTTGATATTAATTAATAATTTGAATTGTAATATTATCATGACCACAATAGGCAATCGAATACATTATCTGGGACATTTCCAGAATGGACTCAAACCTTACAGTTTTGGTCAGTAAAAAAATAAAAACAAATAAATTAAAAATGAAATAGATGAATCCAGCCAGCTTAGCTTTCACTTCCATTTTTGAGGTCCGGTATTTTAATTTTACGATTTCCAAAGCGTGTTTTAACTTCTAATAATACTATTCACGCCCCAAATGCTACAAAGCTAACAAAAAGGCAAGCTGTTGCGGTTCTGGGGAATTGGAATTCAAATACAATTGTATTTCTTAGAGTTCATTCCTGTGTTTAAATTCGCATTTTATTTCGAAAGGGGGCGAATAAACCTTAAGCAACCCCTACTCCTCGCTAAATATTTGAACACAGACACTTCAGAATCATTCGAAGATTGGAGTTGATTCTTTGCCATTTCCGCAGAATGTTAGCCGGGAGAAAAAAGCGCACAAAATCCTTTTCCCGAAATCACAGACCCTGAAAGAGGCAATGTTTATCAAGGGTCTCCATCTTTGCCGGATAAGCCTTGATGATGCGCTTAGCTAGATTTTTCCTCCGTTGCCATATTTCAAATAAGCGAAGAATCTCGGAGTGGAAGGTAAACAATTTTATACTAATTCTTTTTTCTTTATCTTGTATTTTCTTCTTAAATTTATTTTATAGTGGGTCTCAGCCTTTTTTTCTAGGAAAGAGCTTTTTAATTAATAAAACGGGGACTTTAAATAAATATATCGCTCACCAATTTTGGGTGTATTTCCAGAATGATACATGATCAGTAGTAGGATTAGGATTTTTATGTGGTAAAAAATCCAAGATATGTACATAAATATGTGGTTATTATTTCAGAAATATTTAAAAATATATGTAAAAATGAGAATTATATAAAAAAAAAATTGTTTTTAAAAATATTAATATACTTTGAATTCCTTAAATACTCCATATACTTAATGCAACAACAAAAGCTGAAGCACGAAATCATTTACATTATAACATATACAATAGATTTTTTTAAAAAAGCACACATTAGGAACAACGAATTAACAAGGAACAAAATTAGTAAAAATAAAAACAAAAAAGGTTAAAATTAGACAAATAAAATTAAACTAAAGAAAAACAACAAAAAAATTCAAATATTCAGGATCTCAGAAATTTCGTGATATCTTCAATCTTCCCTTTGGCGGATTTCCCTTCACTTTCTGGTAGATTACGTTGCCTCTTAATGGCTTCGTTTACCACACTCAAACTTTCAGTAAGAGTAATATTGGTTTCTAATTTTGTGATTTTCTTGGGCAAGAAAGACAAATTCGCGCTTATATATACCAACTACTTCTTTAGAGCCGATGAATTAAATAACAGGTAAATTAAATTAAATTTTCAAAGCTGCAGAATGGGGACTGATCCTTTATTTTTTCAAAGTTGGTACAATGATATGCCTCCACCTCAATCGAAAATTTCCCATCATTCTATGACTGATTCAGTAGATAAATTCAAGCCGGGATATATTTCTTTAAAAATATTCAAACGACTGAGAGCCTTTAATAATATATTCTTTGCTGTAGTCACCACTTGGTCAACATTGGGAAATTGAGCCCTCACTGCTTCAGCAACGAGGTGGAATGCATGTGCTATGAAAGCAAGATTTTAAAGGAGCCTCAACACTCAACTGTCATGTAAGCGATATGTCGTCCTTCGACCTCCGTCGTTCCATCGACAGAAATCCAAATTGGTTAATCTGAGATGTCTTGTAAAGTTTCAGTTAATTAATTTCAATTAAGTTTAAATAGTTTTTTCTCGATCCACTTTTATGAGGCACAACTTGATCGCAGTATTTCTCAAGGAAGGCTTTATTTAAAATTGGGACGTTTGGTCCTAAGAAACGCCCGACAAATATCTAGATGCATGGTGTTGTTACCTGTCGTGCCGGTGGAAGGAAAGTCCGTCCGTCTTCGGGTAAAGCTTTTCTTTCAATTTTCCTGATTTTTATTAGTTGTATTTATAACCTGGACAACTTTTAGGCTATTGACACTGCTTTTTCAAAAACTCATAGAATAAAACAACATTAATACGTATAAAAAAATATAATTTAAGGCCGAATACGTTAAAAAAAAATTTCCCCGACATTATGTCCAATATATTAATGAAAATATGTAATTTAGGATCGAATTTGTAAAAAAAAATGCAATATTTAAAAATAAGTAAAATTAAAAGTAATCTATTTTATTTCAAATTGCTTGATACGGATTATGGTCGCGAAAAATCGTAAAAATTTTGCTTTGATAAAAACATGTAAAACATAAAAATCCTAATCCTAATGATCAGAAAGTATCATGTAGTTAAAATATATTTTTTATCATGTATTTGATTTCAAATGATTCATATTTATAATAGAAGAAGAAAAGATAAAAGGTGAAAAATCAAACTTTTTTTAAAATTTTAAAAAGTCAATATTTCTCAATAAAACCAGTTTATCTAAAAAACAACATTTCTCATCATTGTTTTAATAAAATCTTTGCTAACAACATTTTTGCAGAAAAAAAATTCATTAAAACTAAGTCCATAAGCTATTCTAGGAAGACATAATCTTCCTACTTTGTCACCTTCAGACATTTCTATGGAGACAGGGCTTATTAAAGTACAAAGTCTCTCTATTCCATTCTTGAGAGCTCAGGAAGAAAGACGCCATGTCATGAAATTTAGCAAGAAATGTTTTCAAAATAATAATGGAGGCTTTCGACAAAGAGGGACAAGTCATTAAGTACTATATAATTCTTCGATTTTAATTTAAGTTAAGATTTTTTCGTAAGTTTTTTTTTATTGTTAATTAGTTCAAATATTTTCAGTTATTTAAATGGTTGAGTTTTATCTAAAAAGAAATTCTTCCTAAAAGGATTATCATAATTCGGGATTTTATCAGAACTCCTCAGTTTTGGGCCAGTTTGTTGAATTACAAAATAAAAAAAAATGAGGTACTGAATTTATTATTTTTTTTTTGCAGCATTCGAAACTTACTTTAAATCTAATATGTGCATTTTGATTTTTTAATTAAGCTAATGCTATTTAGGAAAATGAAATGTTTCCTGAAAAAAAAGTGGCTAAGATTTATTATTATTCGTTTTGTCTTATAATTAAATAATAATTTATATACATATGGGATATTCAACAATAAATAAGAAAAGTATTGTGAAATGAATGGGGAATGAAAATAAAAATAATCTTTTTGTATATATTTTTTATTTAAATAAGGAGTATTTTCCTGAGTTTATCGTGAATATTTATATAATTCTGTGAATATTTCAATTTTTTTCTTGGTTATTGTTTAAATAACAGGTTATTTTTCGGGTAAATAAATATATTTTATAAAAGTAAATTAGTGTTGAGAGCTGATATAATTTCAGTCAGATGTCACAATTTTTTTGTAGTTTACGAGGACCGTTTTTCCTTCTTAAGGCAGAAAATAGCTATTTTCGTCCTCATATCTCTCCTGTGTCATAATCTCTTTCCACTTAACTATTCATACAATTATAAATATTGACTTACTGAATATTTTTGATTTATCATTTTCGATGATGAACATTTGTAATCGACCAAGAAAAAAAAAAAATGTTTAACTCCCCGTCAAAAGTTTTTAGTTTCAAGATAATCGATTCAAGATATCGGATAAATAAAAAAATCCGTCCGTGCGCTGATTGCCAGAGTAAACAGCAATTAACTTTCATACCGTTAAGTTTTTTTTCAAAAATATGGATTCAAACCCTGAAACAGCAAGCTGTTTTCAAATGCTAAAACTCAATTCATAAATATTTGGCGTAGACTTGTAATTTTGTTTTCTTTGCAATGAGTAGAAATTGAAATGAAGATAACTAAAAGACAAATTTTAAAATATTATAACTTTTTTGGAACTTCTGAGAACTTCAGAATATTTGTATTTCCTGTTTATAGGATTCATGTATTTGACGTCATTATCAAATTGCATTCAATTCAATTGCATTATTTTGCAGAATCTGCAATTATATAATTTTGTTCATTTCAGTTGCGAAATGAGATTAAATGAATGCGATTACAAGGAGTGAACTCTGTATTTAATTAAGGGATCAAAAGGCAATTAATTGGCCAGATCAGGAGTGCCTTGATATCTTGATATCGCGTATGAATATTTAAAAAATATATTCAACCTTCGGGATCCTCCAAAATGTTTATGAGAAGAACTGCTTCAATCCTTGCTTTTGTTTTTTAAATTTTAAAGCGAAACCGCATTCAGTGCACTCGCAGCTTCACCTGATCTCAATTGGCCTTCAACGTCTTTTGGCAGGCCTTCAAAGAGTTTCGATGTGTGCGGTCCCGAAAAACGAAAAAAAGTTGAGCCTTTACTGAGACAGTGGTTAGCAAGGGAACTCTGTTGCAGCTGAATAAAAATTAAAACAGTGGAATGAGGATGAGGGTTGCGTTGGTGATGAAGACAATTTTGAATTAACCGACAAAAGAGCCGGCAGGGATTTTCTAGAAAAATATCTAGGACGCACAGAGAAGAAGATATTTTTCACAATTTGTTAATATCCTCTGACCCAGTGGTCTCATATGCCAGGCCATTGCCTCTAAAAAATTTAGCTTTATTAAAGAGGCATTGGAACTTATTCATACATCAAGATACAAGATTTTAAGTAGCAGCAGCCATAACGAAAGTGACTTGGACGCACTAAGTGGTATGTAACCATAATTTTTGTGTAAATGTTTAATTTTGGTAAGGTGATTTATTAATTTATGACTTAGGTTCATATTATATATTTAAATAACAATTTTTTTAAAAAGTAATTTTTCAAAGTTATTTTTGTTTACATTTTTCTGAACTTTTATTAGTTTGGGGGGTACAATATCTTCTGAAATTCATCTTTTAATTGCGTACAAAAACAATTCTGAATTAAAATAATCTTTTTCCAAGTATGTAAAAATATTTTTGACCTAAAGAAAACAATTAATTCATTTATATTGACTTTCGTCCTGCTAGATCACTAAGACAGCCCACTGTGCACCGTACGCAGGCCGTGGCTTTTCTTTATTCCGTTAAGACTTTATTTTTTAAAATGATTCTGCTCCATGCCACAGAGCCAAATTTGTGAGTACTCATATTTATTGATAAAAACCATCTTACCACATGAATTTCTTGCATATTTTTTTCTTTTCATGATTGTGTTTTTGTACAGATAATTCAGTTTTTATCAACTAATGTGATCACAACCGATTTAGAAATAAGATTACGAATTTATGATTTTCCTGCGTAGTTTACTATAGAAAGATAAAGATCTATTTTCGTTCAAGTTTTTAGCGATTGTATTTTTTGTCTCCCAAATAATTAGAGGCATTGAAGATTTTTCTTTGACTACCCAAGTCATCATTGTGCCCAAATAGACCTGATTATAGTCGTTTAGGCAAACATTTTGTAGTAAATTGGGAGGCGGAGTGGTTGTCGAGTAAATGTTGAAGTAGTCGGAATCGAAGAACTCTTGTCCTATCAAAGTTGAATGAGAACTCCGTGTAAGTCTCTTGTCAAGGTTAAATCCAAGCTAACGGAATCTCTTCTGGGATAAGCGGTGCATTATTAAGTGCACTGTAGGACAGGACGTAGCTCTGCCTAGATGCGTCCACATTCAAATGTTTTTTTCTAAATCTTTTTAGAAACGTTCAAAGTTCTAAATCTTTATATGTATAAGACGAAAACTCTTTTTAAACTGTCACTCTTAGTTTATGTTATATTCGCTATCTGAAGAAACTTCCCGTTTTTTTTTTTTAATATTCCTAACATAAAAAATTACGAAATCGATTGCTACACCGCTCATTTTAATAGCTAAGGGACTAACTTTCAAGCCTCTTTAGTTTTTACATCTTACAATAGCTGTATCTAAATCTTCCAGCAATTTAACAAGAGAAAATATTTTCGATTTTTTTTAAACTTTAATTTAACATCTATAACAAACAGTAATAAGAATTTAATTAAGTCTGCAACGTCAGTCCTTGAAGGTTTTTACCTATTCCAAAAAATAGCGTCGGGATTTTATCATTTGTTTTAAAGTTATAGTTTTTACCGATTCCGATTTTCGCTAGTGGAACGCAAAAGCGCCTGAAGGAGAACATAAGCAGTTAATAGTTCAAAAGGTCAATAATTCAATTTTATTACTATTTCAAAAATCGTCGGAGGACTAATTTAATTTAATTGTAGTATAGATTGTTATCAAAGCCAGAAAGATTTTGATTTGTGAAGAAAAACAAAAAGTTTCCGCCAGCGATAGTAAAGAAAGAAAAAAAAAAAAGAGAATTTAAACTCAGTTTGGGCTTTTCGTCTGAGTTGAGATCCGCAGTAAACAGGTCTAATCGAATGAATATCTTAAAGTTCTAGTCAATGTCCATCAGTCACAAGGAGACTTTCAATGGAAGACAAAAAACTTTAAGGAAGAGAAAAAAAAAAAAAAAAATGAAAAAGTACGAGGGAAAACTACTGTCTGGAAATCTCGAGGAGAGAGTAAAGAAGTAAAAAAGGTGCTGCAGAGTTAATGACTCTGCTGTCATTGGAGTCGATCCTAAGCACTAACTAAAAGCTCAATTTGAATTTTCATTTGTACTTCACTTATTTAAATAATAGAAAAAATATCATCGGCTTCAATCAGCTTTATTACACCTCTAAAAAACCTAATGCTCAATATCTGGTTCAACACTTACTCAAAATAAGCCAGTAATATATTTTATCCGACAATAAAATTCATTTCCCGCACTCTTATTACCAAGCACCGCTAATAGAAATATCTAAACGTTCTTTATACCTTTTAAGAAAGAAGTGGCCAAAAACTTCGGCGACAAACGGCAAAAAATTTTTTTATTGACAACGAAAGTTGATACAGTTAATTTGTATACTTTATAGCGAAGGTTGCATGGGAAATGTCTTATACCTATGTGCTGTTTTTTCCAGAGAGGTTCGAGCAAAAATTACTTTGAGGTTTTTCATGGTAGGATAAAATTCTATCGGATTTTTATTTTGAAAGAGGAAAGAAATAGTAGAGCTTCGGTTTTGAGGAAGTGACGAACTTGTTACAATGACATTTGTCTTTTATACATTCAAATTAGGGATTGATAAATTATTTACCACTTCTATAAATTTGTTTTATTGAAAACTAGTTTCGAATGTAATACATTCATCCTCAGTTCTAAAAACACACAAAAAATTCAAAAATAAGCAATTCAAAATATAGTTTGGTATTATTATACATATTAAATTAGATTAATATAAATCAGTATTATAAAACATTTATGAATTATGAATTTAATTAAGACAAGAAATCAAATACAAGTTGGTACTCACCAAGGTTTAAATGGATCCATCCATTTATCCATCCAATTAAATCTATTTAAAACCTTGGTGAGTACCAACTTGTATTTGATTTCTTGTCTTAATTAAATTCTTAATTCATAAATGTTTTATAATACTGATTTATATTAATCTAATTTAATATGTATAATAATACCAAACTATATTTTGAATTGCTTATTTTTGAATTTTTTGTGTGTTTTTAGAACTGAGGATGAATGTATAACATTCGAAACTAGTTTTCAATAAACCAAATTTATAGAAGTGGCAAATAATTTATCAATCCCTAATTAAATTGATCCTTCTATACCATCATGCGGATGTCAACTGTTTATACATTCAGCTTCCGTCCTATTCGCTTAAGATCTTGTAATATAATTTTTAAAAAAATACAATAATCATTTAATTATTAAATATAACAAATCAGATACAGTTTTAAAAGGTACAAAAATATTCCCATTTATTTTTAATCCTTTCTCAAAATCACCAGTTTTTGATATGTTAGCTTCCGATAATTATATATCTGTCAAAGTAATTCAGGCTTTTTTTATTATGGAATTAGGTTGCTCCATCTGGGATGTTAGGACAGAAAAAAAATTTTAGATACTTTGGGTGTAATTTTTAAACATGTTTATAGTCCCGCTTCTATAAATGATAGAAAGCAGGAATTTAACAGAAAAAAAACGTGCCAATAGAAATTTCAAAAAGAATTTTTGGATTTGGACTTAAGGCCGAAGTATAGCAAGCGAGTAATCTTAAACCAATTTTAAGTGAGTAGTTAGTGAGTTTACCGCTTTCAATAATATAATTTGCAACATATGATTGGATTTTCATTCACAAGATCGCTATATAATAATAACATATTCTTCTTTGCAATACTCATTACTAGCACTATAAAGTAACAAAGTAAAGTGATAAAGTAGTTCCACGCCTTAAAAGCCCCACGGGTGTGTGGTAGATACAGCTTATTTTTGATTTTTCAACATTTATTTATTGTTTGCTATTGACGATCCGTGGTGGTAACCCCATCAGAACTTTTTGTAAATAATTTTTTAAATACATTACTCAGTCAAAAACTTAATACATCTCTTATTCCTAGGTATACTCTATATAAATCTTTATATATAATTAATAGCCTTCTCTTAATTATGCATTGCTCATTTTATAATTTTTTTTTTTTTTTCATTTTAATAAACCATTTCTAGGAAAACACATCATTGGTCCCTCTCGTCTAAAACTCTTTGATCTGTTTATCGAAATGTTCCATTTGGAATCCGTCCTCTTAAAAATGAACTATTATTATTAATTACGCATTCCAACATCAAGCAATTGCATACTTTTTATGCATCTATTTTAAATACTTAAAACAAATTTTTGTTAATATTTTAAATTCATCATTATAATTTATTACTATTAATTAATTATAATCATTTTCGTTACTGTTATTATAGCGCGTATCAAGATTTATTGTATCGTTTTTTTGATATATAATTAACGGCATTTTTAATTTATTTTTTGATGTAAATAACTTCTATTCTTTGTTGTTTGTGCTTTATCTAATACTGTTATTTTTTCAAACCGTATTCGTGTTATAATTTAATATTATGATGTCCTACATATATAGAATTTATGTTTTTATTGCTTTTGCAATTGAAAATATGTTTTAATATCCCTGTTTCTAATTTTTATGATGTTTCACCAATACATGTATTTCACGATTTGTTTTATATTTTACATAGTTTTTTTTTTCCATATTTTCGTCCATACTACTTAAAAAGTAATTTAATTCATTGTTATTATACAGTGCGAACCTTAGATTTGGGGGGTCACGTGCTTAAAGCATTTTTACTGTTGCGGCAACTTTTGCTTAAGCAATAAACACTAACAATATGAGGACTCTTTTAGATAAATTTCAATGTCACGATTCTTTAACGCATGGAGATAAAATTTGATTGCAATAAAATCAAAAACAGATTACTGATTTTTGGTCACATAAGAGATTTCACGGCGGTAATGACGAAATATTTTTCTAAAAAATTCAGATCGATCTTTATTCTATGTAAATTATTTATAATAATCAATTTATTACCCAAATTTTAGTGCAAGTACTACGCGGAGAGGAAGTACATACTTAATTAATTATTACTCATTGATTGAGACGAGTCAATTAGGAAAAAGTATTCAGTAACACTAAAAAAGTAACCACCCTTGAAATTAACGGTATACAGTCGAAAGACAAACGCTCGCAAATTGAAAAGTTACATGGACGGTCCTTCATTTTGAAATAATCAACTTGGCTACCTACGTCAAGTCCAATCCGTTTTTCTAATATTTTAACGGGATAACAAATATGCGTTAAGCCCCGTCAACACACCTCTGTAATTCGACGACAAATCCCCTGTAATTTTTTCTCGAACGTACAAAGTGATTACCTGACCCATCGGTCACAAGCATTATAGGGGGTAAAAAAAAAAACCTGATTCGAACTCGGGATTTACGTCATCTATAAGAGCCCTTATAACTGGGATTTAAAATACTCTTTTTTATTCTGGCGGTCGAGGGGAAACTTCGCCCTAAGTAATAATTTCATTCAAAACTCTTTTCTTTTTCATTTTTTTCTTTCTTTCTTTCTTTCTTTTTCGAACTTTAGAATTCAAAAAGTCTCCCGTCTATTTCGGCGATATACATTTCCGATTGCAATTCATGTTCCAAATGCATACCCTCTTCGATAATGCAAAGATTGGCTCTTCTTAGCCACTCTTCGCTGTTGCACAGTGCGAGTAAGCAGAGACCGATTGACAAACATTTTCCACTCTTTTCTGCAGTTCTTCAACTGGATCTTGCAGGGTTATGATTGGCATAAACGCTGCTTTTTCTATAACATACAATAAAATATCCAGTTCCACTTCGAAATTGCAGCCAGGACCCGCAACTGCTCTGAATCTCCTCATATTGTGAGCAACACGAATAAATGTTTTGTGGTTCACCTGGGGACGATCGGGAAATTTCCGGGAGTACAACAGGACTGCACGGCGTGCAGTACCACCACTTTCAATAAAACAATTGCACATATCAGCTTTTTGCTGACGGGAAAACTGCACTCTTCGGATTGACTGGTTGGTTAATACTGGATATAAGGAATTAGATATTATTGTAAAAATTGTTTATTTTCAGGAATTTATTCACTATCATAAGACCATTTGGGTAAACAATGACAGTGAATGTAAACAGCTACAACGTTTCACAAAACGTACAGTGGCTTATTTATTATTTTTTTTCTGTTTTTTCACAACATCTTTAAAACAAACCTTTATTATGAATTACAGCTAAAAAGATAACAAACACGATGTGACTGAACTGAGCAATTCCTGTGCAACAAAAAAAAATGTAAAGGCAATTTAAAAGAATTAATACCAAAACAAAATGTATTGTTTTTTTTTACTTTGTACCATAACTTTGTAATTTATTGACCAATTTTAAATCTGGTTTCACCATTGATTTCAGTTTCAAAAATCTGTTAAAATGATGTATCGGAAGGCACAGGTTCCTATTTGAAATTTTAAAGCTGTACTGGGTCTGAGAGACCCCTTATATTTTTCAAAAACAGGTCGAAATTTAGGCTGAAAAATATTAAATACGTATTTTTTATTTCTTTTATAACATTATCGGTTCAAGAGAAATTCAGCCGGGCCATCTAAAAAGGACACCCTGTATTATTTCATATTAGAGAACACGAAATTTTTGTTTTAAAAATAAAGTTAATCTTCATTTTTTATCATTCATCATGTATCAAATTGTGACATTTTTTTTTTTTTATAATAAACAGTGAAAGCTCCTTTAGGAATTAATAATAAAAACACATTTTTGAAAAAAATAATATATATTTTTATAACTAATAAATAATAAATAATAAATTAAATTAAAAAATAAAAATCAATACAAAATATTTTATTGATTCTTTTTAAGTACAAAATAATATTTTTAATATAAATAATGATGTTTTAAATTATTCATACAGAAGCGAAATAATCAACCTTTTTGCCAATTAATTAGCATTAGATTAATATTACAACATTAAAAATAATTTATTATTATCTTAATCAAGACTGTCTTTATGAAGTTACTCTTTGAAGGTATTCATTATGCTTGTCAAGTAAACTTATAACAGCTAAACTAACAATAATTTTTTATAATGATAAATATATAAACTGAATATCTGACATTTTTTTCTGTAAAAAATATACATCACTGCAAGCTTTCCAAGCAAAAAAAAAAATTAAAAACAAAACTTTTATTAACAGTCATAAATTTTCAATAAAAATATATACCCTTTTTTAAAAAAAAAAAAAAAACATCTTTATTTTCTTACATACTTAGGCGATGTTTCAATTTTCACTTTTTCCATTTTCAAGCCGATTTATTCATACATATGCGTTTACATTTTTTTAAAAATTAGTTACATTTATTATAAACACTTAGATTACCATATAATATATACTTTTTATTTTATCATAAGCATATTAAATAACAAATTTTGTGTTGTTCTTTTATAAAAAATTAAAACATCTACTACATCTACAGAAAATAGGCAATCATAAACAAATGAATAAGTCTTACTTACTTATTTTGTTTATTGTAATTAGTTGTAATTAGTTATTACTACGTATTATTAGCGTAGTAAAATTATACTATTTGTCCTTTTTTTTTTATTTATGTCATGTTTCAATTTTTGAAAAAAAAATCTGCATTTATAACACAAAAAATAGTACTATCACTCACTCAAGCTCCAACAGCTTAATACAAAAAACAATTAAAAAAATATCAAAACATTCTAACTCACCCATTCAGGATATTTTCTTAAATTTAGTGACTGCTATGATTAATCTTTCAATACTTGAAAATTAAGAATATTATTTGAAAACTTTTCGTATTTTGGCACTCTTCTTCCAAGCAAATGCTATATATATATTGAAGGAGATAACAAATATGGGTTGAACCTTTCTGTAATTTGACGGCATATCCCCTGTTATTTTTGTCAACAGGATTATCTGATCCATCGATTACAAACACTAAAGTTGAAAAAAATTAGGGTTGAAACTCGGGATTTCATTTTATCTTTAGGAGCCTCACTAACTGAGATTTACAATGATATTTTTTAATTAAATGTTGAACTGTCTTGGAGTGATGTACTATTTTTATTTGGTCAGCCTTTTTTAGACAGTTGGTGTGAGATGAGCTGTCTCTGGTCAGTATTTAAATGGTCTTTTCTTTTACTATATTGATTTTGCCTAAATTAGCAATTGGTTAGTTATTTAATGGCATTAACCATTAGCGAAATATTGTAATAATATCTTACTCGTATTTTTGAGTTACTTCGACTTTTTTTTAATAATTACTACAAAATCACTATTTCACGTTTATTTATTCCATTCATATCAATAAAAAAAAAAAGCTGGGATTTTTCTGGCGATACGGAACCGAGTCTCTATCATCAATAAATGACTGGACAAATAATAAAAAAAAAAAACAAAGATACAAGAATATAGGAAAGCTAGATAAGAAAATTTCTTATCTTGTGAATGTTAACCGTTTGCTATTCCAGTCACATTATTGTATACAATTCCAATTTTTTTTTTTTTGATATCCTATATGAATTTATTATTCCATTGGCCACTTTTTCGTAAGTATCTTTATGTTTCTCATCTTTTTATCATTAAAAGTCCTGTTTAATTTGCCCTTGAAGTATCCTTGTCGCCTGCTTCCAAATTCTATGCTAAGTAAAAAAAAATCTGATGTGGACACCTCATGACTTCTTTGGGCGCCAATTCAACTATAAATCAGTGGCTAAAAAAGTGATCTTCAATCGCTATTTGGTTGGTAGATTCCGAAGATAGCAATATCTCAAAAATGACACTCGGCGTCGCGACGTCTATTGGCGTTGGTTACTTGTGATGGTGCCCTGATTCGTTATTCTGCATGCGTTAGCCTCAGAATTTTATTTTCTAAAACTTTTATTTGGCGCTTTATTTCTAATATTGATAAGATATTTAGAATATATATATTGCTATGTATTGAGAATACAGAGATTGAAGGAAAGTATACAGATTAAATAGTAGCAATGAAATAATTGATAAATTAAATAATGATTCCTCCTGGTTCAATCAATTTTAACATAAATAAATTACATTTTCGGACAAAGAAATACTTACAAGATCGGACGGGATACCTGGGGGTCAGGTCGAGAGTGCCGACAGGCCGCTCAAACCGTCAAACTAGAAATAGGCCTGGTCGACAAGGTGTAGTAAAACCTACCGCCCAAGGATAATGAACACTGGAAGAAATTTTACAAAAGACTCAATGACGCGGAAAATGACACGCCCTGCCCCCCTCCCCCCAAGTCCAAAAGTATAGTGGGGGCCAGATATATGGAAAATGGACTTTTCAAGAAGGAGAAGGGACAGAGGAGACAGAAGTCGAGAGATTTCAAGGTAGAAGTGGAAGGTCCGAAGAGTAGAAGCAGAGGATCCAGCTGAGCAGCCCATCCGAGACGTAGTCCGTGAGTCTGAGAAGACCGCTGCGGGAGAAAAAACAAGACCATTGAGCGGCGATGTGGCGAAGCGACCAGTCTCTGAGTCAGCGAAGGCGACACTGAGATAAGTGATAGTCCTTTCATTCAAATGTGTACATTAATGTCTAATATTATGTGGCCCCCGAGTAATATTTTAAATAAGCAAGTTCTCCCAGTATTCTCAAATATATATGCTAAAGTCCATAGATTTTTTATAATGAAGTTAATTAAGGTTATGAATTATTAACCAGCAGTTTAATTAATAACATAACTTAAATAAAGTAATATCTTCTATCAAAAACTACTATTCTATTTACTCTGCATGCCATCATATATTTTATTTAAGTGGATTGGTGAACGCGTCACCCTTGGAAAGGATCTCCAATGGTATTTATAATATCCCAAGCTAGTGGCCATAACAGGAGGGTCTGCGGTCCTAGCCTTTTATGTTAAAATACAGGTTGATTGATCGGCTCCCTTCTGAAACCGATGCAAATAGAAAATAAATTAGATCAGCAAATTAAGTGTGGTTTCTGGAACCCCCACCTGCCTTAGAAAAGCAGTTTGCCAGAAACATAGCACTATATATTTAAAAAATCTTTTAAGAAAATTAAAAAAAGTCTATTATGAACTTCATGTAAATCACCACTTCCGGTTATCCAATTTCAACAAAAATCTAGTATGTTATTTATATTGAAATAAAAGTCTAATATACCAAATTTGAGAATTTTCTCATTATATTTTTATATGATTTTTGATGAAAGTCTATTATGACCTTGAAGTAAAGTACCATTTTCTGTATGCCAATTTTAACCAAAATCTAGTATGTTATTTATATAAATATATAAGTCTCATATACTAAATCAGAGAAGTTTTGTATTATATTTTAATATCATTTTTGATGGAAATACATTATGACCCTCGAGTAAACCACTTCATAATCATGCAGTGACTAAAAAGGAAGGTTCACAATTAGATGTTACTACAATTCTAAATTTCAACTTTCTACAGCTACCCGTTTTTGAGTTATACGAGATACGAACAAACGTACGTACAGACGTCACGACGACACTAGTCAAAATGGATTCACTGATGTTGAAAATGAATCTTTCCTTTGAATTGTGAAAACAGAAAACTTTTGCGATTGCAATAATTACTGCGTACAATGAAGTAAAAAAAAAACTCGAAAAATATATGCAGTGCGCATGTATGCGTGATTCTTCGGCACGCATATTACTTTCCTTAAACACACCAAGAAATTCTCAACCTCGAGCGATTTTAATCTCACTTCCCAGGATTACTAAGGATTTCCTTCCGCGAAGAAGCTCCAACAAAAAGTGGATAATGCTGTTAAAATTAAGCTAACCAAGTGTGGCTGAAGGGGGGGAGGAGGAGGGAGGGGGTGTAAGGCGCCATGAATATGCAATAGTCGAGTGTAAACTTCCGAGGGGAATCAGATGTTGCTCACTCCTTAGGTGTAATCAGGTTATTAGTTCTAACGCGAGGGCTTGGAATCTCTACGTACTGGCGCAGCTTCTAACTTATACATACCCTGTTTAAATTTTAAAGGGAAGTGCGGAGAAAATTTCGTAATCTGCGTTAAGGTCAACGGATAATTTAGCTCTGGAAAATTCCTTCCATAATAACCAGTGTTATAGTGAGTAATGCCCTTCTTTGCCAACCTGCGTACACGGATTCGATTCCAAGGAACCCAATTTTTTTTTTTTTTTTTAAGTTCTCCAAATAGGTCCATTCAGTCTCGTATGGATGATCGAGTAAGTTATCATAATGACTGAGTATTTGCTTGAGCAAAATAGTAGTAATTTGTTACAAACACGAACGATATTAACAATATGAGTTACTTAATTGATATTCTTTATTATAAAATTTCTAGCTATTGAGTTATTAATTTTAAGAATAGTTTTGAAATTATAGCTCCATCAAACAGAGCTCTTGAGAAATTTAAAATTGGTTCGAAGAGTGTTTCGAGTTATGCGCTATCACGGTGGTTATTTTTGCACTGTTAATGTGAGATGTATTTTCGGTTCTGATGATGCCCGAATTGGCGAAACGTTGACTGCTATTTGAGAGACTCGAGGCTTTTTATTTAATCTTTTAATACTAACCTAATAATGAGTTACGTATGGCTGAAAACTAATTCAGGTAGGTCCTGTCCGCTAAATAGATGTTAAGTCACGTTTGAATAAAATTTAAAAAAATATATTCGTTTATAAATGCAAATAAAACAGTAAATAATTTTTTTTTAAAAGATAAAGTACTGTCTAAGATCATATGCTACCTTACAGTAACAATAATAAAGAGGGTATATCTCTATAGGTCACTGACGAAATATAAACTGGAAAGATAGGACTATACTCGTACCTATTATTTTCGTTGTCTTCTAATTTGCGTTTCGGTTTCTATGTCAGTAAAGCATTCATTGTGTACTTACTGATCTATTTATTATCTAGCCCAATCAATAAACATGCAATTTGTAAATATTATAAATTATTATAATGATTCAAGGGCCCACGCAGAAATTTCTTTAGGCAGGGGCCGGTCCTGGAAAAATACAGAGTACTGAAGATTTCCAGAGCATAAGAATTAGCTCTAATGTCGCCCCTTTCAAGAAAATTTGCAAAAATCTGATGAAAATTGGTCGTTTTGATAATTGATGGTGAATTCACCTCGTTATATTTTTTATAATTGGAAAGGAATTGACAAGATTTTGAACCTTTCAGGAGCAGAGTTTAGGTCGTTATAATATGTCCCTTTCCAAGAAATTTTTAAAAATTCCAACGCGAATTCGACTCGCTTAAATTTCACGGTGTAATGCTAAATTAACGAACACACAACAGTGAAGACTTTAAGATATACTTTTATTGTCTAAACAAAATCTTACAATGACATTTATAATGCTTCTTACAAACTAAGTTACAATATCTTAGCTATCTTACATCATAGCTTACTCTGATATGGAATGCTAACTTGATATGGAATGTTCTATAGTAAATTTAGAGAAGGCTTTATAGGGATGAGAAAGGGAGAGGGGATGAAGTTGCAAGGAGCAGAGGGAGGGAGATAATTTCCTCTACACCTAAATTCTGGGTGGCCTATTTAGGAACAATTCTTGGAAGCTCATGTGAACTTCTTGTGAAGGCTGTTCTGAAGGTTCAGTTAAAGTATACAATTGACATCTGAACTAGAATATGGTAGCAATAAACTGTTGACTCTAAGAGAGAGCTTGACAGGCTTTCCGGTAGGAGACAAAATATCTTTGGGGAATGGTCAGTCGACACTGACAGTGACAAGGTGTTACCACATGCTAAGGATTCCCATATGTATGGTCTAAGACATTAGAGAGCCCTGAGAAAGACAGTTTACTGATATTAAACTAATGTTTAAATTTATAGTTATAAAGTTGTTAAATATAATAGTCGTCTGATAACTTGCTACGTTTTTCATTATCGTGGTCTGAGCTTTCGCCAATGTAGTAGAAGTTCCTCCAGATTTTTGGTTCCCGAAGAATATCGCGTCTGCCGGGATAAAAATTTCATTCAACACATAATATTCCTATTTGTTAAAATTGTCGATTTCTTAATGATACAATTGGTCTTTTTTAGTTGAAGCTTCCATTAAAAATCGAAGTTTTCAATCGAAAGATCTTAAAACTCTACTGATATCGATCAACTAACATCCATTAGATTGATCAATTTTAAAAATTAAGTTCGAGTTTTGAAGTAAAAATGGTCTCCCCAAACTTTTTTTTTTCTCTATCTCTCAATTTTATAATTTTCCTATTGATTTTTAGGGAGAGACAGGAAATGGTCCCTACTGCCCTCCCCCTGCTAATATTATAATTAAAATTTATTAGGATCAATAAGGAGGATTTAATTGTTTATATTGAGACGACAGATCATCATAGATTGGTTCCCTTTTAATTTTAGATGCGGTTGTATCCAAAAAAGTTGT